>JARGGL010000019.1:1200000-1522517 GCA_029955375.1 Rubus parviflorus | reverse complement strand
CCCACCCCCACACCCCTACACCCTAACCCAAACCCACACCCAACCCCTAAACCCACCCCAACCCCAACCCACACCCACACCCAACCCACCCACCCCAAACCCACACCCAACACCCAACCCCAACCCCAAACCACCCTAACCCCACCCCCAACCCCAAACCCCAACCCTAAACCCCAACCCCACCCACCCACCCCAAACCCTACCCCACCCTACCCACCCCAACCCCAACCCCACCCAACCCCAACCCCAAACCCAACCCCAACCCACACCCAACCCAACCCCAACCCAACCCCTACCCACCCAACCCTAACCCAACCCTAACCCCAACCCTACCCAACCCCAACCCTACCCAACCCCTAAACCCAAACCCAAACCCTAACCCTAACCCCAAACCCACACCCTAACCCACCCCAACCCCTAACCCCACCCAAACCCACACCCCACACCCTAACCCCAACCCCCAACCCAACCCAAACCCAAACCCTAAACCCAAACCCTAAACCCCAAACCCTAACCCTAACCCCTAAACCCAAACCCTAACCCAAACCCTAAACCCAACCCAAACCCAAACCCCAAACCCACCCAAACCCTAACCCTAACCCTAAACCCTACAACCCAAACCCCTAAACCCTAAACCCTAAACCCTAAACCCAACCCCTAAACCCTAAACCCTAAACCCTAAACCCTAAACCCTAAACCCTAAACCCTAAACCCTAAACCCTAAACCCTAAACCCTAAACCCTAAACCCTAAACCCTAAACCCTAAACCCTAAACCCTAAACCCTAAACCCTAAACCCTAAACCCTAAACCCTAAACCCTAAACCCTAAACCCTAAACCCTAAACCCTAAACCCTAAACCCTAAACCCTAAACCCTAAACCCTAAACCCTAAACCCTAAACCCTAAACCCTAAACCCTAAACCCTAAACCCTAAACCCTAAACCCTAAACCCTAAACCCTAAACCCTAAACCCTAAACCCTAAACCCTAAACCCTAAACCCTAAACCCTAAACCCTAAACCCTAAACCCTAAACCCTAAACCCTAAACCCTAAACCCTAAACCCTAAACCCTAAACCCTAAACCCTAAACCCTAAACCCTAAACCCTAAACCCTAAACCCTAAACCCTAAACCCTAAACCCTAAACCCTAAACCCTAAACCCTAAACCCTAAACCCTAAACCCTAAACCCTAAACCCTAAACCCTAAACCCTAAACCCTAAACCCTAAACCCTAAACCCTAAACCCTAAACCCTAAACCCTAAACCCTAAACCCTAAACCCTAAACCCTAAACCCTAAACCCTAAACCCTAAACCCTAAACCCTAAACCCTAAACCCTAAACCCTAAACCCTAAACCCTAAACCCTAAACCCTAAACCCTAAACCCTAAACCCTAAACCCTAAACCCTAAACCCTAAACCCTAAACCCTAAACCCTAAACCCTAAACCCTAAACCCTAAACCCTAAACCCTAAACCCTAAACCCTAAACCCTAAACCCTAAACCCTAAACCCTAAACCCTAAACCCTAAACCCTAAACCCTAAACCCTAAACCCTAAACCCTAAACCCTAAACCCTAAACCCTAAACCCTAAACCCTAAACCCTAAACCCTAAACCCTAAACCCTAAACCCTAAACCCTCAACCCTAAACCCTCAACCCTAAACCCTCAACCCTAAACCCTCAACCCTAAACCCTCAACCCTAAACCCTCAACCCTAAACCCTCAACCCTAAACCCTCAACCCTAAACCCTCAACCCTAAACCCTCAACCCTAAACCCTCAACCCTAAACCCTCAACCCTAAACCCTCAACCCTAAACCCTCAACCCTAAACCCTCAACCCTAAACCCTCAACCCTAAACCCTCAACCCTAAACCCTCAACCCTAACCCTCAACCCTAAACCCTCAACCTAAACCCTCAACCCTAAACCCTCAACCCTAAACCCTCAACCCTAAACCCTCAACCCTAAACCCTCAACCCTAAACCCTCAACCCTCAACCCTCAACCCTCAACCCTCAACCCTCAACCCTCAACCCTCAACCCTCAACCCTCAACCCTCAACCCTCAACCCTAAACCCTCAACCCTCAACCCTCAACCCTCAACCCTCAACCCTCAACCCTCAACCCTCAACCCTAAACCCTAAAGTCAAAACATCTTTTAAAAAGCATGTTTTACCGATGGTGAAGTTTAACCCCGTAAAATTTGAAGTTAAAATAGAGTTCGCAACATTTGGCACGTTTTGACATGTCATTGCACCTCCTTACATGTCCATGCCCATGCTAGCCAGGCTAATTTTGGCGGTCCAACCATGAAATTTTACTCATAAATGATGTTCTAACACCGTTGATTCTAACCCTAATTTTTTTGCTCAATTTTTTTTTCCAAAATTATGGTTTTTCACTCAAAATTGTGGGTTATAGCACACGATTTTTTGGCCAAAATCGCATGTTCTTATTTTCGCACCAAAATAATATCACACTCAAATCATCATTTTTAAGGACTTCTCGAACTGACAAAACGAAAAAAATATCAACTCGTTTATTTTTTTTGATTATCCAAAGTCATAAAACTAGAAAATTCATAACTCATAAACGACTCGAGATTTTCGAGCAAAGTCAATTGAAATACCTTTTAAAAATCATATTTTACCGATGGTGAAGTTTAAGCCCAGTAAAATTTGAAGTTAAAATAGGGTTGGCAACGTTTGGCCCGTTTTGACATGTCATTTCACCTCCTAACATGCCCATGCTCATGCCCATGCTAGCGAGGCTAATTTTGGCGGTCCAACCACGAGATTTCACCCATAAATGATGTTCTAAAACCGTTGAATCTAACCCCAATATTTTTTCTCAAATTTTTTTTTTCCAAAATCATGGTTTTTCACCTGAAACTGGGGGTTGTAGCATACGATTTTTTGGCCAACATCGCATTTTCTTATTTTCTCACCAAAATAATAACACACTCATATCATCATTTTTAAGGACTTCTCGCACTAACACAACGAAAAAATATCGACTTGTTTATTTTTTTCGATTTCCCAAAGTTAGAAAACTAGAAAATTCATAACTCGTAAACGACTCGAGATTTTCGAGTCAAGTCAGTTGAAACACCTTTTAAAAATCATGTTTTACCGATGCTGAAGTTTAAGCCCAGAAAATTTGATGATAAAATAAGGTTGGCATGGTTTGGCACGTTTTGGCACACCATGTCACCTCCTAACATGCCAATGCCTATGCCAATGCCCATGTTAGAGAGGCTAATTTTGACTGTGCAACCACGAGGTTTCACCCAAAATGATGTTCTAACATAGTTGACTCTAACCCCAAAAAATTTTCTCAATTTTTTTTTTTTCCAAAATAATGGTTTTTCACTCAAAATTGTGGATTTATATAGCACACGATTTTTTGGTCTAAATTGCATGTTCTTATTTTCGCACCAAAATAATCTCATACTTAAATCATCATTTTTAAGGACTTTTCGAACTGACGGAACGAAAAAAATATCAACTCGTTTATTTTTTTCGATTTTCCAAAATCAGAAAACTAGAAAATTCATAACTCATACACGACTCGAGATTTTCGAGTAAAGTCAGTTGAAACACATTTTAAAAATCATGTTTTACCGATGGTGAAGTGTAAGCCCAGTAAAATATCAAGTTAAAATAGGGTTTGGCAACATTTGGCACGTTTTGACATGTCATTGCACCTCCTAACATGCCCATGCCCATGCCCATGCCCATGCTAGCCAGGCTAATTTTGGCGGTCCAACCACGAGATTTCACCCATAAATGATGTTTTAACACCGTTGATTCTAACCCAAATTTTTTTTCTCAATTTTTTTTTTCCAAAATCATGGTTTTTCACTCAAAATTGTGGGTTATAGCACACAATTTTTTGGCCAAAATCGAATGTTCTTATTTTCGCACCAAAATAATATCACACTCAAATCATCATTTTTAAGGACTTCTTGAACTGACAAAATAAAAAAATATCAACTCGTTTATTTTTTTCGATTTTCCAAAGCCACAAAACTAGAAAATTCATAACTCATAAACGACTTACCGATGGTGAAGTTCAAGCCCAGGAAAATTGGAAGATAAAATAGGGTTGGCAATGTTTGGCACCCTAAACCCTCAACCCTCAACTCTAAACCCTCAACCCAACACCCTAAACCCTAAACACCCAACACCCTAAACGCTAATAACACCCTACACACCCTAAACCATAATAACACCCTGCACACCCTAAACCCTAACACTTCAATGAAGTCTCAGCTTCAACCCTATGACTGTAGCACTTCAACCATATGAATTTTGTAGCAATGAGACGATTGACAAATTAGATAGTGAAAAAAATTGAACGTTAAACCTTCACCCCCACGCAACTTATTAACCAACGTGCGTTTTGACCTTCACCCACGCAACTTATGGATCTATCTCATGTAATTTTTCGTAATCCACACGTATCAAATAAGCACAAATGTTTTTAGGCCAATGATGCTTGAAATCTACGAAGTGAAAATCTACAAACACAAACAGAACTTTAGCCAAATAGCTATTTGTCGGGGCACAAATTGAGAAGTTGGGGGAGCAAATTTGATTTTTGTTTATGTAAACAGAACAAACAAATGAGCAACCAAACAGAATAAGAAAAGGAATTCGATTTCTAAGATTTCTCTTACAAATCATGGAATTTCCAAGTTGGATACACGCACAGAGATAGCATATCATTATAAAGAAATAAGCTAAACTAGGTATGGTATGGAGAGAAAGAGGAAAAAGAAGCTTCTGAGCTGAAAACCTCAAACCAAAGAAACGAGCAAGAATACACAACTGTAAATGCCTACAAAATATTGGGAAGTTGAGAATCCAGTCTCTGCTGCAACTCTTTAATTTTCAGCGAGAGCTCTGCTTTCTGCTCCTTGTAGCTCTGCAGCAAGTACTCCTTTCCTTCTATCACCTCCTTCAATTCTCCTACTTCTCTCCTCAGTATCTCAACCCTCTCTACATCCCCTCTTCCTTTTTCTGAGGCATCAAAATTGCTTTCCCCATCAAGACACCCATTTCCATGACCGTTTCTTACTTCAGATTGCCAAATAGTGGCCGGGGATGGTTTATTGTTGGAACTTACATGTCCCACACAGTGATCTGCAATTGCCTTCCTAAGCCTTTGGATTTCTCTCTCAGAATCAAAAAGGTCCCTATTTGCTGCATCAAGCTGCGATTGCAAATGGGTAGAATGTGCCAGCTGAGCATTCAGTGAATTCTGCAACTCTACAATCTGATCCTGCATCTCTAGGATCATGTCGTCTCTTCTCTTCAATTGTTCCCTGAGTTTTTGTATTACTTCCCGCTTACTGAAGATGTCAGAGCCAGATTCTGAAACACATGGAGAATCTGAGCAATTTGAATGGTGGAGGAAGGGCTTTTGAGGTATCTCAAGGCGATCAGGAGAAGATGCCCAGATGGTGCCATTCTCCTTGTTAAATTGAGAGGCCGGAACCGTCACCAAAGGGAGAGCTCCATCAGATTCAGTCAGTATATGGCCATTGGGCAGGCATTTCATTTTCATCATGCCCTCAGTTCCTATTCAAACCCATTCAAAACATGAAACAGCAAGTTTATTATCACAAACCCATATATATATATATATTTTTTGAGGCTATGTCTGCTCCAAACACAGTGAAAGTGAATTAAGAAATTAGGGATAAAGAAAGGAACTAAGCAACTTCCCCTACCAACAAGGACTTTGAATGGTATGACCACATTAGACTAGAGTAAAAGTTTTTAACAAAACTGAGTATCTTGTAACAATGGTGTATAAATCTTGTAAATCTTATGCTACTGTGTTCAAGTTATCCCAAATCAAACTTAACTAGAACCAATCCAAATACAAATACTTGTCTCACCATCATACTCTTCATACAGATAATCATCTTCTAGGTCATGCGAATATAACAGCATACTGAACTTTCAGATACCCACTCCTTAAAGAAAAGGCAAGTGCTGTCATTTGAAGAAAAAACCAAGTTTGATTGGGGTATTCAAAAACTGAACTCATATTTTTCTCATCATCTTCCTATCTTTTCAAATCATTGTCAGTTATGTTCTTTTTCTCAATACAGTTGTATCTCACCACATATCACACAAGCACTAACACCCAAAGCAAAGCTAGGCAAAAGAATGCAATTAATGACCAGCCAAGACTTGTTTCAAAACCTGATGTCCTGAACAGAAACTAACTCACGTTTAAACCTCATACATTTTGAAACAAAGCTGAATTGCAGAATTCAGACCTGAAATGCAATTAAAGCAACTGCCATCATCTTGTTGTGTGAAGGAATAAACATTTGAGTGCACGTGGCAACCTGCAGCCATCCTTCTGTCAGAGGATTGTCCACTTCCTGAAATTGAAAACAATGTTAAAAATCAGCAGCCATTAAAAGAAAATGAAGTTTTGAGTACTTAAGGACAAAACCATTACTAGCATTCTCCTGCTGCTTTATGTCAAGTGCTTGCTTCAGCTTGTAGCCAAGGCGTATCGATAACGTACTTAACAAGGCACCGCCAGCAATAAGAACCCAATTAGGTCCATCTCCCTGAAAAGGTTTTGACTTCTGAGCTCTAGGTACACCAGTTGTTTTTGGTTTCATTTTAGGAGCTAGTTTGGTGTCGGTGGAAAAAAAATCTCAATCATCCAAGGATGCTATATCAACAATTTACCAAAAGGCAATGCTATCTACATCTTAGGTAAAACTGCATCAGGAAAGAGAAGTTTAGTTGATTCTCAAACAACAGATAAAGTCACTGCTTATCATAACCAAACAAATCAATTACAGAAAAGATAATAAGCTCCAACATTCAGACGTGGAACATTAAGAATTACCATGATTGGCAGATGTACAAATTGATAAATTTTTTCCATGCTCCCGTCAAACCATGTCATTATAGCATGGTGGTGTGACTTTCCAATAGAAAAGTTACACTTGATCTATCTCAAATACAATTCGACCTCTCACACTTAACGTGGTTAAATGACTATTAGCTACACACACAAAAAAAAAAAAACAAAAAAAAAAACTGGGTTAAATGGCTTAAATTCCCTCTACAAATTCATGAACTGCCCAGATTTAACCTCACAACATATCTTTCTTTTTTCTTCTCTTTCTATCGTTTTCCTTTTTATTTGTTAAGAAAAATAATAGAATCCCTTTGAATCATGTCTTCTCTTTCCTCAATTTTCAGTTTTCTGGGCAAATAACATCATCTTGAAGACGAATTTACCAGAATTATCCGCAAAAAACACAGACCCATATGGATGAAATTGTATCTTTCAAATCTATATACAGATATCAAAATTAAAGATTCTTTCTATTGAGATTGACATCTGGATCTGGGTATTAAAGAAGAAACCAAAAGACCTCCAAGCTAATTATATGAGAATCGTCAAATTGAGCTAAAAAGATCTACCAAAAAATTTAAGATTGAACAGCTTTTGTGGAGTAATAAAATTGGTATCTAAGAAAATTTATGTTAAAATTGGTTGAATCTATCTTTTGCTTCAGGTGATGAGATTCATGAGAAGATTTTTTTTGGTCCATAGATTTATGAGAAGATGAAGCTGAAGAACAAACCACAGCATTATTTTTTATAATTTTTTCTAGATGTTAACGGCATTAAGTGTAAAGTTTCCACGGTGTAGAGATTGGATACGTGTCACTTTTCTGTTGGAAAATCACACCACCATGCTATAATGACATGGTTTGACGGGAGCATGGAAAAATTTCTCATACAAATCAACTATGTGATTAGTTTCACTGATAACAAATCAAATCCCATAACACAAAATATCAAAATTAAAAAACAAAAAGAAGCAGAATCAAGCAAACAGAAAGTTTACCACTGCTTCTCCAATATGATAAAAATTTGTAACCAAAAAATAGATTAATTAGTTGGTAAATTAAATTCACATGAATTATTTGTTCTTGCATTCAAGCATACACACAGGCTAGAGTGGGATGTGGATCACAAATTACATGCTTTATGACCAATTTATTCCTCAAAACTAACAGAAACCCTTACACGAAAAGATAAAACCTAAATTGAAATAAAATCCATCAAGCTAGCAAAATAATCGATTATTTATTCCGTATATAATCACACGAAACCACATATTGAAGCTCATCAAAGAGAATACAAAAACGACTTCTATTTCTTTGGTTAACTGAAGGGCCAAATGCCCTCAAAACAAAGAAACTAACTAACAACTATTAGAAATGACAATTATTTGAAGCAAAACAAACCTACCTTGTCCTGCATTCGTCCATTCACGGCAGCAATTAGGGTTTCTGATATTCGCTCTCTAGAAATTAGAGAGCTAACCGAGTCAATCGAGCATTCCTTTTTCCTCTCGTTGTTTATAACCAAAACAAAAAATAAATACAGATTACAGACTAGTGAGGGCTTTTAGTGGCGCCATCGCTCATCATTCCAAACGTAAATAATATATATATATATATATTTTTTTTTTTTGGTCGGTAAGGTAAATTATATAATTCGCACAAAACATAGTTTTGGTTAGAATTTTTTTTTTTTTTTGCAAAATGTATAATTTACCTTTAGAATGATAAGCGATAGCGCCACTAAAAGCCCTCACTAGTAACTAATCTGTATTTTCTTTTGTTTTGGTTATAAACAACGAGAGGAAAAACGATTGCCGGATTGATTCGGTCAGTTCTCTAAATTATATAGAGAGCGAATATCAGAAACCCTAATCACTGCCATGAATGGACGAATGCAGGACAAGGTAGGTTTGTTTCGCTTCGAATAAAAGTCATTTCTACTAGTTGTTAGTTAGTTTCTTTGTTTTCAAGGCATTTAGCCCTCCAGTTAACCAAAGAAATAGAAGTTGTTTATGTATATTCTCTTTCATGAGCTTCAATCTGTGGTTTCGTTTTTTCTGTGATTATTATGGAATAAGTAATCGATTATTTTGCTAGGCTGAAGGATTTCATTTCAATTTAGGTTTTAGCTTTTCCTGCAAGGGTTTTTGTTAGTTTTGAGGAATAAATTAGATTGTCGGGGTAATATGGGGTTCATAGTGCGACTTTGACGTCTGGAATTCATTGAAACAAAACTTTCTCAAAAGAGGTTTACCAGAAAAGGTAAAATGGGTTCGATGGTTTCCTTTACTAACATAATGAAAGTTTACAAGAGTGTTCCCAGCTAATATATCGCAAATTTATTTCCAACTTTACAAGATTTGATGAATTGGAACCGTAGAAATATAATGTGCAAAGATTTTCGGGCAACTTTCATGATGTTGAAGATGCACTATGTAATGCTAGAAAATTTAGATTAAGCACACATTGGTATCATCTCATGTCTGTTTAGGGTTTGTTGTGGTTTTCTCTCTAAGATCAACAGCTATTAACAGATAACAATAATGACCTTTTAATGGAAAAAATGAAGGCATCACGTTCTTTTTTAAACCCTGATTAATTAAAAACATCTTTAATTTCAGAAAAACAGAAGCAGAAACGAAAAGAAATCAAATTAATCCAAACATATGTGAAGAATCCAAAGTGCTTCATTCAATGGTGGAAGGCTCAAAAGTAGTGGGCTAATTCAGCCAAACTCTAGTCTAAACTAAAAGCCAAATAGTGAACCAGACTTTGGGAACCATTATTACGGGCCATTCTTCTCATATCAATCAACAATAAATCATATATACAAGTCAAAACAAGAAAGTAAGAAATGGGGGAAGTTGGCTTGCAATTTGATCAGAATTTGATATCCTAAATCTTGTTCCACACAGAATGTCAATACAAAATCAGATCATACTAAGATACATATATATAAGTACCCAATACCAAGAAATTCATGATCATCATCACAACTGTAGCATTAATTTGAAAGGCGTGACAGCTTTTTCTGATATTGAATAGAACAGGAACATGTCAACAACAAAATAAAGGTTTTCTTCTTCTTTCTATACAGTATAACTGGGAATTCTCACAAAGCTCAAAAAGAAAAAAAGAATCATATCTCTATATTCAACTATGGTAAGAGTTTAGGTAGTTTCTGGGTTTGATTTGCAAGATAAACAAAACCAAGATAACATAATCATAAAGATCAAACCTGAGATGAGGAAGATGACATTTTCGGAGGATTAGAAATAGTTGACTCCCTTGATTTTGCGGGAGATGAACAACAGAGAGATGGCCGGGTGGGTTCGCGCAACCGTTCACGAATGGCGAAGAGATATGAACAGACAGGAATGGGCCGGGTGGATTCGCCACCACCGTTCGCGGAGAGAGATAAAGACCTGAAGAAGTGAAGATCGAAGAGTAGAACACCTAAAAGTGGAGAATATTTACCTATTTAGGGTTTCATTAAAGCAAAACGTCGTCGTTTGCTATTACAGAAACTTTGTTTTCTAGAAGGAATGATTTATTGGATAGGAGCAAACCAGAACAACACTAGGCATTCAAATCTGCCTGAATACATGAAATTAACCAAGACGTATAATCAGTAAACCATGTACATATCATACATTGTTTTGCTGCAAAGCTTACAAGTTCATGCGCAACCTTATTGCAGTCTCTTGGTGCATAGGAGCATGAGAGTAAATCGAAGATGAAGAAAATCCCACTCCAATGCAAGTTGTAGCCCATAGAAAATTGCCAAAATCTCTGCATGTAGTATTAACACCAGAAAGGTGAATGGTTCTTGCCACCGCGATTTTCCATTTGTCATTACGAATAACAACTCCAACGCCACCGACTCTGTGATCGGGAACAAAAGCTCAATCAGTGTTGAGTTTTAGTACTCATGTCGCAAATGATTTCCATTTCTTCTGTTTTTCCTCCGCACCAGGACCCCTTGACGTCGTTTTCTATTACTGGAACCTATCATCGAGTTCATGCATGTGACACACATAATTTAATTAATTTCGACCAAGGAAATATTTGTATCTCATAATCAAATACCCAACGATCAAGAAACCATATGGACTATTTGTACATAAATGTACATAATACGAATCTCAGCCTATTTGCATTTACAACAATAAGGCTGTCCCGATATGCCGGGACATAGATGACCCAATTCAAAGGTTTTCTTCCAATTTATTTTTCTACGCCACCAATCAAACATCAACTTCCAATTTTTGATAAAATTCAATATAATTATTAATAGAGAAAATTTGATTGTAGTCCAGAAATCACACTCTATTTTGAATGTAGTCTAGACAAATATTTTTTACTAATTGAGGTCCAGTGACTCACTTGTCACATATGATTTCTTTCCTTTTTAATTTTATCTAACTAATTTTATACTTTTACATTCCGCTTATACCCTTTTGTAATAAATTGTGGTAGATTGTCATCATAATTAAAATAATTAATTAAGGCCAAACAAGATTTCATATTTCATCAAATAACAAATTTATTCTCTTTTCTAAACAATGTTTCCTAAAATTATTTTTTTTAATCAAAGATAATTCTTAGTGCATTAAATTTGACAAATTTCTTATATATTTGTTAAGGAATAATACTCTTGTCCAACCTAGGTTAGACCTCTGTGTCCGACCTCTTTCTTATTGGCATACATTCGGAAGTGTAATTCCATAATTTGAACCATTGATCTTGTAAAGCAACCTTTATAGATCAATTCTGCAAAAAATATTCAAATTAGGAGATCGTTAACTCATTCAGTTGTATCAAACAAATGTACGGTTTTGGTAAAAGCTAACATTCTCATGACGAACCGTCCATTTGTTTGATGCAATTGCATGAATAAACGATCTCTGTTTACTTTAAATTTTTGCATAATTAATCTATAAAGATTGTTTTACAAAATCAACGGTTTAAATCATGGAATTACACTTTTGAATGTATGTCAATAAGAGAGAGGTCGGACATAGAGGTCCAACCTGGGTCGGACAAGAGTATTTTTCTTTGTTAAGCTACCTTAGCATCTCAACATTTCCTTCTTCTTCATATTGAAACATCTCTTTCGTCCTCTCCTTCTTCTTCCATGACCATCTTTTTTCTAACACATATACATTTTCTAAAATCTACCTTTATCATAGACTTTCCCGAAACTATTGCATATAGAATCGTTATGTTGTTAATCAACCTTCATCATACGATCAAATAGAGATTTTGGATGCATTTTTCATAAGAAGGTTCCAATCCATTTAAAGGAGGTAGTATTTTACCTTGTTCATAGATACATTTGCACTTTTATATACCTAATACAATGGTGAGTTTTTCAGGAAAGGGAGATGCATTTTGCATATCTTAACGGAATGTAAATTTTGGTGGTTTTTTCCCTAACTTTTGATTAGGAATAATGTTAAAGCTACCTTGTTTTTTTTTTCCTACCTCGTGCATATAAACTTTTGCACTTTTAGTTAGATACATAGTACAAAAGTGATATTTTGGAAAGAGAGATGCATTTTGCATATCTTATAGGAAGGTAAGTTGTTGTGGTTTTTCCCTACCTTTTGGTTGGGAATAATGTTAAAGCTTGATTCGTGACTAATGTGCTAATATACAACTGGGTATTGTTGCGTAAACTTTCATTTGATGCCACTTAGTTTTTTCTTAATTTCATTTTTTTCTCCCTATGATGTAGATACATTGAATTGTTTGAAATTTGAAATTATTAACCTTTCATGTAGGTATTATCTGTGTTAAATGTTTACATAGTTTTAAATGCATGTCTATCATAATTATTTTTCAATTTAGATTTGAAGAATTTGAAATTCAAAATTTAAAAATTTAAACTAAAAAGAAATATACAAAATTTAGGGGATTTTAATTTGTTTTCCTTATTTTTCTTCAGGGGTAAAATGGACAAAAAATGTAATTAGACCACAATTAACAAAAAAATAATGGCTAGCTGGACTACAATCAATATTTTTGTAGCAAATTGGACCTTGATTAAAATACCTCTAATTAATAAACTATTTTCTAATTTGCTAACTAACGGCTACAACAGCCCAAAGTGGCGGCCATATAATCGAATTTCGACTAATTTTACTAATTCCAAATTTTCACTAGCTCCTAGTCTCCTACTGACGAACGTCAAAATATGATGGAAGTATAGTTGTTGACCGGGGTTGTCATACCTCGGGGATTGGTGGCCCAAGATCCCCTTTGGTAGATTAGTAGCTTAGGCTTCCTAACACTAATGATGTGTGATTAGAAGTGGATAAGATGTGTGAGGTGAATAAGTGCAAGTAATGTAACTAAACTAATGCAAATGAAATGCAAAGAGGAGGAACATGGATAGATAAGAAATGGTAGAATGATTGGGAGTTTCGGGTCTCTCCCTAATCCATATCGATGGATAAATAATATATCAAATTCACACACAAAGCCAAGTTGATTAATGGATCAAATCCCGTACCCTAGCCATGCAATGGTTCTAGGGCCATGGTCTTCTCTTTTGTATCTTTGTGTCATGCAATGGTTCACAATTACTCTTAATTTAGATAATCTAAGCCATGCAATGGTTCTCAAATTACTAAACTAAGGCTAAGGGCACTAAGACCTAGGGATCCAAACAAGACATGCTCATCACATTCATTGTCCATTGTCTAGAAAGGGTAAGGTTACCAAGCTTACACTTTCATACCAAGATAGATCAAACACATGCTTAAGAATTGGTAGTTCCTAAACAAGCATCTAACACATAACAAAAATAGGCAATGAACATACCCAAATACCAACCAACATGTATATATATAAGAATCATCCAAACCATCATCAATGGACTAGGGCACACAACCCTAGTCCCCAACCCTAACAACTACTCATATATACTTAGAATGTACATCAATAATCTCAATTGACAAGCTAAGAAATAGATGAAAGTAAATAGAGATAGAAGAATGCTCAATGAAGATAGTGGCCCCGATCTTGCTGTCACCAAGACATGAAGCAAGCTCCTCATGATCTCCTCTTTTTCTCCTAGCTTCTTCTTGTCCAAATCTCTAAGGATCTTGATGTTCTTGATCCTCTCATGCTCGCCAAAAGACTTCGTGACAAGCAATTGAGACTTGCATCCCACATCAGAGAATTGTAATGTGTGAGAAGCTTCCTTATCTATAAAAGGAACTCCTCACCTAGCAATTAGACTTAGACTCAAACTTGGTCTCACAAGACTTACCCATCTCATGGGCATGTAGTTCCACTACTTAGTGAATTACTCAAGTAGATGTAGCCTCTCCTCACGGGAGAGGTGAACCACTATACTTCCTTATGTCATCCATGCATGCACAACACTTAGTCTCTACACACTAAACACTCGTACTAATGTCTGGACCAACCATCCTTACATCAACATGAAGCACTGGTGGCCGGAGTACAAATGGCACTAGACTCGGGAGCCGACAACCTCAACATCTTCAGCGACTCCCAACTTGTTGTGAACCAGGTCACGGGCGAATTCCAAACCAAGGATCCCCAAATGGCCGCCTACTTGGGATACATCCAAATTTTGCTTCGCAAACTACAATTTTTTAACATCTCCCAAATTCCCCGGGAACAGAACTGTAAGGCAGACTCCTTGGCACGATTGGCAACCTCGGATCCACTAACAATCACTGGAAGCCACCACACCATAGAGCATCTGCCCAAGCCGAGCATCCTCAAAACTTTCACCGAACTTTTCGCCACCGAGAAGGTGACCACTTGGATGGACCCCATATTGGAGTACAAACTCCATGGCAAACTCCCCGTGGACAAGCTAGAGGCAAGAAGGCTCATCCTAAGATCCTCCCGGTACAACATACAAGGAGGAAAACTCTACAAAAAGGGATTCTCTCTTCCCAACCTTCGGTGTATCCCCCGGGAGGAGGGCGAAGCCATCATGAGAAGCATTCACTCAGGTCCATGCGGTAACGACTCCGGCGCCCGCTCCCTTGCGCACAAGACTTTGCGCACAGGCTACTTTTGGCCCATACTTGAAGAAGATGCCCGCAAGATCTCCCACACATGTCACAAGTGCCAGCAGTTTGCCACCATCCCACAGGCACCAGCCGAGCCCCTCTCCATCATCATCAGCCCATGGCCATACCCACAATGGGGACTTGATCTCATAGGTAAGTTCCCTACCGCCCGCGGTCAGTTTAAGTACGCAATAGTAGCGGTCGATTACTCCACCAAGTGAGTGGAAGCAGCACCCCTCACCGCTATCACCACGGCCAAGGTAAAACGCTTCCTTTGGAAAAATATTTACTATCGCTTCGGTGTGCCCGATACTATCATCACCGACAATGGAGCCCAATTCGACAACGACGATCTCCGGGAATTTACCTCTGGCCTAGGTACAAAAATATTGTATTCTTCTCCCGCTCATCCTCAGACCAACGGTCAGGTCGAAGCGATTAACAAAATCCTGAAGAACATCCTCAAGAAAAAGCTGGACGAAAAAGCTGGACGACGCCAAGGGTCTTTGGGCCAAGAAATTACCAGAGGTACTTTAGTCAGTCAGGACAACCCCCACGACCGCAACCGGAGAAACCCCATTTTGCCTCGCTTTCGGCATGAAGGCTGTAACGCCCCAAATTGCACCTCTTCAATTTAAGCACGTTACAGTGCCGCGAACCTTTAAAATATAAGCCAAATTAACCAACTTACATTTTAAAGAGCCGCAAGGCAATTTTGTGTATAAAATTTAATAATGCGTAGTGGAAACGTATGAAATTATTTTGAGGTGTAAATAATAAAATTCATAATTCAAATTGTTTATTTAAAAATTTAATTTAATAAACGAGTCGAAGAAGTACTAAATTTAATAAATAATTGACTCAATGACGAACCAAAGATAAAGAGGTTCTGAGGTACAAATTTCGAGACAAATAGAGGATCAAATAATCCGAAACCTGACACACAGTCAAATAAACATCGTCATTGCACACCCAGCTTCTTCCAATTATTGTCCCGTTACAGTGCACACAGTACCTACAATCAAAACTGTTGTAGGGGTGAGCTTTCGTCCTCGCTTGCCCAATAGGGCTCAACCCCAGCTAGGTTTGAAAACAAATATATAAACATATATATACAGGTGCCGGCAAGCAAGTGAAAACTATATACATATAGATAAAAACTGCACAACCACAAACTTTGTTTTCTTTTAAGAAACAGATATAATTTGGGCCCAGAAAGCAAACCTAATGACAATCACTATGCCAACTACATCCTTACCAAGATCCATGTCATAAAACGGCAAGGAGTAGTGAGAGTGTCCATTTATGCCATACCGCCTAGATCTAGTGCCACATCTCAAAGGATGTTAGACACTATTCCGTCTGTACAGCCCCTCCGGAGGTTTAGGGGATCGAAACCCAAGGTAGTCACTATGCTCCACTCACTCTCAGGTCATCAAACAATAACTCATACACAATCAAAAACAAGCATGGCGTGGTAAAATCATCAATAGATTTATATCTCCACTAAAGCCATGCAACTTTTCACACAATAATATTTATTTTTAATACATGCACGACATCATTAACTGAGGCAAAGTCCAAAGTCCCCTACCTGGATTCTGAAGCTTTAGCTCCAATTGCTAATTCAGGCCAACACCACCACCGAAGCTCCACGTTCCGAACTGGAGTCCCTAGTGCGAGAATAACAATATATTCGAGTGTTATAAATAATATTCTTAATTCTATAACACTCAACAAATAGTTCTGAATCCATTTGATTAATTTCTTACGAGAATAGATTCCGTTACTTCTTGGGTGAAATCACATTAATTACTCTGGGCACCCAAACTTATATTTCCTCTTTTAATTCATTCTTCAGTTATGTCAAATTCACTTGACAACACAACTTAAATCAAAGTCCATTTCTTATTCACTTTCACAGTAGAAAGCATGTAACCAACTTAATATTATTTCCTCAAGACTTTAATTTTCTCTACTGACTTTAGCTCACAACCTTAATCAAATATGAAATAGCTGATTTTCAACTATTCAATCCAATTCACAATAGACCATCGTGAACTTCAATTATCAACAGCAATCACAATTTAGCATAGCTCAACTTATGTGGTTTAGTGGCCAAAATAATTATACCCAAATCAAACCCTTGGAAGTTTAATTTGTTGTGAGGCCTTATCTCCACTTATACCTTATTAATCAATTGTTTGCCTCACACGAGGACAAATAGCTTCTGACCAAAGCTTTACTTAGTTACTGACTATTCTTCTCAAATACCAAACAATTAACAAAACTTTAGCTTAGCTTAACAATGGAATCAACACAACACCAATCATATCCTTCTATTTCCAGTAAACTTCATCAACAATTAACTGTACATCATTTCCAAACTCAAAGAGTTTACCTTTTCTGAGAATTATTGACAATCATGAAGTTCAGCACTTTACTTCAGTTTGGGTTCCAATTCCACGAAGTCAATATTCAGCTAGTTTGAATGTGGTCCAAACTCTGAACATTTCTCCTTGCTGCAACCAGATCAACCAAGGTGCTATAGATAGCAGTCATGTTGCTTTCAACAACCAGCAAGAACAAAAACAATCCAACACTAGAGTTTTACTCCCAACTTTGTCAATTCTGTCATTTTAACACAACCAAGTATCACTAAGTAATCAAAGACTCAAACCGAAATTGGAACTGAACCAAAGAAGGCCAAAAACCAAAATTTAAGTTCACCGGTGTATACAGTCGTACTCACTGGCCAAAATCCCAAAACACCAACTTTTCATATCTCGGTTATAATTAAAATCCAATTATACCAATACGTAGAACTTCACAAGAGGATCAAGATTGATACCTGACTTGTCCCAAACAACGGCCGGAGTCGCCGGAAAACACCAAAACCCGCCGGAACAGCAAGAACTTCTCTTAATCGATTCTCTCTCGTCAGTTGATGACTTGACAAGTCACGACCGCAGACAAGCTCGCCCCGTGGAGACGAAGCCATAGCCACCAGTTTCAATCGCCGTCGTGGCCGGAATCGGAAAACACGATCGGAGCTGCCGGAAGGACCACCGCTGGACTCGCCGTGTCAAGGCGAACAAGACGGGATCAGTCCGGGTGATAAAGTAACCTCGTGATTGTTCAAGACCGAGAGAGGTATGCTCTGATACCATCATAAAGTAATCTGGGCGTCACAACCAAAACCAATTGGCAATGGTTGGATAGGCCCAAATCCTTATAAGCACATTTGCAAGGTCCATTTTCTCCAATGTGGGACAACATTCCACATTCTCACACCGGCGCCGTGAAACGGCCGGACAGAGGAGGAGGTTTAGGCGGTGTCAGGGCAGAGGAGAGGAGAGAGAGTCACGGTGAAGTCTGGTCCCTTCCAGACTAATCCGATGGGTTTTTAAACCCTTCCCATAATTGATTTCAACGGCCCATATGAAGTGGTTTTGAAATCAACGGTCAGATTGCATCATTTAAATTTCCTTTTTCCAAAATATTTTCTTTAATTTCCAAATCTTCCGAAAATCAAAATAAATAGCTCAAGTCTCCAAAACATTCTCCGAAAATTCCCACGAACTCTTGGTGATGTGTACTTTACTCTCAAGTCCACAAATTGAAGTTACGAAAAAAAGAAAATTTTTGAAGAATATCCGAACCTCTTTAACAATTATCGAGATTACGAATTTAATCCCGATTAAATTCCAAATCAATCCCTTAATTTTTCCCGGGTCTCACAGAGGCGGTCATCCCGGTATAGATCACACATCCCAGCCCTCGGGTAGAAGTTTACGACCGAGAAACGAACGATGAAGGCCTCAACCTGAACAAGGATCTCTTGGAAGAAAAGCGGGAAACCGCTCACCTGCATAATCTCCAAAACAAGCAACGTGTCGCCCGCTACTGTAACATAAGGGTGAAGTCCCGCACACTCAAACTCGGGGACTGGGTAATGAAACAAGTCATTCCCTCACCAACAGGCCTACGACCAACATGGGAATGACCCTATGAACTCACCGAGGAATCAATTCCAGGCACTTTCTACCTGAGGAATAGGGAAGGGGAAACCTCCCGCCATCCTTGGAACACCGAGCACCTCCGCTACTACTACAAGTAGATTACCTGTAAGCATTTTTGCTCAACTACCTTTGACTATTTAGTTAACTCAAGCAACCCAACGGGCAGGCTTATTTTTGTTTAATCCGCCACGTGGGCAATTGCTCAACGGGCAATTGATCTTTTTGTACACCGCTACGCGGGCATTAATGAAACGAGGAATTATTCAAACTATTGCTTTTCATTCTCAAAATTCTACTGAAAGCAAACTTAATTCCTTTAAAGTTTCGATAGATGCCAATACAAACAAATTTAAACATAAATTGGGACTCCCCAACCAAAAATATTATAAAAGCCAACGGCTATAGTCATAACAAGTGCCCGACGGGCAACCAAAAAAAAACAGCAAAACAGCAAATTTTGCCTCTCAAAATAAAGGCCCCACGGGCACATTCAGACTTGATCGTCGGTTCGAGGGGTAAGACCGGGCGTGAAGGGATCACCATTAGACTTCAATCCAGCCTCAAGGGAAGACCCCTTCCCGGGGGTAGAAAATTCGAGGCCCGCTTCGTTGGTCTCATGAACCGTGTCGTCCTCCTCATCCTTTATGTGGACGACGTCAGGATCGGGGACTTGAGAACTGCTTCCCCTAACATGTTCGGTGACCGGCTCCGTCTCTTCCCACTCTCCGTCCACCCGCACCTTCTCCGCCCGTTCCTCCTCCTCTTGCGCCATGTCAGCAAAGTACTTGTCTGAATCGATCCAGCCCTTCTCGAGGAGGGTAGTGAATTGCTTCGTGTACCCTTCCTCGAAACCCCGGTCATACTCAGCATGTTGTACCACGACAAAATCTCTCGATGACTTGAAGTGGGATAAGGCCTCTTCAGCTGCCACCTTCTTCTCCCGGACCACGACCTCGAGCAGCTCAGCCACTTTGGCCCTCAAACTGGCGTTCTCTTCACTCAAGGCCTGGAGCGTACTCACCTCCTCCTCAAGAGCGGTCACCCGCTCCCGAGCCCGCCTCTTCACCTCGACAGCCTTCTCCAGCATCGCCTTCAGGTTGTCCCTTTGCTGGCAGACATTTTTCTTCTCGGTCTTCTCCACGAGCAACCCGGCTTCAAGCGCGGCCACCTGCTCCTTTAGGGTCACATCCTCCTCCAGGGAGTCTATAAGGTACATATTATGCAGCCCCCGCAGGAGTGAGTCAAAGGTCTTCGCCCTATTATCCTTCAGCGATCCCTACAACTACACCATCCGATCCAACCCGACATGCTTTAACCTCTCGGCTACTCGCCGAATGAACCCCCCATCCTCAAGACGCACCTCCTCCGCAATAGACTTCAGCTTGCCCGCCCCCGAGGAGGGCCCATGTGAGACCCGGAAAATTAAAGGATTAATTTGGATATTAATCGAGATTAAATTCTTAATCTCGATAACTATTAAAGAGCTTCGGGAATTTTTCAGATATTTCCTCTTTGTCGTAACTTCAATTTGAAGACTCGAGAATGAAGTACACGTCATTACGAGTACGTGGCAATTTTCGGGGTATTTTTCGGATACCCGAACCATTTGTTTTAATTTCCAGAAGTTTGGAAATTAAAGAAATTGAAGCGGTTTAATCTCAGCCGTTGATCAAATCAGATTTGATCTGGGCCGTTGGATTTAAATTATAAACATGGATCGGTTTGGGAAAGCCCAGAACCATCCCGTGCTCTCTCCTCTCCCCTGCACCGTCTGCACCGATCACCATCTTCCACGTCCGGCCGTTTCACGGCGCCGGACCGGTCCCTTTGTGTTCGCCCCGACACGGCGAGACCAACGGTGGTCGTCGCAAGTCCAGCCGACGTCGGTGGAGAGAGAAACGACGGCTTGAAGCTCCGGCAGCTTCAATGGCACTTTCCGATTCCGACCACGACGGCGCACAAGACCGGTGTCTTTAGCTTCCTCTCGACAAGGCGAGCTTGTCTGTGCTTACGGCCTGTTGATTCATCAACTGTAGAGGGAGAATCGAAGAAAAGAAGTTTCTTTTCTTTTCCGGCGGGTTTCTTTGTTTTCCGGCGACTCCGGCGACGGATTCCTTCGAGTAAGGTATCATTCTTGCTCAACTCATTGAGTTCTACATGTTGGTATACTTGGAATTCATTTTGGTTGAGTATTGGAAGATTTGGTATTTTGGAATTGTCCTGTCACCGTGAACCACCGTGAGTGGTGGCGGTTCAGGTTGTCCTTTTGTGTCTTTCCGGCCTAATCATGTTTATTTGGTATAAATCCATACTTGGATTGATGATTGGAACATTTGAGAATTGATTCAAATTGTGTTAAGGTGTAAAGGATACCTACGGGGTGTCCATAGTAATTATGGAAATGACACCCGATAAGAAATGAATTCCGTAAATCGGAAATGGTTAATCAAATGGATTTTGATTAAGTTATCGAGTGTTGTTAAATTGAGTATCTCATATTAACACTCGAATATTGTTATTGTCGAACCAGGAACTCCAGTTAACCCGAGACGTAAACTGTGGTGGTGGTGATGTTGGCCTGATGTGATAAACGAGAACAAGCTCCGAGATTCCAGGTAGGGATAAAAATAAACTTGGGACTCTCTCGGTTAGAGTTTTCTCGTATATATATGTTATATAAGATTTGCATGGCTATGATTTACGCCATGTGTGTTTTTAATTGTATTTGATTTATGTGATGACCTGAGAGTGAGTGGAGCATAGCGACTTCCTTGGGTTTCGATCCCCTAAACCTCCGGAGGGGCTGTACGGACGGAATAGTGTCTGACATCCTTTGAGGTGTGGCACTAGATCTAGGCGGTATGGCATGAATGGACACTCTCGCTACACCTTACGGTTTGTTGAAGATTTTAATCTTCGGTAAGGATGTAGTTGGCTTTGATTGATCGGTCATCAGGTTTGTTTTGCACCCGGGTATTTAATTATTTTCTCATGGTATTAATGAGAAATGATTTATTATTTTCCTTGATATGTTTTACATACTGGTTGGCCAATGAAATATATATTTTATGATTTTTAAATCTAGCCGGGGTGAATTCCCCTACTGAGCAGCGAGGACGAAAGCTCACCCCTACTATAGTTTTGGATGCAGGTACTGTGCACTGGGAACGGGACAACAGTGGTTGGCGCTGGGTGTGCAAAGTTGTTATCATCGGATATTCGTTTATCGAATATCAGGTTCCGGAAATTATGTATTCATTCTGGTTGTATCGTTTCATTTATTTTGAAACCCGTTGACCATTTATTTTTATTCATGGTCAATAATGTGAAACTCATTCATGAATTCACTTTTCGATCCGGTTGTTTAATTTGATAAATTGGATTTAAATCGTTTTACGATTTCCAATTGTTTCACCTCTATTCAAATTAAATTTGTTTCCGCATTTGCGTTCTGAAAACTATTCACTTAATTGCCTTGCGTTTCTTTAAAGTATAAGTTAGGGATTTAGCTTGTATTTTTAAAGGCTCGCGGCACTGTTTCGTGCTCAAATTGAAGAGGTGCAATTTGGGGCGTCACAGAAAGTGGTATCAGAGCATTCCTTAAATTCATGTTGAGTTTCTTGGAATTTCATTTTCCGTTTGAAACTTTGATGTATCATTCAGTTGACTCTGAAATCGTTTCCTTGTGCGGTCAAGACATTTTCTTGTTGCTTACTCTTTATTGACCTCTTGTTCTTGACCTTGACTTTCTTAAAGTCGTATGTGTTTGTTCAGAAGTTCAAAGTCACATTCTTTTGAACAACTTTGTTGTTGGCTTCGTGTTTGTGACTTGTTCCTTGTTGAGCACTTGAGCTGAGTATTGAATTCATTGTGTGGACTCACTCTTAATTTGTATTTGTTCATTTGGTGAGTTCGGTTCAATTAATTATTCGTTGTTGGACTTGGTTATTGTGATTCATTTCATATTGAGTCCAATGAGTGTTTGTTGGTACTTTAATTCTTTGAAATTAAAACACTTTTGCCACCCAAAGCTTTTCCACAGTGCACAGACCACGGCTAAGATCATTTGGGCCAAGTATGTAGTAAGAAAGATCAAGGAAATACAGGTATGTATACTCTTTACCCGGTGAATGATTTGCTTTTGAGCAAAGTACACTTTTAAGAGAATTAAAGTGTGAAATACGTGGTAAGTAAGACCACGAGTTGTGATGTTTTAAATAAGCAGTTTTTACAATGGTTGTGTGAGCATGCCCAGAAATTAAACTGTGTAACTGTTGTGTCAGTTGAAAGTTTAGTCACTGGAAAGATGGCACCACAAGGTTGGTTAGCCATTGAGAATAATTGTTGTGACATTGGGGCTTTGTCTCAGACCATTGGGATTTGTTGAATCTCATGTATATGAGATATATTTTAAATGATTGATCTGCCTGAGCATGTTATATCCTTTGTGAAGGATGAGATTGTAATAGGCAACACACCACCAGTGATTAAAGATTTTACCCACTGTAACTGGAGTTCGACAATTGAAAGCGTTGTTGATACGTGGAAATTTCGAGGACGAAATTCTTTTAAGGAGGGTGGAACTGTGAGACCCGGAAAATTAAAGGATTAATTTGGATATTAATCGAGATTAAATTCTTAATCTCGATAACTATTAAAGAGCTTCGGGAATTTTTCAGATATTTCCTCTTTGTCGTAACTTCAATTTGAAGACTCGAGAATGAAGTACACGTCATTACGAGTACGTGGCAATTTTCGGGGTATTTTTCGGATACCCGAACCATTTGTTTTAATTTCCAGAAGTTTGGAAATTAAAGAAATTGAAGCGGTTTAATCTCAGCCGTTGATCAAATCAGATTTGATCTGGGCCGTTGGATTTAAATTATAAACATGGATCGGTTTGGGAAAGCCCAGAACCATCCCGTGCTCTCTCCTCTCCCCTGCACCGTCTGCACCGATCACCATCTTCCACGTCCGGCCGTTTCACGGCGCCGGACCGGTCCCTTTGTGTTCGCCCCGACACGGCGAGACCAACGGTGGTCGTCGCAAGTCCAGCCGACGTCGGTGGAGAGAGAAACGACGGCTTGAAGCTCCGGCAGCTTCAATGGCACTTTCCGATTCCGACCACGACGGCGCACAAGACCGGTGTCTTTAGCTTCCTCTCGACAAGGCGAGCTTGTCTGTGCTTACGGCCTGTTGATTCATCAACTGTAGAGGGAGAATCGAAGAAAAGAAGTTTCTTTTCTTTTCCGGCGGGTTTCTTTGTTTTCCGGCGACTCCGGCGACGGATTCCTTCGAGTAAGGTATCATTCTTGCTCAACTCATTGAGTTCTACATGTTGGTATACTTGGAATTCATTTTGGTTGAGTATTGGAAGATTTGGTATTTTGGAATTGTCCTGTCACCGTGAACCACCGTGAGTGGTGGCGGTTCAGGTTGTCCTTTTGTGTCTTTCCGGCCTAATCATGTTTATTTGGTATAAATCCATACTTGGATTGATGATTGGAACATTTGAGAATTGATTCAAATTGTGTTAAGGTGTAAAGGATACCTACGGGGTGTCCATAGTAATTATGGAAATGACACCCGATAAGAAATGAATTCCGTAAATCGGAAATGGTTAATCAAATGGATTTTGATTAAGTTATCGAGTGTTGTTAAATTGAGTATCTCATATTAACACTCGAATATTGTTATTGTCGAACCAGGAACTCCAGTTAACCCGAGACGTAAACTGTGGTGGTGGTGATGTTGGCCTGATGTGATAAACGAGAACAAGCTCCGAGATTCCAGGTAGGGATAAAAATAAACTTGGGACTCTCTCGGTTAGAGTTTTCTCGTATATATATGTTATATAAGATTTGCATGGCTATGATTTACGCCATGTGTGTTTTTAATTGTATTTGATTTATGTGATGACCTGAGAGTGAGTGGAGCATAGCGACTTCCTTGGGTTTCGATCCCCTAAACCTCCGGAGGGGCTGTACGGACGGAATAGTGTCTGACATCCTTTGAGGTGTGGCACTAGATCTAGGCGGTATGGCATGAATGGACACTCTCGCTACACCTTACGGTTTGTTGAAGATTTTAATCTTCGGTAAGGATGTAGTTGGCTTTGATTGATCGGTCATCAGGTTTGTTTTGCACCCGGGTATTTAATTATTTTCTCATGGTATTAATGAGAAATGATTTATTATTTTCCTTGATATGTTTTACATACTGGTTGGCCAATGAAATATATATTTTATGATTTTTAAATCTAGCCGGGGTGAATTCCCCTACTGAGCAGCGAGGACGAAAGCTCACCCCTACTATAGTTTTGGATGCAGGTACTGTGCACTGGGAACGGGACAACAGTGGTTGGCGCTGGGTGTGCAAAGTTGTTATCATCGGATATTCGTTTATCGAATATCAGGTTCCGGAAATTATGTATTCATTCTGGTTGTATCGTTTCATTTATTTTGAAACCCGTTGACCATTTATTTTTATTCATGGTCAATAATGTGAAACTCATTCATGAATTCACTTTTCGATCCGGTTGTTTAATTTGATAAATTGGATTTAAATCGTTTTACGATTTCCAATTGTTTCACCTCTATTCAAATTAAATTTGTTTCCGCATTTGCGTTCTGAAAACTATTCACTTAATTGCCTTGCGTTTCTTTAAAGTATAAGTTAGGGATTTAGCTTGTATTTTTAAAGGCTCGCGGCACTGTTTCGTGCTCAAATTGAAGAGGTGCAATTTGGGGCGTCACAGCCCAGTCGTTGAAATAACCTTCGTCCTCTTGGACGGTGTCACCTCCACGTGCTCCCCGACACTCAGGCCCGTCACGGTCATGACGTCCGCAATCGGAAGAGCAGTGACGACCCCTCCATGCTGCCCGGAAGAAGGGGCTTTCCTTTTGCTCTGCTGCACCCTCGTGCGCAAAGTTTGCTCGTCAGTATCCTCCTCGGACACCCGTTGAGAGGACTGCTCGATCACGATTGGTTGACCGGCCGGGGCCACCTCCATCGCAACCGTACTCTCCGATGTCTGCTTCGCCTTTTGGGCCTGGGCCATCAATCGGGCGAGCAGCAGTGCCTCGATCCCGAGCTTGCTCATCTTCTTCTTTTCGGGGTCATTATTGACTTTCACTGCCATAACACAACAACTTAGCATAGGCCCGTAAAAGTAAAATCAACCAACGACAGCTTAAGAGCTTACCCGGTCGTTCTGCTAAACCCACGTGCTGAAGCGCGGCCCAACAAGTTAAGGCGTAACAGTTACGTGACTCTTCAGGCCAGCTGGCTAGCATGCGTCCAATCCTCCTCTCCTCGAGCGAAGAAAGCGAACACTTCTTCTGACCTAAAAAAAAAAAAATAGTAGTTACGGTCAGGTGGAACCCAAATTTTACAAACACAAGGCAACATGCAAACAAGTCACAACCTATGGGTTAGAAGGTCCCCGGGACGTTCTTCCTCGGCACGACCCCTTCCTCACTCTCCCACCGCCCACCAGCCATGCACACCGTATTCCTCCAGTTGACCGTAGAAGTAGGCAAGTTACAGACAAGAGATTTCGCGCGGCTCGTCATAGTCACACTACCCGACCAGTACCGCTTTGACGAGTAGGCCAACTTATAAAAGGACGCTAACTCGTCATAGGTGGGATAGCCGTTACCAGACAAATACCAGATGACGTACATCCCGAGGAGTTGTTTCCACATGTTAGGTGTCACCTGACCCACGGCAATATTCAAAGCAAAAAGGATGCATTGCACCCAAGGATGTAACGGGAGACTCAATACGCACTTAAATTGGTGTTCGTGCACCGCAATCCAACCATGCGGGGGCTTCGTCGCTAGTTCACCCTCTTCCAGCGGTCGAAGTACTACGTCTTTCGAGATGCGGTACTTTTGCCTCATAACATCGATCTCCCGCACCGTCATAGACCTCCCAGGCTCTTGCACCAGTATACCATCTTTCAGCTCCCAGTGGACAAGCTCTTTACCCACAATCTCGCCCACAGGGACCCCGGCCGAACTCTTCTGGCGAGACCTACTTGTGCTGGCACTCGCAGAACTTTATGCCCGCTCCTTCGCCCTAGCAAGCGCCCGTTGATGGCCATCCGGCCGCTCCAAGTAAGATTCTATATTCTCACCGCCTACCCCTTCACCGCCAACCGACGCCTTGGCAGACTCCATCCCCCGAAGCTCCTTCGTAAGTGCACGGACCTCGCCTGACAACTCACGAGAGTCACAACCCGATTCACTGGACGACAGCACTATCACCATGTTCCCCGAGGACTCCCCAAACGACTCTGACATTACAAACAAACTTTTGGGATTTCAAAAAAAAGCCTTCTATAGATCTACACATCTCTCCAAACTCAAAACCCAGAAACACAAGAACAGCCGACACCCAGAAACCCAAAAAAAAAAAAACCGCCAGATCCTACTTTTCAAAACAACAACAAAAGAGAAAGAGCGCAAACATAGAGAACAGAACAAGAGATTCAAGGCCACTAACCTGATTGAAGAAACTTTCCGGCGTTCGAATCGCTCTCCAAGCTCCACAAGAACAAGAAAGCCAACCAGAAGCGGAAGCGCAGTCCCAGCCGATTTTTTTTCGAAAATGCAAAGTGGAACCGAGTCTACTCTTCCCCCCTCTTTTATGCTCGGATGTAACCCATCACAGCCGTAGAACAAAAGGACACCTTGGCTAGATGGTGACATCTGTCGCAAACCCAACCTAACGCCTCACAAGGTTCGAGGCGTCACCTCGGTCACATACAACATTAATGACTCCACCAAGAAACTAAAGCGACAACTGCCAACCTGCTTGAACCACTCATCCAGTGACACGTGGCGCAACCACCCACTCATGCATGTGGCAACCTCCAACACATATGAGCGGTCAGCTCCCCATGAACGCAGCCCAACGGGTTCAGGTCAATAACCTGCCCTGTAACCCCCAGTAACAGGGATTCACTGCCCAACGGGCCCGGCTATCGCTCGCCTCTACGGCTCACGGCTTACGAGACCATGGCCACCCTAAGGCCACCGGCCGACGGGAACCGAGATACGGTCACAGGCTCAAGGCCTCCCAATGGGACAACTGCCCGGTCTTCCGGCCCGCGGCATCGCCACTAATCAGGCACGACCTCTCGGTACAGGGGATTCTTATTGGGTCCGCTACCCAATACCCCGCTTTAGGTCCACGACCAGACACCCGGGGACTGCTTACGGCTCCCTCAGCTAGCTAGTTCAGTACAGATCCTCTTCTTAATCGGGGACTTTGGGGACTCCCTGGGGCCCAATCGGGGCCCACCCCCACGGGGTGAAGCGTGTGCCCGTTAAGACCATGGTGGGCACCGCACGCGCGCTATTTCTATTCGGCAATACGGTGAATTGAAGATAAATTCCCCGACCAAGAAGAGCATCTTGATCGAGAACTTCGGGGACTTGTATATACCCCCCACTCACCAACTAGAAATAGCCCCCACTCGGGGACTCCACCGGTCATAACGGGACCCACCGAGGTAGCCTATGGCTACCTCCGACACCCTCACGGCCAAACCCGGGCAAGTCCTTGGCCAGGAGTTGCCCGGAAGCCTATCGTCCTGCAGGTACAAATCACTTGCCACATTGCCTCTCACGAAGGAAGTGCCATGATGATCCCACATTGATGCCAAGCAAAGGAGAACTCCCTTAACCACCTATAAGAGCCGACCTCTTTCATCATTAATGGTACACATTCATTACTCATTAAAGTCACTCTGTCAATATTAATACATAAGGCTAACTTAGGCATCGGAGGAGTGAAGACCGGCCACCCGGTCTCCTCTTAACGCCTGTGTATTTCTCTTGACAGGTGACCGAATTTGAGGGACTTGCAGTCATATTATCTCGTACTTCTAGTCTGATCCAACCCTCCCCGGATCTAGGCAAAAACATCTGTTGTTGCTGATTATAAAATAACTTAGGCGATATATGCTTGGTATTGTCACGTTAATGAAACTTTGTTTCATCTGCTCGATGCAAGCAGCATTATCCTCATAAATGTAAGTAGGTTCCTCAGTGGTAGACTTCAAACCACTTGTTCATCGAATATGTGTAATCACAGACCTCAACCATACACATTCACAAACAGCTTCATGTAGAGCAATTATCTCTGCATGATTCGAGGAAGTAGCAACGAGTGTTTGCTTGGTAGACCTCCAAGATATCGTCGTGTTTCCCATGGTAAAGACATAACCAGTTTGGGAATGACCTTTGTGCGGTTTAGAGAGGTACCCGACATCAGCAAAACCTACCAAAATATTACAAGGATTTTGGGAATAAGGGGCAGCGACGGCTCTGTCTGCAGTTCGACCGGTCGATCGTCGTGGTTGGCTGCACATTTGGCAATTATGGGTTCCTTACCCATTTTACCAAGGTCATTGCTAATTTGCTGAGCACACTCACTTTCAAGAGATCTTTTGCAAGCAACCTTGGATGAGCTTCTTTTCACCATCGGAGACTCGGAGCATTCATGTTATAGTTGTGGACATCTTAGCCACCGGGTTAAGAGGAAAAATCATGTAATTTATTGTTTGAGGAGACACATTCTAAAGGAGGCGCTCCCGCGAGCCGAGTTCATACATTGTGGAGTCTTGTGCCATCTTTCACACCATGGCGCTTCATTGGAGCTTACGTAAGGAAGTCAATGTCTTGGACCTTGAGGATCGTGTCTTGTTGGTGTACTTCGTCTATCCTAATGACTGAGATTATATAGATTAGTGACCAGGGTTAGATTAGGGATGTATAAGGATATACCTCAATTACCCCGGTCAATATTTTCACTTATAGATTAGGGATGTATAAAGATATACCTCAACGGCGCCATTTGACGAACGTTAAAATATAGGGATGTATAGATTAGTGACCGGGGTTGTCGTACCTCAGGGATTGGTGGCCCAAGATCCCCAACTAGGCAACAAGATTTCCTAACACTAGACGGTGAGATTAGAGGTGAAAATGGAATGTGTGAAGTGATTAAGTGCAACATAAAGTAATGTAACTAAACTAATGCAAATAAAATGCAAAAAAGATGAACATGGATATATATGAAATGGTAGGATGATTGAGAGTTTCGGGTCTCTCCCTAATCCATATCGATGGATAAATAATCAAACACACACACATGTTGAAAGGTTCATGTATCGATCTCAATTCCATTTAAGGAATGAATGCTCTCTAAGGTGTTCTTGTACCATGCTAATCTCTTCGACCATTACAAGTGAATGAAGGCAAAGCACAAATACATCAAGGTATCCTAAAGTCTAGCAATGGATTACAAGAACTCTTCATGTCAATGGTGAGTGAAGATAAGGCACAAGCATTAAGGATGCATTCTAAAGATGTTCTTCATGGAGACTCTCACCACAAGAATCAATGAAGGTAAAAGGCACATGCATCATGAAATTCACACACAAAGCCAAGTTGTTTCATGGATCAATTTTCGTATCCTAGCCATGCAATGGTTCTAGAACCGAGTCTTCTCAGTTATTGTTATGTCATGCAATGGTTCACAGCAGCTCCCGATTATGCATTAACAAAGTTAACACAAGGGGCATAAAGCTTTAAGGCCAAGGAAATCAAACAAGACATGATCATCACATTCATTGTACATTGTATAGAAAGAGTAAGGGTACCAAGAACACACTTTCACACCAAGCTGGATCAAACACATGCCTAAGAATTGGTGGTTCCTAAACAAGCATCTAACACATAACAAAAATAGGCAATGAATATACCCAAAAATCAACCAACATGTATATATATATATAAGAATCATCCAATCCATCATCTATGGACTAGGGCACACAACTCTAGTCTCTAATCCTAACAACTACTCACATATACTTAGAATATATATATACATTAATAATTTCAAGATTGACAAACTAAGAAATAGATGAAAGTAAATAGAGAGAGAGGAATGCTCAATGAAGATAGTGGCCCCAATCTTGCTGTCACCAAGTCTTGAAGCAAGCTCATTTTGGCCTCCTCTTCTTCTCCTAGCTTCTTCTTGTCCAAAGCTCCAAGGATCTTGATGTTCTTGATGTCTCCAAGCTTATGTGAGGTAGAAGTGATATAATGGTAGAGAAAAGAGGTTAAGAATACAGAGGAGGGTCTTAGGAAGAAATTTCGTGAATGAAAGAAATGGATTTGAGGGGTGGAAGGAGGAGAAAAGAGAGGATGAAGTTGGCAGCCGCCGCCGGCTGATCGGTCGACCACCGATCAACGACAAATCGAACCAATGGCAGATTTAAGGGATTTTTGTGACTTTTAGGAGAGAAGGAAGAGGAAAGGTTTTGGGAATTTTGGGGTGGAGACTAAGGTTTAGGAGTGGGCACGGGCCGAGACGGCCGAGCAAGGATGGAGGCAATCCCGATCCCGAAATTTATTTTCGGGACGGGACGGGACGAGATTGACAATTTTCAAAACTGATCCCTACCATCCTAAGCCCGATCGGAATCGGGTCGGAACGGGCCGGGATCGAGATTCAAAGCCCCCTTTTTTCTTTTTTCTTTTCCTTGCCATTTTGGTCGTGCTGTAGGCCTGTAGCGGTGGTGCCTGGTGCAAAAAGAGGTGGAGGTGAGCATGGAGATAGAGAAACGAATGGAGGGAGAAAGAGAGGAGGACAATGGAGGTAATGCGCGTGACGGCTGGGAAATTTGAGGAGAGAGAGGGCCGCGGGGCTGTGAGGATTCGAGGAGAGGGAGTGAGAGCAGCGCCGGAGAAAACCAGAGAAAGGCTGGAGTGGGTTTGGATTCAAGGAGCAGAGGAGGCAACGGAGGAAAATAATGGGAACAGTAGAGGAATAGAGAGGAGAGATGTAGAGGAGGAGAGGGAGGAGAAAGAGATTTGGAGATGTGATGGTAGAGGTTGTGAGATGTGGCTGGGCAGAAGGACAAAGGAGAAAGAATTGGGAGAATTAGAGAGAAAGAAGAAGAGAGAGATACGGGGAAAGAAGAAGAAAAGGGAAAAGAGAAGAGAGAGAGAGAGAGAAAGAAGAAGAAAGAAGAAGAGGAACATACAGGGAAAGAAGAAGAAAAGGGGAAAGAGGAGAGAGTTAGACAAAAAAGAGTCATTGGGCTGGGCCTATGAGCTTTAAAAAAAAAATACAACTTAGGTACGGGACTGGACGTTCGGGATTTAAATAATAGGATCCCGATCCCGTCCCGTTTATTCGGAACGGGACGCTACAGTCAAATTCACATTTTCAATCCCATCCCATCCCGCCTCGGTACGGTTCGGGTTCGGGATTTCCAGAATTTGTGCCCACCCCTACTAGGGTTGATGAATGGGGAAAATTGTCCCCAAAATGGAAGTGAAGAGGAATATATATAGAGGGAGAGAGAAAGGATTGAAGGGTGGAGATGGATTAGAATTAATCTAATGGCTAATAACCAAGATTCTAAGCAAAAGAAATTTACCAAAAGGCTAGGGTAGGTAGGAAAGTGAAGAAGAGAGAAAGGGTAGAGAGGTAATGTGTTTTTTTTTTTTTGAAAGAGAGGTAATGTGTTTATGGACAAGAAAAAACAGATTTGGGAGTTGAGGAGACAAAAATTAGGTAAGGGAAGTCTAAGAGACAAATGGTGATTAAAACATTAAATGTTTTGTCTTTATTTTGAATTTGAATTTCAAATCACCACCAAAATATCTCAACTCATCAAATGATGCTCTCCTAGCTGAAATGGGAGGCTTGATAGAGAAGTCACGTCTCGATGCGGTCGTCGTTTCCTCAGAGTTGACCATGGGTGAGCCCGAGGTGAGTCACGGTTGACTTTTCAGGTTCTTGGCCAAAACTCCGGAATGATCTTGTGCTCCACTTCCGAGGCTTGATTCTTGTGATCTTGGTGCTCAAAAGTCACAGTTGACTTTTTGTCCTCTTCTTGGAAATGCTCCAAAAGCTCCCAAAATGCAATCTAAAGATCCGAATTACTTAAACTCACTTATTCAACCTAAAAACAATACAAACACACATTTTATTGATATTATTTGGCTCTTGGAGAAGCATTATTCAAGTAGTTAGAAATATGCTTTGTACGTGAATTACGCGCAAATCAATATGACAATTGGATACTGGGTGATCCCTCCCATACTCTTCGGCCCCTTTGAAATTGTGAGAGATTGGTAACGAAACTTATTGCATGTACCTACTTCTCGTGCCTGGCAAATTTAGAAATTGGTTGCTCTTCATCCTTCGACTGTGATGGATGTTATTCTGTGCATTCCTCTATGACTCTATCATGTATGTCACTTGGAAAATCAATTTTGTTTTTAAATGTAAAATGCACATCATGTAATTTGCACAATATTACGAGATGAAAGATAGAAATAGGATTTAAAATAATCAAAATACACGTAAGAGAAAGGGAAAATAACAACTTTAGTCACTGAACTTTGCTTCGTTCGACACTTTGGTCATTAAACTTTCAGAAATATCACTTTGGTCACTAAACTAAAACACCGTGTATCACTTTAGTCACTCACCACCATCAACCACTTTCAAACGCTACAAATTTAATATCAAAATGAAGTGCACAGCCCAATGATCAAGTTTTGAAACTACCTCAAGATGAGATTCAAAGTGAATTGGCTGGGATCTAGCTCGAAAGTTTTGGTAGTCCAAAACTTCAAAGCTTGAATTGTGATGTTGTGGTTGATGTCGTGGTGATACACCACCACAAAAGAGGTTGCTAGAGAGGAGAGGAAGATAACCCAAATGGTTTCGGGTCACGACATGGTCGAAATCGACGCCGCCGATCAAATCGATCCACCTCAGTGACTAAAGTGATACATGGTGTTTTACCAAAGTTATATTTTCAAAAATTCAATGACCAAAGTATCGAACGAAGCAAAGTTCAATAATTAAAGTTGTTATCTTCTCTAAGAGAAATTTGAACGGTAAATGTAGAAATTGACAAAAAAGAGTAAATTGACATTTTGTTTTTTTGTTCTTACCAAGAAAATGATGCCAACCGACCATTTAACAAAGTATGTGTGTCAACCAAAGTGAGGGTACAAGTATGAACGAAAAAATATGAATTAAGAAATGAAAAGAAAGTACAATTTTCTACAGATTTAATGCATGCATGTAAGCCATGCCAGAAAGGTGTGATCGAACGGCGAGGATCATCCGCACCTAGCACGTGCGATGTCCTGCCACATTCAATAATCAATATTAGAAATGCAGGTACGGGCGACCCTCATGGCCTCATTCATTAATGATCACCTCTCTCCAATAATTTATAGGCATATCTCTCCATCTTCTCAAACAGTGAAGTAATTAAAACTAGTTTCAGATCGATCGGAGCTAGCCAGCCAGAACACAGATCGATCATATCAATGGAAGGGGTCATGTACAAAGGTTTGAGAGGATACTGGCGAAGGAGAGGCTACGAAAAGCTAAGAGGGTCGGGCCGACGCCACAAGAACCGGATGGAGCTGCGTTCAGCCCGTAAAAGGCGCGTGTGGCGGATCAAAATGGCTCCCAAGCTGAGTTTCCTCAGAAGATTCCCTTCACCCAAGAAGTTTTTGGTTTGGCTTCGAGACGCCTATGTCAAACTCATGCTGGGATTCGCTAACTCGCGGGTGTTTTCTACCGCCTACGGTGGTCCCGTATGTCACAACGCTCCTGGTTCATTCGGAAAAGGCCCCCTCAAGGAGTATGATGAGAAGATGATCGTCGAGATCTACAAGTCCTTGATGCTGCCGCAGGGTCAGTTGGTTTCTGAGGAAGTTTGATTCCTCAAATCAATTACAAGGTTGTCTGATTGTAATCTGATTTTACAGCCCCTTTATCTTCAGTAGTTTATCAAGTTTATAACTATGGAAACCGTTCATATAGAATAAATTTATAAGCTCATCTACTTCAATTGGTCAGTGTTATCAGAAACATAATTCTTCAATTCTGTTCTCCTATGGTGTAGGTCAAGCATGGTCTTAGTTGCAATCCTAGTATGGTTGCTTCATCGCCGTTACTTGGTTATGTTGTCAGGCCCAATTTCTAGATTTTTTGTCGGGTTTTCGGTTCCTTATGAAATTACATCTGAAAATGTGATTATTTGGTTATCAATTGTAAATTCCATGACTCGGATTGGTTCCAGAAATCTTATAAATGGAAACCCTTTTCTTATTCTGTTTGGGTTGTTGAGAAAACCTAAAAAACCTTGTACTCCAGTTGTCTTCTCTTATTCATATTAAGGTTTTCATGTTTACACAGTCATGTCGTGTTCTATAATCTGCTCTTCCAATTTGGCCAGTAAAGTGCTCAATATGTAAACAGGCAGCTGCTGATGCCAAGAATTACAGAATTACAGAACTTTAGAATATTTTGGAGCCACTGGGAGCCAAAGTTCCGGCACAGTATGAACTTTCTTATTTGTGATCGAAACTTTGTGCCTGCATGAAGATTAACAAATTGGTATTGCTCCGTTACTTTAAAAAACCAGGAAGATGACTGTTGCAAAACCGCGAGAAGTTCCGGAGTATGAGTTAAATCCGTTAGAGCTTCAAGTTCGAAAGAGTGATGGTATCTCAAAGGTTAAGCCTAATTTTCTCCACTATTCTTTATTTTTTTAATTTCTTTTATTTGTGCTGTTCTGAAAGTTCATGTATGCTTCAGTATTATAGATAGTCATTTTGTCAAAGTTTGCGGTGTATTGAAGGCAGTTTCTCTACAACCAATTTTGTGACATGTGACCTTCATGTGTGAGGTATTTTGGTCATTTTATGTTATTTTTTTATTCTAGAAAAACACAAATATACAAAAAAATTAAGAATTCAACTTTTTAATGTAATTTTTAAGAATTCACCTAAACTCTAAAAATTCACATTTTTAATGTAATTTCTATGTATTTGTATTTTTAATGTAATTTTTATGTATATTTGTGTTTTGAGTTTTTCTATTGGGACCTCCAAATTTCCTCACTAGACCTCATTCTATTTTGAATTATTAAATTATTTATTTATCCTCGTATAAAATGACAGATATGGACAATAAATAATAAACCCAACACTTTTTCTATAGACTTCCAATTTAGTTTTAACGACAGAAACCCTAAACTCTCATCTAGGTATACGCGCGCGATCTCTTTCTCAAATTATGAACACTTAACGGCATAAGAAGTCATAATTGATTGAAACAAATTAATCTTCATTTATGGAGACTCAATTCATGGTTTCGAAACCTTCAAACAAGTTATTGATTGATGATATCTACTGTTGTTAATCCCAATCTCTGGCATTGAAACTTGATCAACGAATAGATACCAATCTCTTAATGAAAAAGTTAAGTTTAATGATCAAGCATCAAGTTTCAAGAATTCTCTTGAATTCTCACTTTACATGCAAGCACTCTTTTAAGATTTCAGTTCCCAGATTATAAGATTTTACTTGACAATTTCTGTTTGATTCATCAACAGAAGTTTTATAATTTTTTGGTGAAGGTTTTTGGTCTTAACAAAAAAAAAATTAACAAATGGAGGTGTAGTGAGTGAATTAGAGGTATAATAAGTAATTCATTGTTCTTTACATAAATTATAGAACTAAGGTTATTTTGGAAATTCAAAGAGAGGTCTAGTGAGCAAATTGTTTTATTTAAAAGCAAAAAAGAGCTGTAGAGAGTATGAGAGGTCTAGTGAGCAAATTTAGAGGTTCCAATAGAAACTCTCCTAATGTAAGTTTTATGTAATTTTTATGTATATTTGTGTTTTTCTTAAAAAAAATATATATATATATCATAAAATGACCAAAATACCCTTCACGTGAAAGTCACATGTCACAAAATTGGATGGAAAAATTTGAAATTGACGTATGGGGTGCAAATTGACAATTTTTACCAACTTTAGGGGGTAAATTGACGCAATTGCAAGTTTATGGTGTAAATTGACAATTATGGCCAAGTTTAGGGGGCATTTTGGCAATTATGCCTAAAAACAAATGAGTAAACAATAAAAATCTCATGGTTCAAGATTTTTCATCATAACAAGAGCTTTGACGTGATATATGATGTGTCCAAAATTGACACCAGAGCCAGTAGATACGGACGATGGATTTTCTTACCGTATTGAATAACGTGCAAAGCCACGGCGCAACAAGCCGACAAACACCCGCACACCACCTCACCACCCTTCTCCTTTTGGACCACAAATACTTGAGAATTTACAGGGGAAATTGGACCGGCGCAAAACCTAGAATTAGAAAATGTGTAACTTTAGGTCACGGTATTCATTCGGGAGCCATAAATACTTTTCGAGAAGGAAACAATGAGATGCACAAGACTCAGTTTGGATGTGTTTTCATGCAAAAATGAATTCATTCTTCAATGTTCAAAGGTTGGGTGTTGGAGTTTGATGCAAATAAATAAATAAATATACTTTCTTCACTAACTTCAGCACCTTTGAAAAAGTGTGAACTCCCTCACTTGAAAATTAAAGCTTGACGATCTGAAACACTCATCTTATAGGTATCTCTTTAAGTATGATTCTTACAAAATTTTAGTCAAATCGGAAACTATTTAGCCAATTATTTCAGCTTTATCTAACGCTCTTCATTTGTTTGTTATGTTTCACCATTTTGGATGACCAAACGTCATCCAAACGGTTACCTAATTATCAAATTGATGACATCCGTGAAGGAATGGATGGTTTTCAAAACTTTTTATTTAGTGCGGAATTAGTTTAACAATTAAACTACTAATTAACCATAAAATCCATTCCATGTCCCTTGTGATCTTGGCTTATTTATGATACATATAAACATAGCATAATTATCAAGAATAATCAAAGAGGGAGTTCTTGTTCTACTCACCCTTGAAGCGTGAATTTAATCCGATCCAAGTGAACCACCAAAGTTCCTCTCCTTGATTTCTTCTTGAAGATATTTCCTCCACCTTGAAGCACCTTGGAATGTCAACTCCTTGAACACCTTCTTGTGCTGGAATTTTTCTCCTTGATGTATCAAGAAAGCCACAAAAATATATGGCCTCTAAGGATCTTCACCTAAGTGGATGTGAGATGAAGAAAGATGATAGAAAAAAAGAAGTATGCAAGTGTTCTTCCTTTCTATGTATGGCAGCCCTTAATCATGTGTGTAAGTGAGAGAGAGCTGTTCTCTTTCAATGTATGTCAAACGTAATGCATCAAAATGCATTAATCAATTATATAGTCATCCATATTATTAAATAGTTAGAAACCTTTTCTAATAATTAATTAATGGTGACATATTAATTATCTTATCACACATGGCTGCCATAGTTATGCTCTTGGGCTAATAATTTGGGCCTTGGGCTTTTGCTAAGTCTTACTTGGTGAAGCCCAAGCCCACACCTAAAAGGCTCGACAATTGTTTAGACCCAATAGCTTCAGTTTTACCTGAGAACTTTAATTACGTCTAAATAATTAATCTAATTAATTATTTAGTCATAACCAACTCTTGTTTAATCTTCTTCATATACTATCTCAATGATCCACTTATATGGTGTGCGATCTCTTAGGTTCTAATTAACGAGGCAGTGAAGTTTGTAGAACTATTCTATTTTGTTTACGAATCAAAACTCCCTTTTGATTCTCCCTTTGAATTAGGATTATAAATATTGATCAATCCTCGGGGACTTCACAAATCATGAGTGACGTCTTGCAACATATCATGACTACCCAAGTTAATATAGAATAGTAAAGAACCTATTCAATTGGAATTACAATACAATACAGTCCTTCTCTAATACGATGTTCATAATCATATCATCGGGGCATGGAATTGCTATGTCAATCCCCTAATATGATTTCTATTCTTATGTGATTCTGAGAATATAATTAGAAACTCTTTTTCTAATCTTATTCAGTGCTTTGGCCAAAGACTAACTGAATCACATCTTTGAACATTCTCCTCTTTTACTCAAGGATAGAGATTCCTTATTGTACACTCTCATGTCTCTATGAGCAAATTGATTACTCCAATGAATGCATTGATCATATCCGTTAAGCGAAATAATATTTATTGCATCATCAAGAGTTAATCCATTTACTCATAAGACAACCATGGTGCCTCAGGTCAAAGGACTAATTTGTATTATTGCAATTTAGAGTTCAAGTTTGACATGTAAGTAAAACTCCATACAAGAACTCTAGTGACCGCGTTCAGTGTACTCTTAAAGACAAGAGCACCCACATACTTGTATTAGTGTCTCCACACGAATGACTAGAGACTTGTCATCCTCCCTATTGAGCATACATAATATGTGCTAGTCTTTCCGGGTTATCAATGTCCAAATGATAATCCTATGACTAGGAACCTTTTAGGATATGAGTGTAAAAGAGTAAAGGTCTCACACATCTAACTCCTTAGATTACTTTCTCTTTAACTCATATTCCTTGGACCTTGTTCAATCAAATATTAAAAATATGCAATGAACAATAAACTTGCCCTTTTGATTAATAATAATTACAATAATAATTACATCAAAATGATTGTTTTAGGACACAACTCCTTCAATCTCCCACTTGTACTAAACCCAATCAGCCATGAAACGTACACCCATCTTCTCAAGATGTCGTTCTAGTTGAACTTGTGACAAGGGCTTAGTGAATGGATCCGCTATGTTATCAACAGATGCTACTCTGAGAATGTTAATGTCTCCACTTTTAACAAACTCTCTTATGAGATGAAAGCGTCTTCGAATGTGTTTGGATTTTTTTTTTATGAGACCTTGGTTCCTTGGCTTGAGCAATTGCCCCATTGTTGTCACAAAAAAAGAGGAATTGGTGACTCAATGGTTGGAACAACATCAAGTTCAGTTATGAACTTCTTCATCCAAACTGCTTCCTTGGCAGCCTCTGCAGCTGCAATATATTCTGCCTCAGTAGTGGAATCTGCAGTAACACTTTGCTTGCGAGATCTCCAGCTTACTGCACCTCCATTCAGGGTGAAGACAAATCCTGATGTGGATTTACTGTCATTCACATCAGATTGAAAATCTGAATCTGTGTATGCTTCCACTTGCAACTCTGATTGCAAATCACCTCCTCCATAAACGAGGAATAAATCCTTAGTTCTTCTCAAGTACTTAAGGATATTCTTAACAGTACTCCAGTGTTCTATACCTGGATTGGACTGATATCGACTAGTTATACTTACACCATAACTGATATCAGGTCTAGTGCATAGCATCGCATACATGAGGCTCCCTATTGCAGATGCATATGGGATCTTACTCATCTTCTGCACTTCCTCAATTGTTTGTGGGCTCATTTCCTTAGAAAGGTGAATACCATGTCTGACAGGTAGAAAACCCTTCTTAGAATTTTCCATGTGAAATCTATTCAACACTTTATCTATGTACAAGGATTGGGATAATCCAATTAACCTTCTAGATCTATCTCTATAGATTTTTATCCCTAGTACATATGAAGCTTCTCCAAGATCCTTCATAAGGAAGGTCTTAGATAACCATACTTTGACTGAAGATAACATTCCTACATCATTCCCAATAAGTAGGATATCATCCACATAAAGTACGAGGAACACAACAGCACTCCCACTAACCTTCTTGTAAACACATGGTTCATCCATGTTTTGTGTGAAACCAAACGATTTGACTGCATCATCAAAACGGATGTTCCAACTCCTTGAAGCTTGCTTAAGTCCATAGATAGACCTATTAAGCTTGCACACTTTATGAATGTTATCTTTGGACACAAAGCCTTCAGGTTGATCCATATATAGATCTTCCTCGAGGTTGCCATTCAGAAAGGCAGTCTTTACGTCCATTTGCCATATCTCATAATCATAGTGAGCAGCTATTGCAAGTAATATCCGAATAGATTTAACCATGGCAACAAGAGAGAACGTATCTTCATAGTCAATGCCCTCTCTTTGCTTATAGCCCTTTGCCACTAACCTAGCTTTGTAGGTTTCTATTTTACCATCTGAGCCTATCTTCCTCTTGAAGACCCATTTGTTTCCAATTGGTCTAATACCAGGTGGAGGGTCAACGAGAGTCCAGACTTGATTGGTATACATAGAGTCAATCTCGGATTCCATGGCTTCATGCCATTTCCTTGAGTCAATGTCTGACATTGCCTCATTATATGTAGAAGGATCCTGCAAGCTTTCATTGTCACCAAGAAGATTTAACTCTCCAAGGCTTTCATGACGCAAGCCATACCTTATGGGAGGTATCCGGATCCGACTTGATCTTCTTGGAGTTTGTGCTACAGTTGGTTCAGGAATTTGGTCATCGAGCAATGAAGTGTTATCTTGTGGCGTTTTGGACACTTCCTTGAGTTCTACCGTTTGCTCAACATTCCTATCAAGGACGTAGTCTCTTTCAAGGAAAGTTGCATACCTGCTGACAAACACCTTTTGTTCTTCAGGTTGATAGAAATAATATCCCAAACTATTTTTAGGATACCCCACAAATAAACACTTGCTTGATCTAGCTTCAAGCTTGCCTGCTTCTAGCATTTTTACATAAGCTGGACAACCCCAAATCTTAATATGATTTAGACTTGGTTTCTTCCCATGCCACATCTCATATGGTGTAAGTGGAACGGATTTGGAAGGCACTTTATTTAACAAATAAATTGCTGTTTGAAGTGCATATCCCCAAAAGGATATAGGTAAATCAGTATAGCTCATCATGGAACGAACCATGTCTAACAAAGTTCGATTTCTCCTTTCAGAGACACCATTTAGTTGTGGCGTTCCAGGAGGAGCCAATGAAGAAACAATGCCTTCTTGTTTGAGATAATCAATAAACTCATTACTTAAGTATTCACCTCCTCGATCGGATCTAAGGGCTTTAATACTCTTGCCGGTTTGTTTCTCAACTTCATTCTTAAATTCTTTGAACTTTTCAAAGGCTTCAGATTTGTTCTTCATAAGATACACATAACCAAATCGAGAGTAATCATCGGTAAAGGTTATGAAGTATGAGAATCCACCTCTACTAATAGTGGACATAGGACCACATACATCAGTATGTATTAGGCCTAAGAGTTCGGTAACTCTTGTTCTTTGTCCACCAAAAGGAGTCTTGGTCATTTTGCCTTTTAGACAAGACTCACAAGTAGGCATAGGATCAGATCCTAATGACTCAAGATATCCATCTTTGGATAACTTGTGAATTCTATCTTGGCTAATGTGACCAAGTTTTAGGTGCCACATCTTAATGGGGTTAACCGTTTCTCGGGATCTCTTAGATCCCAAAGCATCTTTCTTCACACAGTTAATACTAGCATTCAAAAATAAAGGAAAAAGACCATCATTAACATTAGCATGACATATCATGCGTTTGTTCATAAATACAGAACCACTTAGTTTATCAAATACTACTCTATAACCATCCTTCAAAAGCATGGATACGGAGATAAGGTTCTTTATACAAACAGGAAGATAAAGACAATTCTTTAACTCTAATGTTTCTCCGGATGGTAGCTTCAAGAGATAAGTCCCCACGGCCTTGGCGTCAACCCTTGTGCCATTTCCCACACGTAGAGGGATCTCTCCAGCTTTAAGCTTCCTTGCTCCCACTAGTTCCTGCAATGAAGTGCAAACATGGTGAGATGCTCCTGAATCCAATATCCAGGTGGAAATATTATTAACTGTTAATACTGATTCAATCACATTGATCATACCTGCTTCTGAAGACTTGTTTTTCTTCAAGGATGCAAGGTAAGCCTTGCAGTTCCTCTTCCAGTGCCCTTCCTTGTTGCAAAAGAAACAAACACCTTTTGGTTCCTTTTGTTCCTTCTTCTTCTTCTTCTGGATTCCTCCCTTAGGCTTTACCACTTGTTTCTTCTTCCCTTTGCCCTTGCCTTTCGACTTGGACTTGGATGAAGATGCAATGGCAATGGCCACACTCCCACTCTCTTTCTTGATCTGCTTCTCAGCTGTTACCAGCATATTGAGAAGTTCAGCAAGAGTATGATTCATTTGCTGCATATTGTAGTTCATTATGAACTGAGAAAATGAATCATCTAGGGAGGATAAGAGAAGATCCTGAGCTAGCTCCGCATCAATAGCAAAACCTAGGTCTTGAATTTGCTCAATAAGACCTATCATTTTGAGCCCATGTTGATGCACAGGCACACCCCTTACTTGTTTTGTCCTTACAATATCATTGACGACACAGAACCGCACGTTTCTATTCCTCTCACCAAACAATTCAGTGAGATGGAGCAAAATAGCAGAAGCGCTATCCATGTTCTCATGTTGCTTCTGAAGCTGTGGGTTCATGGATGCAAGCATAACACATTTAGCTTGTGTGTCGTCATCCTTGTGTTTTTGATACGCAACACGTTGCGCATTGGTTGCATTTGCAGCCAAAGGAGTGTGAGGGGGTGCATTTTGTAAGACATAAACGATCTTATCGAATGTCAATACAATTTTTAGATTACGGAGCCACTCATTGAAGTTTGGGCCCTCAAGACGGTTCTCGTTAAGAATTTTGGTGATAGGATGTCCCGACATATTGCAATCTATATAACATAAAACAAAGCGAGTTAGATTGATTGTATAACCATGAGATTCGGGTCTTAAGAATCAAATGGTACCTCTCACTATTTTTGGCAAATTCTTCATCCCTCAAAGAATTCGAGAGTTTATATTGGAAACTCTTAGTGAGTATGGAAGACTCATTTCCATTAAACCAACCGCATCATAATAGAACTATAGGTCAATTTAATTTTCATGAGAGGATACTCTTATCCAATCACATCAAATGTGAATATCCATAACTTCGGCCTCTAGAGTAAGTAAGTCTCGCCATAATAGGATATTGACAACTCACTCTAGTTAAGTTATGCCCATCATCTCATGCAAGTATAGGGATCCAAAATTAAATCTCATCATAATAGAATATTGACCAATAATTGTCCCCTACCGTACAACATCAAATGTTGAATAACCTCTTTTCGACGCTCTGAGCAAGGAATACCCCCGGTCGGATGATATCCACAAGCAAGAACCCCTAATAAGAGATTACAATGATGGAAGGCCACAAAGAAATATTCATAATACTTTCTTCGTTTTCAACTTAATATCAATTTGAGGGAGTTTTAGGGTCTCATCTTTTATAATCATATTATTAACAATCACATTGCATTTGCTTTGATCCTAATACGATCACTAATTCATTATACTTGATTAAAAATTTAAAGATACTCCCACTAATTATTTTCGGAAAAACAATTTGATTTCATCAAAAACAATTTTCAATGAAATCAAGAGAAGTATAAAATTACTTAATCAAGTGTAATGGATATGCAATTATATTAGGTCATATAAGATGATTATGGACTTGTAGTTTGATCCAATCATGAGCCAACATGTTGGATCTAGGTCATGTTTGGGTGGTTGATTTTAATTACGCGTAACAATTACGGAAATTAAGTAACTAAGCTAAATTAATGAAAAACTATCACTAATCTATTACACTTTGCACTTGAACTCCTTTCAAGGCTAGATGATTTCGAACTTCTTGGATCATCCTTAAGTGCCTCCATCTTCGATTACAAGAGTGGATACGGGGCATACAAGCTCCCTTTTAATTTAATCAAACTTGAATAAATTAAACTACTTAGTTACACAACCAAATGAAATAATTACATAACCCAAATGAATTAACTACTTTAATTACATAACCACATTCATTCACAATGAATAGTCGGCCAATCTCATGCTCAATTATATTAGGCCTTAGTCCATAATCATCCTTTAATTAACCAAGATTAATTAGGTTAATTAAACAAGCATAATTAAACTAATCACATTAGATTAATCACTAAATTACTTTAATTTAAAATAAGTAAAGTGATTGAATGATTTAAGGGATGGTGTCTTACACCTTTCATCAAAGAATAGATATCACCAACTTTTGGTGAATTAATTAGGGATAGTGATTTATCCTATTCATTATTTATCACCAACTTTTGGTGAGTGGAAAAATTATGAATTATCACTTTTGTATTTTATCACCAACTTTTGGTGAGTGGAAAATATGGAAATAATTTCTTATAATTTTATCATCAACTTTTGATGAGTGAAAAATTATGAATGATGACTTACATATTTAATCACCAACTTTTGGTGAATGGAAAATATTGAAATGATTATCCAAATTTTTAATCATCAACTTTTGATGAGTGGAAAAATATGAAATTTATTTTATATCATCACAAACAATTAGGTAGGCATCAATCCTAGACTTTATGAATCAAAATAAAGAAAATAACATAAAAATTGGCTAGTTCATAACTAGCTTAAACATGTTCCAAATCTGGAAATAAAATTCCAGATTTGTGTTCTTCCATTGAACACTTGTTTCCTTTATTTTTCAAGCCAAAAATCATGCATACCCAAAAGTATATTTATCCTAACATGTTTCTATGCTTAACATCTTAATTAAGAAACATATAGGAGCTCTTAACACATATCTCATATGCATCAAAGTTTCATAAACTTGAACCATTTCCTATATGCAATTTCTAGAAACTTTTTCCAGCATAAAATCTACCTTACATCACATGCTTCATAACTTTTATGCTAAGGCAAATTTTATGATCTAAATTGCATATCACCCTAAGCTTAATAAAATCACTTCAACCAAAATACTTAGCCATGTTTATAACATATCAAAATTAAGCCAATGGCTCTTATACCAATTGAAGGAATGGATGGTTTTCAAAACTTTTTATTTAGTGCGGAATTAGTTTAACAATTAAACTACTAATTAACCATAAAATCCATTCCATGTCCCTTGTGATCTTGGCTTATTTATGATACATATAAACATAGCATAATTATCAAGAATAATCAAAGAGGGAGTTCTTGTTCTACTCACCCTTGAAGCGTGAATTTAATCCGATCCAAGTGAACCACCAAAGTTCCTCTCCTTGATTTCTTCTTGAAGATATTTCCTCCACCTTGAAGCACCTTGGAATGTCAACTCCTTGAACACCTTCTTGTGCTGGAATTTTTCTCCTTGATGTATCAAGAAAGCCACAAAAATATATGGCCTCTAAGGATCTTCACCTAAGTGGATGTGAGATGAAGAAAGATGATAGAAAAAAAGAAGTATGCAAGTGTTCTTCCTTTCTATGTATGGCAGCCCTTAATCATGTGTGTAAGTGAGAGAGAGCTGTTCTCTTTCAATGTATGTCAAACGTAATGCATCAAAATGCATTAATCAATTATATAGTCATCCATATTATTAAATAGTTAGAAACCTTTTCTAATAATTAATTAATGGTGACATATTAATTATCTTATCACACATGGCTGCCATAGTTATGCTCTTGGGCTAATAATTTGGGCCTTGGGCTTTTGCTAAGTCTTACTTGGTGAAGCCCAAGCCCACACCTAAAAGGCTCGACAATCGTTTAGACCCAATAGCTTCAGTTTTACCTGAGAACTTTAATTACGTCTAAATAATTAATCTAATTAATTATTTAGTCATAACCAACTCTTGTTTAATCTTCTTCATATACTATCTCAATGATCCACTTATATGGTGTGCGATCTCTTAGGTTCTAATTAACGAGGCAGTGAAGTTTGTAGAACTATTCTATTTTGTTTACGAATCAAAACTCCCTTTTGATTCTCCATTTGAATTAGGATTATAAATATTGATCAATCCTCGGGGACTTCACAAATCATGAGTGACGTCTTGCAACATATCATGACTACCCAAGTTAATATAGAATAGTAAAGAACCTATTCAATTGGAATTACAATACAATACAGTCCTTCTCTAATACGATGTTCATAATCATATCATCGGGGCATGGAATTGCTATGTCAATCCCCTAATATGATTTCTATTCTTATGTGATTCTGAGAATATAATTAGAAACTCTTTTTCTAATCTTATTCAGTGCTTTGGCCAAAGACTAACTGAATCACATCTTTGAACATTCTCCTCTTTTACTCAAGGATAGAGATTCCTTATTGTACACTCTCATGTCTCTATGAGCAAATTGATTACTCCAATGAATGCATTGATCATATCCGTTAAGCGAAATAATATTTATTGCATCATCAAGAGTTAATCCATTTACTCATAAGACAACCATGGTGCCTCAGGTCAAAGGACTAATTTGTATTATTGCAATTTAGAGTTCAAGTTTGACATGTAAGTAAAACTCCATACAAGAACTCTAGTGACCGCGTTCAGTGTACTCTTAAAGACAAGAGCACCCACATACTTGTATTAGTGTCTCCACACGAATGACTAGAGACTTGTCATCCTCCCTATTGAGCATACATAATATGTGCTAGTCTTTCCGGGTTATCAATGTCCAAATGATAATCCTATGACTAGGAACCTTTTAGGATATGAGTGTAAAAGAGTAAAGGTCTCACACATCTAACTCCTTAGATTACTTTCTCTTTAACTCATATTCCTTGGACCTTGTTCAATCAAATATTAAAAATATGCAATGAACAATAAACTTGCCCTTTTGATTAATAATAATTACAATAATAATTACATCAAAATGATTGTTTTAGGACACAACTCCTTCAATCCGCACATTCTAAAAAATGCAGACTTTGGTAGTGGAAAAAAATCCTATATATATTGATCTTTGAAAGGGAAGATCAAGTCACATCAAACCTTTATTTTCAAAAGGGTAATTTTCATGAATGGTACATAAACTTTACTTCCATCTTATCGATGGTACCTGAACTTCATTTTTTGTCACAAACAATACCTGAACTTTTCGATTTATGCTAAAGTGGTACTTGAGATCACCTTTGGTCAACACTCTGGCCAAAATTGTCGCGTGGGGCGCGTTCGACTCATAAATGAGGGTTAAAAATGACATTTAATATCACGCTTCGGGGGAAATTTGGAGATTTCTTGCTTTTAAGAAATCCAAAATCGATCAAGGGTCTCAGGTTTCTCTATTTGGCGGAGAACATAAAAGAAAGGGGCGAAGGAATTGCAAAGAGAGGTGGTGAGAGCTGGTTCTGCTAGTTTTGGGTTCGTTGGAAGAAGTAAGTGGAGAAAGAGAGGGAGAGAAATCGAGAGGGAGTTGGAAGGGAGATCGAACGAGTCGAATTGGAGGAGCTAGAAAGAGAGGCGTTTGAGCTTGAGGGGACTGGACTGCTGGCGCACGCGAAGTTGGTTATCAGTGAGAGAGAGGACCAAGCTGAATTCGAGTTTGGCTCAAGGAGGGCTGCTGCTGTGGTAGTGCTGAAGTGTTAGAGGGAGAGAGAAAATTTGAAGTGAAGAGAGAAGGAGAGAGCGCTGGAGATGGAAGTGCGGCGACAGTGGATGGCGGAGCTTGGGTGTGAGTGCGGTGAATTGGGCAGGTACGGCTGAGTGAGGTAAAGAGATGGAGCCGATGGTGGTTGTGTGGAGAGAGGTAGTGTTGCCGTGGGTGTTTGTGTGAGCAGAGAGAAATGGAGGAGGAAGAAGTTGATGTGAGAACAAATCCATCATAGTTCATTTATGAGTCACACCCCACATGACAATTTTGGCCGGAGTGTTGACCGAAAGTGGCCTCAGGTACCATTTTAGCAGAAATCGAAAAGTTTAGGTATTAGGTATTGTGACAAAAAATAAAGTTCATGTACCATCGGTAAGATAGAGGTAAAATTCAAGTATCATTCATGATAATAATCCTTTTCAAATACCAACCTTCATATGACTCGACGCTTAAAGTTTTCACCAATTCCTTAACATTTGCATTATCAAAAGGATTATTTTTTTTCTTTAGACTTCATCCAAAAGTTCTTTCCGGCTCAACTATCATCTAATTTGAAAATCCTTCGATCTATTTGTAGCCAACAGCCTAAAACAGAGGTAAATATGTGCATTTTTCAACTTTTTTGGAACCCATGAGGCCATGATACAATTTCAACTTTCAGATAACCTACTGATACAATGCGTTGAAATTTATAGGAGGCAATGGCTCATTTAAATTGGAGGAGAACCTGATTGTATTTACAGTATCCGAAATATACCCCCCAAAACTCAGTCACCCATCACCCACCATTAACCCTGAGCCAGGCTCAATCCTGGAACCACTCGATCAATTTGCCCCCAAACTCCTGAAAATAAAAAGGATTTGGGAGGACCAAAAGAAGAAAAGGGGTGGCCTAAAGTAACAATGTCAAAATTTTGGGTCCCGACTTGCTCCATATACACTGTACAGTGGAAAGCTGGGCTTCAACCATCAAGCTTTGCTAAGAACTGGCTAAGATTGTATTCTTCAGTGTATTGTGATTGATCCCAAAGCTCTTCCAGCCCACCAAGAATTGCTTTCAACCCCTTCCCGGCGCCCGTTAATTTCACATCTCCATCAAATTTTCCATCTGGATACTTGGATACAGAAGTTCCCTTGAAAATACAAAGGTATAAAACTTGTCATTTTCATTCAGTCGTCAGTGTCGAAAAAGACGAGGAAAAAAAATTATCCAGACTTAGCATGCATAGCCGAACATATTTAATAACATAAAAAATCCTACAATATTATAGATTCAACAGTATCACAAACAAGCAGAAGAGACCAGCCAGCAATACCTTCTTAGATGTTTCTGCAGTTGCAAAGAGATCAAGCAATTGGTCTGTATTCATTGTTTTCATACTAGCATTCTCTGAATTAATGACTGCATTAGCTACAGAGAGCTTAAACTTTTGCAGGCTCATAACCTTCTCTTCGAGAGTGCCACGCATAATCAGACGATGGACATTGACAACCTTTTTCTGACCTAATCTGTGTGCCCTGTCCATTGCCTGCAAGTTAAAAGTAGAAAATGCCAATGAAAAGGGTGGTACTGGAAAACATATAACAAGCCTATTATCCACCACTTTAAGAGACTGATGTGAGAGAAGATATTAGGGGACCATTTCTGAAGGTCATCTTAGAGATCTGAAATGCTAAATACTAGACTTGAAGATTAAGTTAAGACAGCACAAGACAGGTACCTGATGATCCCGCATTGGGTTCCAGTCGTGCTCCATAAAAACGAGAGTGTCCGCAGATGTCAGGTTCAAGCCCAGCCCACCAACTGCATAAAGTGAGTAAACTTTAATAACATCCTAACTGAATCTACTTCTTAGGTAAACAAGAAAGAAGCCCACCATGAGTTGTCAGAAGCAGGACATCAATTGTAGGATCCGAATTGAAAGCTTTAACAATATCAAAACGTTTCTCAGGTTCAACTGACCCATCCAGCCGCAAGTAGGTGACACTGCTTTCAAGCAACCATTAGACTGATTAACGTCCAATAATCATTATGTGACTTCTTATAAACTGTGTCAGAACCTATGTGAAGCCAATTGCACAAGTCACAAAACTAGAGAATGATCCTTATACTATTATGCCCATAGTACGTAATAATTTGATTGTCACATGCACTATTGTACGTAATAATTTGATTGTCACATGCACTCCTCAACCCTTTAATTTCTGGAATACTAAGTTGCAAGTTTCATATTAATTTTTCTATTTGAATTCCCTAGGCTAAATAACCAGAACTATAACTAAACCAGCCAAACTTAAGTATGTTACTGATCAACAAAATCATGGATTAAGATAGTGATAGCAAACAGCTCCGGAATTCCTTTCCACCCTAAAACAGACTCTAATTGTATTAGTAAAGTTACATTCATAATGCAACCTAGCAACCAATTCGCATCCAGTGTAAAATAGAGCTTTGAGGAAACTAACCTCTTCATATGAGTATGAAACAAGTCTCTTTCAATTAAGTCCAGAAATGCCTGCATAAGATGGCCAACCTAACATTATAGGCCTTGAAAGAAAGCTGTGCATTATTGCCTTAAAAAGAACTAGTCAAGCATAAATGAACATTACTTTATGTTGAGCAAAAATCAAGACTCTGTGCTGCCCAACACCTACGGAACCTTCAGAACTAGAAGCGTCGACACCTATTCCACACTCTTCCAGAATCTCCTGAAGTGCAACAAGCTTGGGAGAGTGGTATGGCTTATGCAATTCCGAAATTATGTCAGAGACTCCCGGCAATGTCTCTGACAAGAGGAAATCAGTAGAATCCGGAAGCTTCTCACCAAGAACAAGCAATGGATGGCTACAAAGTTTAAGCAAGTACTGAAGTGCCTGAAACAAGAGAAAATAACATTCATTAAATCACTGGAACTGACAAAAGTAAAATGAAAATTCAATACAAAATTAAATGGAGAAAAGTACCTGAAAAACATGTGAAGATGCTCGGGGTGAATCAGTACGCCCTCCGGTATCTGCTGACTCGTTTAATTTTACCATACTTGATATCTCTTGCCTTGCATGTGAACCAGAAAACTGTTCATACAGTTTTAATTGTACAGGGCTCAAGTCACAGAATCTGTCCTGAATGATTTTCTCAGGAAGATCAGACAAGACTTCATCTTTTGTTCGACGAAGGAGGAAAGGCATGACCTATTTGATAGAACATGCATTAGTTATAAATGTACAACACTGTCTACATAAACTCTGTTAATTTTTTTGGTATTCATATTTCACCAATCACCAGAAAAAATGTGAGAGACCACTAATTTGCTCTTGTTACATTCCAGGATTTGCAATGCACAGAAAATTTTCATACATTCTAGTACTAGATTGGCTATAGCTTTGTCCTTGTCTAATGAGAAAATGAATGCTTATGTAACAGGATAACCAGCACTGAAAGCGATGCTATAACCTCTGAGCTAAGCGGGAATTTTCTAACTACTGTCATGGGATTCACAAATATAAGCAAGGATGGTGCAAGAGGGGTCAGTCAGAGATGGTGGCGAGGCTACCACTACCCAGTTCAGGGGATGAGTAGCTGATGTAGGATGGTTGGGATGGTGAATGGCCAATTTCTGGCTCCAGAAAACTACCAGTGAGAAAAAAACCAGGCGATTTCCACCTCTTGATGGATTATGTAACATACAGAAAATATGTTCAAAACATCTCCGATATCAAAACAAACACCAGAACGTGCAGTTTGTTTTCAAGACAGTTATGCTGCAGAAAAAAAATGAAAGTATCATAAAAATAGGAAACCTGCTTGTGCAACGCTTCCATAGCAAGTGCTCCTGCTTCAGCATCCTTGGCTGAGCATTTAGGATCCCTTGCTGACACCAGGGGTTTTCCATAAGTGGCTTGGAACTGCCAAAGTCACAACAAATCAAGAGTTACTTGGCAATTAACAGTAATACACCTTTTTTCTTACTAATCAAGTTTGTTGGGCTTAGTTTAAACCATGACAAACACTCCAATAGCTACATTTTAGTTAATATAGTAGCTAGTGTGACTGTCATACGCACTAGGCAGAATTTAATTTTCTCTGGGGGAGGAATAGCCAAATAAAATGAGGTAGAATACATCAAAGAAGTAGAAATTACATAGTACTGCAATTCTGTCCGTTTTACACTCTTCTTGTTATCCTAGAGGACAAGAATACATTATTACTGGGAATCAATTTATTTTGAAGTTTGGGTTTAGGGTTTCAGCAGAAGCAATTTCTTACCTGTAATTTTAGGCTTTCATGCAATTGGTTCATTTATATTTGGATCTTTTTGGGTGTTCTTTACTTATGAGGGTATACATAATATTTCATGTGAATATGCACGGGAGTGCTACTAATAATTCAACTCCAGCCAAACCTCAAGCCCAGACTGTCTTTTAGGCATTAATTTTCTATGTTTTCTTCTATAGTATAATTCTCTCTGCCAGAATGTCCTTAACCAGAATACCAGATGTCATAAAAATCCAAGGAAAAATGAAAAGTTAAAAGAACAACACACACCTGTCTCTCTGTTCCAAGAAACCCAGGCATTAGGAAATCAAAAAGGGACCACAAATCCATGATGTTATTCTGCAACAGAAGGTAAGTGACTTGTCAGGAAGATTTGAAAATAGTCAAATTTTCTGGTATTTCAATCACCTGTGACCAACCTGAATTGGTGTTCCACTCAGTATCAAGCGATTATGGGCTTTCAATTGCTTCACAGAAAGTGTTATTTTTGACTTCGCATTCTTGATGACATGTCCTTCATCTAAGATACAATAATTCCAGAGAAGCTTTCCAAGATAATCAATATCCTTCCGAACCACATCATATGATGTTATTATCACATTATGCTTATCAAAATTTTCTCGAAGACCAGAGCGATCTTGAACAGAACCAACATATTGAAGCGTGGATAAAACGGAACCATCAATGTACTTCTCTATCTCAAAGGCCCAATGTGCAACAAGTGTCGATGGGCAAATAATTAAAGATGGTGGAATACTGCTATCATTTGAAGTGTGATGCTCAACTACGTCGGACGCCACAATAGCCGATGCTTGAAGTGTCTTACCAAGCCCCATATCATCACATAAGATTCCATGAAGCTTGAAACGTTTTAAGAAAGCCAACCAATTTATACCTTCCTGTTGATACCTGGATCCAATAATGAAAGGTAAGAACCAGAATGTTGATTCCATAATCTCACAATCAAGATAATCAATATGGGTTAAAGAGAATCTCCAGAGGTTGAAAAATCACACTAAAACAGAGAGGGGAGTAACCAGGAAGTGATTTAGTAAACAACAACCGTAAGACAAGTGAATAAAGAATTTAAATGACAGAAACCCCTCAATCCGCATGATAAAGTTGTCAAAATTTTATCAGTATCAAGATTATACTTGGGTAGAAACGGTAACCAATAGAAATAATCTCTTTCACAACTTACTGCAAAAACACTATTCCTAAACCAAATCCTAAAGATGTACCTAACTTCTTTAACTAGAATGGCAGACTCGGTGGTAAACAGAGAAACTATCAAGCAAAGTATTTAAGACTTTCAGGTATATTCTTCAGCCCAGATATATTAAAGCTATACCTCCTCAGGGTCACTTTAAGTTCAGTACAAAGCTCGTAATCATCAATATGGGAGTTGTCAAGTAGTTGCTCTAGAAACTTTGCATCTTCTGCACTTCTGGAGAATTCTTCACTTAGTCCAACAGGTGGAGGGAGGCCACGAGCCAGGGGAAGAAGAGGTACAAGGGCAGCAAAACTGTGTGTCACACTCTGTCTGACAGACTGATCACAGTCACTCATACATCGTAGAAGAGGAACAACCAACAAAGGAGAATATGGAACCAACTCCACACCCAATCCCTGAACAATCAAACTAATAAGCATGCCTGCACCTTGTCTAGCATTAACAGATGTCACATCCCCCAACATTGGGATGGCATTTTCAATTAGAGCTCCCATCACAGGCATCGTCATGGACTTGGCCATTGAAGTGATGCATCTAGAAGAAGCTAATCGAACAGCTACATGGGAATGGCATACACACTTGAAGATGTATGGAAGCAGAGTGAGCAATTTTGGTTTTAAATCTTCATTTAGCATAGGAGCTATAGAACGTACCACCTACAATTCAAAATTTAAATAATGAGATTAAAACAAGAAGAGAACAAAAATAAATAAATAAACTAACTGTTATATAAAAACCGTTTGGAAGAAATTAAACCTTTAGAAGCTTAATACAACCATGTGAACCAGATAGCTATCATATAAAATTAACAGACAGATTTTAGGCCCTTTACTCAAGTCTTTGTCCTAAAAGAGCTTTATTATGAACAATTTGACTGCCAAATACAGTTCAATGAACAGCAAACCTTATCATCTAAGCATTTCAGAATTTAAGGTTAAGCATCCTTTACCCAGGGAAGTATGACACAAGCAGCAAGCCTTGCAAGCTAGCTCAAATAACAAATCATTTTAAAGATATTGCTTAACCCAGAAGAGAAGCCTAGTTAGCATCCCGAAAAGATATATTGCACCTTGATCCAAGTTGTTGCGACGAGGATATATAGATGGTGACTCTATTCTTCTTGCTCCCTAAATCAAGACCTCAGCCTAAGACCGACCACTAGCAACACTATCTATTTTTACTTCTTTTTTATTATTATTATTGTTTGATGAGAAGGGAGTCGAACCGCAGGAAAAGCTGTATAAAAAGCCTCCCAGGATACAACAATCTTTCTTCTTGCAAAAGTAGCACTCCAATAAGCAAGAAACAGCGAACCAGAATATGTTTCAACTTTCTCTCAAAAGACTCTTAATCTCCAAGTATGAAGTGCACTATCAAACTAGAGAAACCTAAATGTGATACTCATGGAATTCATATATGAATGCAGTAGAAGCATTTTTATTTATAAGAGAGAATACACCTGTTAGGAAAAATTGTAACTCTTTAGAAAAGCCAAGCAATGCAACCTTTCAACGACATTCCAACAGGTACAACCCTTCACATTTTCCATTCACTAAAATAGAAAATTCAATATTATGATTAAATTTTCTAACAAACTCTACCTAAACGCAAGTTACAGCTGCATTCCAGTGTAATAAGATAGCAGGAGAGATAAATCCCTGAACTACACTGAAGTGGATACCTATAATGAAGCCCAAAAACAGACTTCTCATCCACCGACTCACCCTTCACTTTATCAAAGGTCCTCCTGTTTCTTTCCGTCTCTCCCATAATCAACCTAAATTGTTAGAGCTTTCAGTCTCCTATTTACAGTCCTATAACATCTGTGTATCATTTCATACATGTTTATTTGTTTATTTTCATGATCACCCATAACCCCAATATACTCACCAAGAAACTTTTAACTTCTTCTTTGGCACCCTAATTGGTCACCAACTCCTGAGACTTCAATAGTGATCTGAAATCCTTAGTTACATTCTCTAAATATTTGCAAACAATAGTACTGAATGATCACATGCAGGACACTTTTAACAAACATTGACAGTGACACTATCATATGCAAAAGCGTTAGTAATGAGAGCCTTAACACAAGATTTTTGCATACGAAAAATACTTTCTGAAAAGTCAACCATTGACGATTCTGTGGAAAAAATAACCAGCAAAGTCAAGGATGATAATAACCTGGATATTGTTTATCAAGAGCTGGGGATCGCTCACAGATTCCATAGCTTGTGTAATTTTAACTTCATCTGCAGGACTAAGGGAGTCAATACTAGTAGGCTTAAGAACTTCCGTTAGGCAATCCCATAGTTTAGGAAGCATATCAAATAATGAACTGCCAAACTTCATACAAAGATGCCTCAATGCAAGTTCAGAACCTCGTCTGCTAATAAAGCCTTCAACCTTTGATCGGTCTTCGCTACCAGCCACCATATGAACCTTTGTTCTGTGCTTACTACTATTAGTCCCGAAAGAAAGAAGGTCTTGATCATCAATCATATCTATGGAACAGAGGACTGCAGCTTGTGGTGTCTCGTTATGATCATTGCATGTTAAACTACAAATATTCTTAATTAACTTATCAATTGGCCTAGGCCTGCGAGAAAAACAATCAGAAATAAGCTCTGCAAGTGCCTCAGCTGCCTTTTGTTGCAGAACTTCCTCCTTCAATAGAAATTAATATATTAGATTCAATAAGCATGCATCTGTATACTTAACAAAGAATTTTTATCAAAGGACATTACCTGTTCTCTTTTGATGGAAGCCATTAAAGGCAAAATAATAGGATTTAGTAGTGCAGGAAGCTCTGACATCCAAACAACTGAAGCAGCAACAAGGGAAGAGACAGCAACGTGCAGATTGCTCTGTAGATTGTTCCACCAAGTAACAATGAGAGCATAAGGAAATCACACGAATATAAATGATAACAAAAATTCTCAGTTAAGATGAAAAAGGTCAGCTACTTTTTGGAGATTCTATATTAAAATGCACCTGGATCCTTTAGCATGGAACATCAACCACTTAATTAAAGCATTATATCAAGAATCTATTGTTTGTATCTCAGACATACCTGAACACATTTTAAATATCCTGATGTTGTCAGAAGTTGTTGCTTTGCTGACTCTATACCATCAACAACATGCCTTTCCAAACAATCATTCCCCACATTATCATTACACAACATTGGAAGTTTTGATGCAAAATTAATCGCATCGTCCACGCTCAAGCTTTCCAAAGGAATTTTAGTACTGGACAACAAGCTCTTAAACATACCAGATGACTTAACAGTATGTAACAACTGACTAGCCTGATCACGCATCTTACTATATGTTTTCGAAAGCTCAGCGTAAGGAAGAAGTGAATCTTTTGTAGGAAAAGCAGGGTCAGAACATGCTAGCAAATCCAGCAACCAACTTTTGATATGGTTCGGAAAACCTGGCATAACTCCAGCAATATCAAATACACCCCCTCTTTTAATCTCTTTGAACCAAGAAATAAGAACCATAGATGCTACCTGAATGAATATGAATGATTAGATTTAACAATACCAAGAAAGAGTGAAAGAAGATGATGGCAAAAAGTTGGGGGTTAGAATCAAACGGTACCTGCCGCTGGACGCCAGATAAAGATGTAAGGGCATTCGTCAGCGGATCGATTACATACTGCATAGAGCTTTCCTGTAATCTAGAAGCAAAAACTCCCAATGCTGCAGCTGTAACCACTCGGGTATGAGTTACGGACAATTCAACATCCGCACCAACAATTATCTGGGCATTATTGGTTAAAGCATCTCCAGCTTTTTCCTGTGAAATGGACCCCTTTGCAGATTCCAAGCCAATGTTTCCACAAGACTCATTTTCGAGCTTCACAGCTCTCATTTTAGCTGCTGCTTTGAAATGACTCTTTCGAGGAAGAGTAACTGGCCAAAACATTTTTGTCGGATCTAATGCTGAACCATATGAAGTAGTTGCAAGTTGTATCCAAGAAGACATATATGATCTTGCCGCAGTTTCCAAGTCCCCTACTGGACACTGGTAAGAAGAGATAAATAGGAATAAAGTAAATCTTAATGCGCCCAGAAGCAAGAAACCAGCATGAGCAAAGACTGGAGCAGGTACAACTAGAGGTACTAATGGTTCATATTATAAAAAGGGCAAAAGTTATAAACAATCCCTGTAGGTTAGGGTTATAATCAATTTTTTTTTTAAACAAATTTTATTGAACAACAAGAAAGAGAGTGGACAAGAAGTCAATCCACAGAGGAACAGAGCTACAAAGCAAGACTCCTAACCAACAAACAAAAGCAACCCAACTAGGAAACACAGAATTCTACAGGGATATAATCAATCTTGCCCCGCGGTTTCAAAATGTCTAATTATGGTCCTTGTGGTTCCAAAAATTTGTCAATCTTGATCCAAAATCAAAACTCCATCAACTTCCTCCGAAAAAAAAGGGTTAAAGATCCCAATCTTGAAACATGTTGACTTTTCCTTCTTCAAAGTCACTGTCTTTCTCTTCCACCTCAACATGGCTTCACTTTAAGTCTTCGCAAAGACCGGTACACCATCATCACAGTGAATGACGGCCACAAACTCAAGATAAACCCTTACTCCTCCAATCTCCTCGTCCTTAATTCTTCCAGTAGTGCCTTCTCCAGAGTACCATTCCCCACACAGTATCATCCCAGAAGAGTGTTTTTAGTAGCAACAAAAACAACTAATAAAGAAACCCCAAACATGTACATCAACAGTGCCTCGCCAATGCAATGGAGAAGCAAATTTCAATACTGAACCACTTGTAAACCCCTTCAATCTTCAGATTGTGGTTCTTTAATGGATCTGCAGCAGACCAAACAGGTGTTGCAAGCTCATTGAGACACGCAGATGGTTGCAAAATCCAAATGGGGCACTTTTGGTTTCATGTATTTGTCGTTGTCGCGGACTGTGACAATCAAGTGGGATGATCGGAAGTTGGAGAACAGAGGAGATGTGAAGTGAGACTGTTCTCTTCCATTATTGTGAGTTTTTTGGGGTCAACATAGAAGAAAGGATGGTCAACGTGTTTCAAGCCTGAAAAGACAATTTTATCCCTCTTTTGAAAGAAAGTTTGATGATTTGGAGTTTGGATCAAAATAAACTAATTTTCCAAACCACAAGACCGTAATTAGACATTTTGAAACCACATTGGAAGATTGAGAATGACCCCAAACCACAGGGACCATTTGTAACTTTTTCCCTTATAAACACTCCAATATTATATGAATAAGATGCAGTTATTACAACCCTGAATGTGTACCACTAAATTTCAGCTCATTACCTATAAAAAAAATAAAAAATAAAAAACACTTGTGATAGCACACTTAAATACAAATGATGAGAATGCATGTCTTTGTCCAACCCAAAAATCCACAAATCAATGGTTCTTATGAACTTTAAGTTCAACTTTCAGTTGTTGGGGCCAAATGCTCTACTTGCAGCTGTTAAAAAGGATACTTGAAACAGAAACACATCAATGCGGAGATGTGGAATAACAGTTATTGGGTAAACTGGCATTCCTAGAATGTTATAGACTATTGGTGTTTCCCAAAAAAAAAAAACAGATAATACAGAATTGGTAAAGAAATAAGAAAAAAGAAATCTACTCATCATGACCAGATAAAAAAACCTGAACAAGAAGCCTCCAAACCCTCTCTGAATGTTTCAAAATTTCATCATTTGATTCAAGCAGCAAATTCTGAAAAACAATCCTAAGGGTGTCGCCCAAGATAAAAGAAGGCCAAAATGAAGTACTCGAAGGCTCAGAAATGTTCCTTCTGTATCCTGCTTCAAGCAGTCTCTCCTGCACATGAAAATGCATAGCAAGAGAATCGACTGTAAATGGACTATACTTGCCACACACACACACACAAAACATATTTACTAATATACTTGAGAATATCTGAAATCCTGATGCCGTATCACACACTTCATAAATGTCATGCATAATTAGTGATAATTACCAACATTAGCACACTAAAAATTAGAATAGAACAAAAACTGGGCGTAACTCGGTGAAGACAGAAGACCCATACTTGTGGTGGAACATTACTGTGGTACTCTTATTGGTTTTAGTATTAGACCAGTTTTTTTTTTTTAAAAGAAAAATAATTTATTAATAAAAAGGATGAATACAGACTCAGTGGATAAGGAATCCACAAAAACAGAAGGGAAAAAACAGAGAACACAAACAGCAAAACAAACAGGATACCCCCCTCTCACAAGAAAACTCCCTCAAGATAAAACAGAAAAAACTCCTAAACTGCTGCTGCTCTCCAGTCCCTTAGAATAGAAGAGAAACTATAATCTTTAAAGATCTCAGAGACCGAAGCCCAAAGAGCCACCCAAAATCTTACTCTATCCCAAAGTGAGTCATACTATGGTTAATATTGGTGACAAAGTATAAGACCAGTTTTATGTTAGCCTGAATGTCAAAGTGAGTCATACTATGGTTAATATTAGTGATAAACTAGACCTTATCAGCTTCTCATTATTTCTAGGAGACTCTAATATTGGTGACACTTGCAACGCTATTAGGGGTGCCCTCAAGTGCAGTGGGTAAAACTGACTTCGTTTACATATTGCATCATAAGCATGCTTTCATAACTTGACTGACAGTAAAGATCAGATTTTTAGATTTTGCAATTTGGGGCTTCTTGTTTTGCTGCTAAGATGTAAGGTTGATCCTCTATTCTTCTTTTTACAGGAAACAAAATCACAGTATGGAAAAATAATAGTCGAATAGACTTTATACAAAACAAATACTTGACAATTGTACAAACACAGCAATAACAGAGCCAAAATAAGTTTACCAAAGTGCGGATAGCTGAATAACGGACTGATGTTATACTATGCCTCATAAATGGCCACAACCGTGGTGCCAGTGTAGATAGCATGAAAGGATTCTCCTGTGAAATTATTCCTTCTCTAGCATCATCAATGCGGCCCAGTTCATTCAAGTCAAACTCTAGGTTCTCTTTCAAAGATAATGCCTCAAAAATCTTTGGAATCATCTCTTCTTGGGAATAGATTTCTGCCAGGAGATTCATTACACTGCAAAGAAACAAAGCTGTCAACAAAAAACCAGTCTCCAAAATACAAAATTCTTTATGTTTAGGTGTTAACAAAGCTACATACATTTACATGCGTGGGAAACTTCCAAAGAGGGATCCTTCTTTTCTAAGAAAGGAAAAGGAGACATGACTGCAAACCCACCCCCCCCCAATTCAAGTTTCGGTACTTAATCCTAGACAATCGAATGATCCTCTTTATCCTCACCATCCCTCCCAAAGAAATCCTGCATCAACTTACCAAAGACCTTGCCTACCCTATAAGTAAAACAGAAAACTGACAAATATTCTTTACTCCAACCAACGAATATTTTCCTAAATTCTTCTAAGACTAGGTCCCAAGAAGTTGATGCACAAGGATTACCAGCCAGAGTAGACCCAAACAGTGCAGAGGCCACTTACCTAACTCAATACCTCAACCCACTTGCTAGTTATGCTGACCTATCCTCCGCAATGTTAATGTGACAAACAATTTTAGAAAAATAAATCCTTACACCCGAAAAGCAGCCAAACAATTCAATAAACATATCTAACCTATCAAACATATCCTTATCCACCAAGGTGGAAAAGATGATGTCAATAGAGCTATAAACAGTACAACAGAACTTGACATACCTAACACAAAACCTTCAATCTGTTGAAAGTATAGGGTCTAATTTCCATATTTATAAGAAAACCTCAAGATAAAATAATGCTATTAAATTCAGAAATTCAATGCATACTAAATCTCATAAATCAAGCTAGATAAATGCAAGCCTAGAAAAACCTTAACAATAGATCAAGACTATTATTAGATACTATAGCCTTAAGACAATATTGTCCCTCACAGGTGCTTCAAGGTTTGTGTTGGCACGTCCGCCAGGGTACAACGATCTTTCTTCTTGCGAATGTAGCACTCCAATAAGCAAGAAACGGCGAACCAGAAAATGTTTGAACTTTCTCTCAAAAGACTCTTAATCTCTAGGTATGAAGTGCACTATCAACTGGAGAATCCTAAATGTGATACTGATGGAATCAATCAATTGATGTAGTAGAGACATCTGTTAGGAAAAGTTGCAACTCTTTAGAAAAGCCAAGAAAATGCAACTTTTCATATGTTAATAACCTTTCAAACATATTCCAGCAGGCATAACCCTTCCAATTTGCCATTTACTAAAAATAGAAAATTCAATTTTATGATTGAATTTCTCACACAATCAAATTAGGATCCCTCACCCACCTGCTGAGAATATCAGCTGCAAGTGTAATAATGAAAAGGGATATGGATTCCCTTTCCTATAACCTTTTTAGCACCAAGCTTACACCTTGCCCTACCATGTAGAGAGACTCAAAAACTTAACCCTACCTTGACTCATAAATGACCTATAAGAGCACCAAAACAAAATTAATGTGTGCATCATTAAAACCATGTCCACATCTCTATAACTCTTTAGGATACAATAAATTTAGGTTCAAAAGAAGGTTGCGCTGTTTCTACGATCCTCAAAATACTCATGAAAAGAAGCGTGCTATTTGTAACGCATAATTAGCTGCCTTTTTGGGGGAAACAAATTATTAAAAAAAAAACATATGATTAACTCATTGAATAAAATCCATTAAAAAGTTAACGATGCAAAGAATAATAAGAAAAGAGACTGCACCAAGGAAAAGTACCTGCTAGTGGATGGACTTAAATCATCCAAATCAAGTAATATATCCCAAAGAAGCATCACAACATCATGCAATGTTTGACCCTTTAATGCAACAATAGCAGATGTGGTAGGTATCAAGGCATCTGCAGCTACTGCTCGAACATCGTCATCAGGGTCCTCCAGGCCAGCTTTACATGCAGGGAGAACCCTATCAAGTAAGCTATGAAGCATTTCCTGTTATCATGAAGAAAAAAAAAAAAAAAGTAGAACATTAGGTAGTAACCCATGTACTACAAGAAATACATGCACCTTGAAGAGCAAGTGTAAATTATAAAATGTGTTCGACTAGAATCTAAGAAATGCAAGCAGCAACCACCAATAAAAAAAGAGATAAGTTAGTTGAAAGTAGGATAGAACAAGAAAAGTTGATTAGTGGTTATGTGTCTACTAATGTTCTTCCGGCAGTTTTATTTAGTCAAACCTATTCTATACCTGCCGCACAGCCACCAGATACTTAATACCCAATAGGCCTCCATGACGAATTTCCCATTCTGGTCTACACTGAACAAATAGGAATATCAGAAGCATAAAAAACACAGCACCAAAAATTCCAGCCAAGTACAACAAGTATAACGGACCAAAAGCATGGCAACTACCTGCATCTTCAACAAGATATTCAATGTTTCATGAACTAATGTTGGATGCATGTACTTGAACACAACACCCAATGCTTGTGCACAGGTTTCACGTACGGGGGCAACTACCTGATCAGAGACATAATCTCCAAAACTGCAATCATATCATAAGTAAATAATGTTAATATGATAAGGAAGCACTCATTTTCATGCTAGTAATCACAGTACAATATAGAATCTTTAGTCATACAAATATTTATAAATAATTAATTAAATATCAATACGAGATGAGGCCCAAATTTCAGAAAAATAATACAGCAAGCTTGAAAAAACCATACCGATCTAGCGACAGAACACACAGGAAACGAATCGCACAATCTTGAAGAAATTCACAATTTTTAAGCCATGAATGCCTAGCCAGTTTAACCAAGTTCATCAACTCGTTATTTTCAGTAAGACTTCTCAGCACATCCATTTTCTGAAAGGATGCCTTACTGTCAGTGAGACACTTCAACTCAGTTGTACAGGCCGGTTGCTCACATGGATACAACTCGGGCTCCACCTTTAGAGAGCTGACACAAAGTTGATCATTAACCTGTTCAGAAGGCAAATTACACCCACCATCTTCAACCTGCATACTGATATCAAAATTCCCATCGTTGCTGGCAGGGACCATTGTATCCACCAATGGACATGAAACATCTTCAAACTTCGGCTTTTTCACTATTGTTCCAGATTCATCAATTGGAACTTTCACATTCAAATCAATCTCTCTGCTTCTCTTCATTGTCTGTGATGTCCATTTATTTTCTAAATCAACAAACAGTGCATCCTCCAGGCTCAAGTCAGGCATGAATACTCCAGCAGAAGCACCCTGATGGGTTAAAATTTCTCTCAAAGCCATCACACCACCATGGCGTACTTCCCAAACTAGGTAAAGATTAAAATCATAAATAAAAAATTAAAATAAAATAAAAACACTGTAAGACAGAATATCACTGAAAAGAAATTCTAGCATATAAAAATAAATAAGATAAAATAGATATTAAAGGTTACATCAGCCTATGCCCCATTATTTTCCAGAAGAGAATAATAACATAACTACATTAGCCAACCTGGATCAAACATGTCTAGGATGAGTTGCTCGACAAAACTATGAAAAGGCCACCGCCCGTCTCCATCTTGTTCAAAGTTTTCTTCATCGTGATCAAAGTCATTAAATTCCTGGATAATTAATCAACATTACTATGCAGAAACTTATATCCGTGCACAGAAAAAGCAAAAGAGAAGAAAGTAACCAATGTAAATCAGAAACTGATCAATGAATCAATAACAACAATGCAACTGAATATTATCCATAGCAATCAACCTGTAGAAGTCTATGGGACATTAGTATAAAACATCAAACATCCAGTGCGTATACATGCTAGTAGAACATGAACATAAAATTTTAAATTATGAAAACCAAAACAGTAATCCACAATGAAATATATAAGTACGTCAGTATCTCTGCCCTATATTTTTCATTCTATACTTTAACCCTTTACTCATATTCTTCATAACCCTATTTTCCCAGAACAAGAAAGATTAGTACTTTCAATACAAAAAGATAAAAATAATGGTTGAAGCTTAATTCCAATTTATATATTATCCAAGCTTATTTCAAATTCATTACAATTCGAGTTTACTTCCAATTCATGTGAAAAAGAAAAAGGCACTTTTAAGCGAACAAGCGACCTTATCCAGAACACTGCATGCAAAACTAAAACCGCTTGTCCCTCAATTTCCCAACAACATAAATATCAAGGAACAGAGCAATATACAATAACAAAGATAGATCAAAAGCTTCAAATCATTTCATCACTACCAAGGAAGAAGCCTCCATGTGAAATAGCATATTAATTTCTTGCAAAAAAAAATAGCATATGAGTTTAGGAAACATTTCAATCAGCTAGCACCAAAACATTGATTAATCGACAGTCCAATACCTTATTAGTACCAAATGATTCAGGACATGAGCCCTTCGGTGTAGTCATACTTTGAGCACATGCCACCTCCATATCCCCATCCTCAGACCAGCCCTTGGATTGATCTTTTGAATTGATTTTTGCTTTTCGTTTTAGAAGATTCAATTCCCTTGGACTTGGCCTTTTAGATAACACACTAGGAACCATATTTGCAACCAACTGCTGGATATTACGTGAGGTATAAACTCTTGGATTAATCCCATTCCCATGTGAGTTGTGCAAAATTAGGTCTTCATCTTTGATCATATCATTCACATCCATGAACTGCTCACATATATCCAAACCTGAATAATGAACAGTGAGATTACTGAAGAACCTGGAGAATGAACTACATGTTATTAGGACATGATTATTTATTTGGTGTATGCTTACCATGCTTGCTTCACCTGATACTAATATTTGTTTCCTCATTTAAATAAATTAATTTTTTTTTATTTAAATGTATTAGATCGAATTGAAACAGCAGTCCATGGAAAGACACTATCCTCTGTCTACAAAACTACAACAAGCACAATTCAAATAAGTTTGTCTAATCATATTATAATCAATTATTCCTGCTAAATTAACAATTAAAGGCTTTGGAAACATAGGTTTTACAGGTGGACAATGTCAATATTCTGATTCTCATTTTTATTTTTTTTAATTAAGAGTGGACCTTTTGTTTCTTCACATGTACTATTACGGTTCAGACAACCAATCATATTATTCATGAAAGAAAAATTTCACATACCTAAACGACGTCGAAGTGTTTGTTTCTGTCGAGCCAATCTCTCTCTTGGGTTCTTTGTATTATCATTTGCGACATCATACTCCTGAATCCAAAAATGAAATGAGAATGCCTAAACTGGATTCGTCCATTATGTGAAACACAATGAACATTCAAAAAAAGCATACTGAACAACCACGCAACCAACTTGGGCAACCCTTAGGCACAAACAATAGTTCAAAGGATTTTATCTTCTCCCATAGAACCAGCATCTTCAAATCTCTCACTTACTATAAAGGATCAACAATTTTCATGTTTTCTTTTTCTTTTATACAAGGAACACAAAATTTACTGAGAAATGGAAAGTGAGGCGACACAAAATATACAACGTTCTCCCGTTTTAGTAACGGTAAATTGTGTGGTCAGACCACTAATCGTTATCATTTAATGAAGCAATAGATCACTTATTAGTATCAAAAAAAAAAAACACATAATTACTTTTATAAATTCAAAAATGGATACAAAGAAAAGGTAATCAACCTAACAATTGGAGTTTTAACTCCATATTACACTCTTCTTTTTAAAATACTTCTGTACCCCTCTCTATCTTCTATATTTTAAAAACTACTACCTTCTTAAGAGTTTCAGGAAAATATTTTTCTTAAAAATGTAGCACAGGATAAATAACAGATAACAAAGTCAATTGGTTCGACTTGTTTATTAATGGATCAGACTAGTTTGATGTTGCCCGATCTTCTCTTTTTGTAAATCTAGAAATTCGTAGTGATAATTTCAAGAAGCAATATCGCCTATTTGGAAGGGGGGGGAATGAATTTAAATAGCCAAAACCAAAGAGTGGGGGGAAGAAAGGACAAAAAAAAAACACCTTTTTCACATAAGTTGCAATTTTCTCGACAAAATATAATAGACGTTACATTACCTGTCCCCGAGATGCCAAAAGCGCACCAAACTCCAAAACCTTGCTGAGATCAAAGCTGTTGTAGTTGAGAAAACATAAAATTTGATAAGTTGATGTCTCAATAACATGAATTTTTTTTTTTTGAAAAGAAACAGAATTTATTAAAAAAAAGATGAATACAAACTTAGTAGACGAGGAATCCACGAAAAAGCAGGGAAAAAACAGAAAACTCAACAGCAACACAACAGAAACCGAAAATAATACTCCCACAATAACATGTATTCACAAGCACAAATCAACAGTCATCTCTAATACTTAGTAAAAAAGCACAAATAATACACACCTTCTAAATGACGTGCCTGCAATGTTAGAATCAAACATAGGTAAAGCAACCATATCTTCAACAGCACCAGAAATCCCAGCATCACACATTTTTGATTCAATGCAAGCAAAGAGTTCGTTTACAGAGGTATGCTTAACATTCTCAGCAATTGCCCCAATTGCATGAGCAGCAGCAACCCTTGTGTCCCAGTTTCTGCTACGAAGGTATTGTGAAACCTAATCTCACAAGAAACTAAAGTTAACGCCAAATTTTTCCAAACAAAAGAAAGTGACAAATACAAAAAGGAACAGCCAGGAAACAGAGATTTAAGCTTACAACAGAAAATGACATTAAAATGATATCAATTATTTTTCATTCAATTAGGTATTAGGATGGCGACCGCACATTGTTTGCCTTAGCTAGTCAACAATTACCTTCTATAATGGTTTAGCTACTAAAATAACAACAGGGCATTTAGTTTCATTGAAAAAGTTCTGCCATAATAATGTAAAAGGGGGAGAATCTGTGGATTGTGTCTTTCTTCACTGTCCAAGTGCTATGAGCCTGTGGTTAAATACTTTGAGAGGTGAATGTTAGCAGGTGTTTTCCCCTATCATGCCAGAAGCATAACAGTTTTAAAGACAAGGTTGGGACTGGTCAAGAGAATTTATGGGACAGAGTTACGCATTAGACTTCCCTTTAGGCATCGGTCACTTCTGAGTTCAGGGACCTCTGATTCAGGCTTTGCTTATGGAGTGGAAGGCTGCAGGCCACGAATGTGTTTAGAAACTAAAGTTTTTTCATGTACTAGTTAGTTTGCCAGTTTTTCTTTGCTTTATTTTGTTGGGTGGAGCAAATAGGTAATATGCTCTGATATTCGCGCAAGTAAAATATAAATTGAAGGTAACAACAAACCATAAATCTACTAGCAAGCCTATCTGTCAAAAGGGGAAGAAAAAAAAAGGTTAAAAAAGGGAAAAGGACATACCGTTCATGGAATAGGTCAGACTTCATGAAACAGTACAGTAAAGGCCTACATCTGGTCTTGATTTATAAGTCTAGAACATGAGGAAGTAAAATGGCTTCTTTCTTACATTTTTGGGAAGTGATAAAGGAGATGCCTTGCAAATTTTCTGGGAATTTTGTAGGAATCCTATAGTAGAAGAGGAGCAGACTAATGTTTTGATAAAAAACAGGGTAACTTTATTAAGTTTTAATGAAAGTAGGTTAACTTTGGGATGTGGCATCTGCATGTAGGGAGAAACCCAGTGAATTGTAAAAACAAAGTAAAGCATTATTTCATCAATCAGTCAAATCTCTTTGCTTCTAACTAAGAGATTTACATCTTTCAAACCTTATATAGATTCTCTGTTTCTGCCTAGATTCGGTAACAGATTTAGTAACAGTTCACATCTTTGTTTTCCTCTTAACAAAAGTTTGTTTCCTATCAAAAATTAAAAAAAATAAAGAGAGAGCCAGGCTTGCTTTCTAAAAACAAAATATACTGAATAGTTTTCTGAAGATACATATTCATGCTAAGTCATGGAAGAAATGAAGTCATTATAATGCTGAATATGAAATAAGCCTCACATACTTGATCGGTTACCACTTTGAAAGCTTAGAGGACACATCAATTTGATTTTCAAGGCAGCAGAGATGCAGAATAAGCATAATGCGACTAAATGTGGACGTTTGTTATACCTTTTTTAACAGATAGGTCAAGTCCTGAGGATGTGATTTGGCAATATCCCCTATCTGCCGAGCAGCTGTAAATCTTGTCGTTTGGGTCGAACCAGCTATTAGAATTGGGTTAAAGAAATTTCAATTCGGAAGATTGTGACGAACCATGGGGTGTGCTAACCCAAAGGGTAACTGAGGTGAATGCATTTTCAATTATAAGTTATTATAGACTAAAGAAAATTAATAACAAAAAGATAAGGTTGAAGGATACTGTCCAAGAGAGTGAGCAGGCGGTGGAGACGCGAGGACTGCTGCTGGGCCATAATTGATCATCCCACCTCTTTCTTTTCCTCTTTCTCTTTCTTTTTTGGCCAAGTACTAGTACTAGTCCTTTCTTTTAAGCGCCGCGGTCAATCACTCATCAAAGAAATACATAATTTCGAGCCCCTTCACAGCACTTGGACGAACCAGAAATGGAATACTAGAATTAGAGGTTCCCACAGACAATTTCGTTCTAGACGACCGTGTTTCAGTACAGACACCCAGATTCAAATATCTTCTGCAAAAATTCGCACAAAATCGATAAGATTTCCCACAAAATTGAAATTAAGTAGGGTAAGTGCCAAAAGCGTAGATCAATAGTGTACTCACCGGCGAGACGACTTGCCTGAACAGGTGGAAGATAAGGCAACCTACTGTGTCTCCTTCCTGCTTTCTCGCTTCCTTCGTTTCTTGGCCTCCCCCGTTGCGACTGCTATGAAAAAGAAATATAATAAAAATTCTTTTGGCTCAAAGAAGACACGAGTACATTAGCCAAAAAAAACAGACACGAGTGCTCTCGTTTCTGTTTCTGGACTTTTCTTTAGTAGGCAAAGGCTATTGTAGCCGATCGTATATAAGCCCAAACGAGTATCTAAGCCCAAAAGAGACGAGAAAAAAAGGCAGAACTAAGTAATGTATATGTGGCTCCTTTTTTTTGGACAATTTATATGTGGCTCCTTAACGGAACATTTAACGGCAATGACTTAATGCTTCTTAGTGGTTCTTAAACCCGAAAGAGACAAGAAAAAAAAGCAGAACAAAGTGACATATATCTGTATTTTTTTTTTCCATCAAATGAGTAGAAGTATTTTTTTTTTTACTAAATTAAGTTTACCTCCTTGAGGTTTTGGTCAAAAATCATATTAGTCTTTAAAGGTTCCAATTTGATCAGAAACACCCTTAGGCCATCTCCAATTAGAGGTTCCAAAACACGGTTCTATTTTGAAAAATGCAACCATATTAGTCAATATTCATCCAAAAGTGAGTTCTATAATTTGACCATCTCCAACCGAAAAGTACCAAATTATAAATCTCAAAATATTTAATTGTATTTAGGGAAATTATCACAAATGGTACCTGAACTTTACCTTCATTATATGGATGGTACCTGAACTTTACTTTTGGTCACAACTAGTACCCGAACTTTTCGTTTTCATCTTAAATGGTACCTGCCGTTACAATTCGTTAAATTTTTCGTCAAATTTTTTTTTTTGGTACACTTTCCGTCAAAATTTAGTGTTTTTTTTCCCGTCAATCTCTCTCTCTAACAAAGCAATCCCTCTTTTGCCGCTGGTAACCATAGCCTCCGGCCACCGTCGAGTGACACCGCTGCTCTAGGCACCCAATCCTCTGCCACCGCACCTCCATTTCACGCCACCCAATTCTCTTCGTCTCCGCTTCTCACACACCACACACAGCTCCCATCCATCGCTGCCGAGCCCGGTCAGCTCGAATTGCTCAGTTCTTCTTTTCTCTCTCTCTCTCCGCTACACCTCCTCTGTAATTTTCAGAGCACCTCACATTCTCACAATCACAGCACCCAGTTCCAATTCTCCTCTCTCCACTCTCGCTCGTTCTCGGCTCATCTCTCTTCCTCCAGTTCATTGTGGAATTGGGCCATCATGAGCAACCTTGAGCTTCCTCAAGCCGAGCCCTCTCACCCACTGCAATTCAGAGCTCAGGCAACTGCCGTCGGCAATTCCAATTGTGGTCGACCCCAAGCCGCCGCCTAGGCCGCGCCTCCTCTCCACTTCGATTCCTCTGCCGTCGCACCAGAAGCCGCGAATGCACACCCATGGCCCCTTCGTCAATTCCCGAGCCCAGCCATCAATCCAAAGCTGAGCCTTGCTTGGATTTTACCACGCAGCCGCTGTTATCCCATCTCCGCTGCTCTCTTGCCTCGAGCCCGTGCTCAGGTCGTTCTCTCCCTCAGAGAAGGAGAGGGTAGGAGGGTGGCCTTACGGTGGAGAGAGAGAGAGAAATTTTTTGTTTTCAAATTGACGGCTGGGATTGAAGTTTTTTTTTTTTTTTTCAAATTGACGGAAAATTTAACGAAAAAAAAAAATTTGACGGAAAATTTAACGAATTGTAACGGCAGGTACCATTTAAGATGAAAACGAAAAATTCGGGTACTAGTTGTGATCAAAAGTAAAGTTCAGGTACCATCCATATAATGAAGGTAAAGTTCAGGTACCATTTGTGATAATTTCCCTTGTATTTATTATAATTTTGATATCAAAATAGAATTTCACAATGTAAACTTACATCACATCTTCATACTTTAAAATTTTACATATTAAACACAACAATTTATTTCATAAAATTTAAGATTACAAAATCAATTTAAAATTTAAAATATTAAAATCAACAGTTTATTTCATATTTAATTATAATTTTGACCCTAGTTAAAATTATTTTACGCAAAAAAAAACATAATACCAATATTGACCAATGGGTGCGCGACATGTGGCACACTTCCTTCCCTTTTCACTTTGCAACAGTTGTATAAGAAGTTTCAAATATAGAACATTTCTTAGTATTTTGCAACCCAAAGATGGGTCTCCAAGGTTCTATCCCGCCAATTGGAGATAGTTTTTGACAAAAAAATAGTTCTAAATACTGATATATAACCTCAATTGGAGATGGTCTTACACTCTCAATTTTTATCAACCGTGACCAAAGTCAAACTTACAGTCCAAGTTGAACATTAAAAGCTAACGTGGACCAATGTCCAAAAAAAACTGACTTGGACCGCCGTTCCCAACCCCAAAAGCCCTCTCTCTCTCTCTCTCTCTCTCTCTCTCTCCTTTCCCTTCTTCTTCTTCTTCCGATCGCTCTCTTTCTGATCGACGCCGGACCCTTGTCTTTCCGGCTCTCCAGTTTCGCCGCTTCTCTACTCAAAGCCACTTTTCTCCAATTTCTTCTCCAATGTAATCAAAACCACACACTCGATTTTCAATTTCTCCATTCTCCTTTTTCTCTCTGTTTGCTGCAATTTTCAGTTAATGTTGGAGTCGAACACGGAATCGGTGCTTTCCATGGGTCGGGTGAGGCCGTGGCGACCCGAGGATCTTATCAACGAGAACAATACGGCCAGAGCAGCATCATACGGCGACGTTACGGTGGATTCGAGTCCTAATGCAATTAAGCCGGAAACTTTTGGGGACCATGTGAGGGAGTTCTCCGCGGCGGCGGTGGAGATGGTCTTGGAGTTTGGGAAGGGGTGTAGGGATATAGTTAGGCAAAGCTTGGGAAATCGGGACTCGGTCGTCGTCTGAAGCTTCCAGAAGGTCAGGGAGTCATACTTCGGGAAGAGAGTGACGAAGCTCAGCTTCGAGGGATGATCCACATCAGCTTTTAACGTCCAATTTGGACGGTGGGTTTGATTTTGGTCACGGTTGATCAAAATTGAGAGTGTAAGAGTGTTTTTGATCAAATTGGAACCTCAATGATTAACATGATTTTTTGACCCAAACTTCAAGGAGGTAAACTGAATTTAGTCTTTTTTTTTTTACCAATCAAATGAGTAGAAGTAATTTTAGCATCATATCCATATACATCATTATACACAATAAATAGACATTTAGATTAAAGTTTACCAAATACCTTGAGATTGTTTTTAATGATCACAACATTCTTAACGCATAATTTTTCAAATAAGTAGCTGATTTATTTCACCGTTAATTATTCTCACTGTTAATTTATTTTAGGACTAAATTCTTGTTACTACCTTGAACTTTAAGAGTCTAATCAGTTCAGTCCCTGCATTTCTAATTTCATCAAAACAGTCATGAACTTTCAATTCTCACCCAATAGGTCTTTCCGTCAGAATTCCGTCCAATTGGGACGTTAAGTGCTGACGTGGTAGACCAAATGAATTGTGAAATATCTATTATACCCCTAACTTCATTTGACCCAAAAAAAAACCTTTTTTTTTCCTCTCTCTCCTCTCCTCCCCGACCTCTCTCTGCTCTCCCTTTCCCTGGTCGTTGGTCGCCCCGACCTCTCTCAATTGACAAAAAAAAAAAAAAATTGGACTCCCCGACCTCTCTCTGCTCTCCCTCTCTTCCTCTTCTCCCCCCCCCCCACCCACTCTCTTTTCCGGCACTCTCTCTTAATTGACAACAAAAAAATGAAAAATCTCCTCCCTGACCCCTCTATCTTTGCTCTCCCTCTCTTCTTCTTGGAACTCTTTTTTTTTCTCTCTCTCTCTTCCTCATCGGGATTTCTCAAGCCCAGCAGCCATCACTGCAAGCCACCACCGCAGCACCCAATCGATCTTCTTCCTTATCCATCCTCAGCCCCCACTGTCGTTCTCCGAGCTCAGACCCGCTCGGACTCGAGCAGAGAGAGAAGGATCCGAGAGGGACTCAAAGAGGCATGATGGTGATCTTAGGGGTAGAGAGTGGGTCTTGACTGGGATTTGGGTGCCCAAAGAAGTCGATCTTGACTGTGATTCGCCGGCGTAGATGGATTGGTGATCTTGTGATTTTGCAGGTGAAGTTGCAGGTCTGTGATAATGGTGGGGTTGGAACTGGTGATTGTTGTGGACCGGAAGTTCTGGTGGTTGAGACTTGAGAAATGAGAGAGAATTCCGGCACTGTGATGATGAACGGTGGTGATGTAGAGAGAGAGAGTGCCGAAAAAGAGAGAGGGGGGAGGAAGAAGAGGAAGAGAGGGAGAGCAGGGAGAGATCAGGGAGACCGAATTTTTTTTTCTGTTGTCAATTGATTGAGGTCGGGGCGACCGACGACCAGGGAAAGGGAGAGCAGAGAGAGAGAGGTCGGGGAGGAGAGGAGAGAGAGTGTTTTTTTTGGGTCAAATGAAATTAGGGGTATAATAGATATTTCACAATTCATTTGGCCTACCACGTCAGCCGTTAACGTCCCAATTGGACGGAATTTTGACGGAATGACCTATTGGATGAGAATTGAAAGTTTAGGGGCTGTTTTGATGAAATTAGAAATACAGAGACTGAACTGATTAGACCCCTAAAGTTCAAGGTAGTAACAAAAATTTAGTGTTAACCGATTAACACCGTCATCATGTTTTATTGGGTGCTTATTATTGAGCATTTTACTTCATAAAAAACAAAACTTTGTCATCATTCAGGAAAGCCTAATTAATTTCTCCACTTATTTTTATTGGGTGCGGGTGCTTATTGTGTTAACCGACCCGTTTGGGGCTGTGTTTTTGGACAAAAACCTGCTTTTTCTCACCAGTTTGCTGCACCAAACCGTTTGGTTAAATAAAATAAATCTACATTTTATGAAAAGGGAATTTGACTGTACCTAATAAAAACAGTCGATCATCTGGCAATATCTGCAGTAACTGTGGTTGGGACTGTGGTGCCTATGATGGAAGATAAAAAAGAGAATTAAACTTAAAGTCGAGATAGTTCACATAAAAATTGCAAATAAGAGTTGATGATTAAGCTAACTAGCACATCCATCACATAAGTCATCATGTGCTCCCACAGTTAGGAGTAAAATGTCCTCAAGAACCCCCCCACCTCCCTCCCCAAAAAATAAAAATAAAAACTATGCTACTCTATGACTCTATCCGATGACTAAAACCTGAACAAGTTTTTATGAACTTTCAAAACTAATCGACACGTCAAAGAAACTCTAGTGGTAGTTCTACGAATACTCTTGATGTCTGCAGTTTTCAATGCTTCAACAGTTCCATCCAATTGTGAAGATGGATGATCTAGCCCTTGCCGAGGTAGAGCTTGTACTTCGTTTACAGCCTGAAAATGAATATTAAAAGAGTTTTGTAAATACCATTTTGGCACCTGTTGATATGATTCTCCATTCCCTAATTAAGTCAAATTACTCCTATAAAAAATTAAACACAATTAATCAAGAGGAAAGAAAGTGTCACTGCACTGCATTAAGAGCTTCAATTTCTTCTAATTTTGCAGGAATTTCAAGAAGCTAACTTCAGGGATTGAGTACGTGTTTTACAACTTTTTCTTTTTCCTTTTGATGTGTTGTAGTGTTTTCTATATTATAGTCCTTTCAGCACAGATACGACAACTAATTCTTCCATTACTTTGTGTCTTCCTCTATTTTCAACAACATTCTTGTTTCGTATCAAAAGGGGTAATAGAATTCTAATCATACCTCATCATAACACTGTACCTCACTGTCGTTTATAGCATGCAAGTAATCTGGAAATCACAAGTAGGACCTGCTCAGATTTTCTGTTGGAAAAGAGAAGTACAATAACTAGAAATAGAGCGGTTAGTTCAAGAAAAAGATACCAACCCGAGTATGCATTATCTTTGAATATAAGCAAACTGTGCGGCATCAATAAGACAGGAAATGGGTGGTGTTCATCCAACGACTTATCTGTATCAGTCTTGAAAACTCCCCCATCAGAATTTGTATCCGCAGCATTATGTGTACATGCGCCTGCGCCCAATGTCAATCTTGAATGGGGAGTGAAATTCATAACAACAGGTGACCCAAGGGACAGAATTGCGACGACTGGATAGTAAGCTGGCCCATCCTGGTGTGCCTACACGCAGACAACTACTATGATAAGGCGCACACATCCACTTTGCAGCTAAATAATGTAGAAAAGTATAGCAGGATTGAAAATTGGAAATGAGTAAACCCAACATAGTATTACAGCAACTCATTTTATTATTCATTTACTCAACAATGGAAAAGCACTAAAGCTATTAGATATCCAAGGACAAGCTATCACGAAGCAAATGCATGGAAAAGTTGAAGTCACTTGAAAATAAAATAAAAGTAAAAGAAAGTTCAAATTATACTTTTGGTTATTTGGTACCTGTTTCTAGGTCCACTTTAAAAACCTAAAAATTGTTATTCTTAGATCTTTAATGTCAGAAAAAAAAAATGGGATTCCCAATCTGTAGTAATCTTTGGATTAGGAAATGACATTTTTCGCCCTGATCTACCGTTTCCTCCATCCCAAGCCTGATGATCAGTTTCCTGCTGTACAAACACTATGGACAGATGCCTCTGCGAACTGTCAAATCCAAAAATTCAAGTCGCTTGTTCTGGAATTGTTCAACATACACCCCAAAAGCACTTTCTTGCTTGTTCAGAGCCAACTCCTTCAAAGATCCGGTCAAAAACATGTATAACATTCCTTTATTCGAACCGATACAACTTTCAACCACATGATCAATATAAAATATTTTTTTTGAAAAAAAATGAAAATTACCCAAGGGTTGTAAACGCAGTATTCATGGCAAGTTTCCTTGTCAGAAATGGTGGACTAGCATTGTTCTATTTTCATTTTATTTGTTTGGATCCAATCAAAAACTTTTAATCCCTAATTTCTTTTTCTCATTTTCAAAAGTTCTGTGAGGTTATTGGTTCATAAATATCTCCCTGAAAATTCCATAAATCATACAGCAGTCTGCAAGGTTTATCCACATATTGAAACAGAATTTAAAGAACTTACAATTGTAACAAGTGTGTACTTAATAACGCACCCTAAAAGTCAATCTACACCCCCTTTTCATTTTGTTTTTCTTTTAGTCACTTTATTATGCAAATGGTCCATAATACCCTCCTTGAAGGGAACTGCTACAGGAGGGTATTGCAGACAACTTACATATTAAAATTAGAGTACAACAATGAAAATGAAGAGTGAGTGTCGATTGACTTTTACTGTGTGTTAATAACAACTCCCAAAAAACAATTAAAACTATTATTAGGGCATTAGAAAACAAAATAACCAAAAAATTAAAGCAATGACCATAATTGCCTTAGATGGCTTTAGTACGAACCATTATGCCTTGGTTAGGAAGATATTCATTGATAAGGACATGGTTAATTGGCGATGGGAATAGCCCCAATTCCTCATATATCCTGCATGTGATCTTTGTTAACCATGAGGGCACTGCAAGGAGAGAAACACATGGATTTTATTGTTTCAAACAAATTAAGTAATTAACAAAAAATGATGAAATACTAATTTACCATGAAAGCAATTGCCTAATCACATAGAACTACTAAAGTCATGGCTCTATCACCAATATTTTTGCACTTCCTACTAAAAGAGGCCCATAATTTGTCATTCAAATTATCTTCAAAGATCAAGGCAAGCATTAAAGTGCAGTCAAAGAAAATTTATGTCTTGCAGATGCAATAACTTCATGACTTGTGTGGAATTTGATCCAATGTGGAGACTAAGGAATTGAAGTTCCCTGCATACTTTGGATTAAGTTCAGTAAACAACTGTTCTACAAAGATGCCATTAATGTCATTCCTCAGCAGACAACAAGGGTTCTCCCAACATAAGGTAGGTGCTTTTTTTCTGGCACACCAACAAAAGGAATGGACTTGATTGCCTTTTGGGGAGATACTTGTACGACTATGGTTCCAAGCTGGAGGGTGTGGAGACTCCCAAATAATAAGCATACATGTTCGGCATGACCTCACTCGGAATTATATGCATGATTGAATGAGCCCTTGATCATATGATTTCTCTTTTTGTTGAAGTTTGTGTTATGCATACATGTTCATCACAGGCTGCGTAATCTGTGGGAGAGGATTCGCTTCTTAGCCTCTTTATGGGATTCAGTTTATTCGGAGTAGAGGGATAGTTCCTATTTGCTATTTATTTATATTGGAGAGCTGTTGTTGTCTAGTTTCCTAGAGATTCTTGTTGGTTGTTTGGTTTTCGGCTTTTTCTTTTTCTTAGTATAGTAGATTCCTTATCCGCTGCTCCGTTATGTACATTCTCTTTCCTTTTAATGAATTATGTTTCCTACCAAAAAAAAAAAGGAATACTGCATGATTCGAAATTGTTGCCCCCTATATAAATCAGGAACTTCCAATCTCACACCCCTTTCCACCTCAAACAATCTAGGTACCTGCATATGGGATGAAGATGACAAATCAATTTTATGACTTTTTGAATCTTGAGACTATGCCTGAACTCTAGATGCAAGTTCTGTATTTATAGCAAATGCAATTGAAGAATCAAGATGAATTTGGAGGAAAACAGAGGATATTTTAGCTCTGATACTAAAGGACAACCAAGGATGGTATTCCATTATCATCTATAATAGAATGTAAAGAGCATATATTTAGTAAGTACAAGAACTCCTAGAGGAAGAAATAAAACACTAAAGGCTAATGTGATCACAGAGAGCAATAAAAGAAGAAAAACTAGATACAGAGAGAGAGAGAGAGAGTTCCACAAACACTCATATTTCGTCCAATTATAATATGTAATACGAAAAGGTTTTAATTATACGGAAAGTAGAAACTTGTTCTTGCGGATCCCCCTTGTTGAAAGGCATTCTTCACATCAAGTTGAAATAATTCATTGGGGCGGTGCCTAAGGTAATCTCTTATACCATTGTCCTACCACAAAGATACTAGCACATAAACACACAACTCCCCCACCCCAATTGATAATCTCAATATATGGTTCCTCAAGGTAGAGTGCAATGTGAGACACTTACCCTCCTTATGATATGATATAGCAGGCCTGATTGGCAAGAGAGTTCCAAACTATCCTAAAGTTCATAGCATGAAGTGACTCCCTCATCTATGCATTTCAGAAACAGGTAGTTTACCAGAAGTCAGAACCCTAATAGATTATCCGAGATTCCGAGTCATAATATCTTCTCAAACCTGTAATCACTTTCCTATAGACTTAAATAATTTTGTCTTCCTTTCGCATTGTAAGCCTAAAGGAATTAGGTTAATGGTAAGGTTTATGGTAAGATATTAATTAAAGTGACTGTACCTGAAGTTTTGTTCTTTTGTTAAATAAAGCAAAACATTAATTTGCATGGAGCATTCAAACACACAATGAGCAATATCGATACATGATGTATAATTATTCTGCAACCGTCATAATATTAATTATTTATCCACTTACAATCCTGTGATACCAGACCCTTTTCATGAACAACACCACCTGTTAGTCACAGACCAGAAAAACAAATAAAAATCAATATGCAAGAGTTTGCTTCATTTCTTTCCAGGTCAAAAACAATATTGAAAACAAATGTACATATACTTAGAAAGAGCAAAACCATACCCCAGTTTTGTAGCCTCCTATTCTTTAAAGATTTCCACTTCGATACAGGCGCATCATAAATCTATGAAGCAAGATGAAGCCATGATACTGAGAATATAAGGGGAAAATAAAGCATTGGAGAGAGAGAGAGAGATTGTTACATTGTTTAGAAGCATAGTTTCTTCATTATCTGTAATGAAGTCAGGAATGTATATTAAAGTGGGCAGAGATCCAACTTTGAAATTATTTAGCGCCTGGTTTCCTTCCATTTCTCTGTTAGGACAACACCACACAAGATATTGACAAAGCATCATTATAAAATAAAGCAAGCGCTTAGGATGATGGACACAATATATTTCTCCACGATTATCTCGGCTTATAACTCAAGGCTTCCTTCCATTTCCCATATCTGAGCTGTGGCAGTATTTGTTGATTTTGGAGATTGGTAAAGAGAGAATGAAATATAATATACACCACAATTAAAAGCCAGATAGAGAGGAGAGGGGATCTGATGATCTTTTATAAGAAAGAAATTCAAGTCTACCCAATATAGAGTACAAATACAGTATTATGTCCCTCAAACAGAAAAAACTGAATAAAAACATTACTTTTAACAAACAAAAGCGTTATATTCTTCCAAAATAAAAGAAAATGTATATCCAGAAAGTTAGAAGAAAGCGGTGCCTATAATGACATCCAAAATCTGACTTTGTCCCACAATATCTGCACCCTTCTCCCTATGGATTTCAAAGATCCTTTTGTTTATCTCCAACCAATCACCCTACACACAACAACTCCATAAAACTTTTGCCTCCATGCCAAACCAAAAGTTTAACAAATTCTAGCAACCTTTCTCTTCATACTCTCTTCGATAAACCGTCTGACTTTGGCTTCACGCATGGAAAACTGTAACATCACACATGTAATAACCCCAAGCCAGTAAAAGGAAAGTTTAACTTTTAAACCTAAGCCCGTCAAACCTATACAAATCAACTAGGAAGAAAAACGAAGTCCTATATATGCATTAATAATTTACTAGTAAAGCAACATTATTAGTTGATTATAACCTTCCAGTTACCTCCTTAATCAATTCTACAACAACATTGCACCTTTTTTTCTTTTTCTTTTTCCAATTCTCAGAATAAAAGTACCAACGCAGAGTCGCAGACGCACTGTTTTCAGGAACAAGCTCAATGCACAATGCACAGAAGAAAGAAAAGAAGATAGAAGATGCAGAATTCGCATCAGTTGAAACGTTTAACGAATCCATTCAATATCAAAGTACAGAAAAACTGAACTAAAAATAAATTGAAAATACTCTATTGAAAATTTCGTAACAACGAAACACACAGCAGCTGACCTGCTGATCCCAAGTCCCAGCCGACCCTCACAATTTGCCAAGGATGGAGGGACAGGCTTTTGAGTTCTCGCTTCTGATGAGTTTTGGGGTCAATCCAAAGGATTTGCTTTCGGGTTTTGCTTTCCTTTAATAATTTTGTCCGGCTTTTTTTTTTTTTGGGTCAAAGTGGGGGTCAATTAGACCGCCCCATGGCAAAGCCCAAAGGGCTGTAGAGGTAAAACACATAAATTCTGATGGACAGGCCCGTACAGAATATAAATAACACCATAAGGAAATTTAATTTCCAACTAGGCCCAGCAAGGTCTAGTAACAGGAAATAAACCTAAAAACCTAGACAAAACAAGACCCGCAGGGTCTAACCCTAGCAGCCGCCATCGTAGCCGCATCCTGCCTCCAGAAAGTGCAAGAAAAAATCGCCCAGACGTAGACGGCAGTGTCAAAACAAAGTAGGTCCGAACCAAATACACCGGTTCTGAAACGATCCCAAAAGGCAGATCTGATATAGGCCCGGCTTTATTCAGTTTGATAAACTGTTTTTGCAAACAAAAATTAGGCAAAAGCACTTGACTTTTTTTCAATAAGCTGATTTTAGGCTCGGGGGGGGGGAATAGATCTGGGATTCTCTCTCCTCGATCTACAGTTCCCTCGTTCAATTACATATATTTTTTGTTTGATTATAGGTGCATCTAATCTGATAGTATGCGGTTCATCTAATCTGATAGTATAGGTGCATCTATTTTTTCTTTGTTACGATTTCGTTGAGCAATGTTGTGATTTGGTGTTAAAGCATCATTTAGTCATGCAGAAACAAAGGTATGCGGCTCTTCTTGACTCTGAGTGGTTGACTTGTTCTCCGGTAGAAATTGTTATGTCCTTAGAATTGTTGGTGTATAACAAGGAAAGAACAAAAGAGATGAAGACGCCTTTAAATTGGATAATTAGTTTGATTTCATAAATTGTTAATCCTTAGTTTGTTTCAATTTTGTAGTGGAACCTTCTTTGAATTGGGAATATATAGTGGAAACTCTTTCAATTGTGTAGTGGAAGCTTCTTGAATTGCGAATATGTAGTGGAAGCTATTTCAATTGTGTAGTGGAATCTATTTCAATTGTGTAGTGGAAGTTATTTCAATTTTGTGGTGGAACCTTTTTCAATTATGTAGTGGAAGCTCTTTCAATTATGTAGTGGAAGCTCTTTCAATTATGTAGTGGAAGCTCTTTCAATTTTGTAGTGAAAGCTTCTTTGAATTGGGAATTTGTAGTGGAAACTTATTTGAATTGCAAATATGTAATGAAAGCTCTTTCAATTGTATAGTGGAGTTTGTTTCAACTTTGTAGTGGAAGTATTTTCAATTTTGTAGTGAAAGCTCTTTCAATTTTTTAGTGGAACCTTCTTTGAATTGTGAATATGTAGTGGAAGCTCTTTCAATTTTGTAGTAGCAACCTCTTTGAATTGAAAATGTGGTGGAAATTCTTTTGATTTTGTAGTAGCAGCCACTTTGAATGGAGAATTTGTAGTGGAAACTATTTCAATTGTGTAGTGCACTACTAGCAAAACAACCAATTCATACAAATTTTACACACACAGATTTTTGATAAGCTACTGAAATCTGTGTGAAAAATAATTATATACAGATATCCGTGTGTAATGAGTATAACTAGGTCCACAAAGGTTTTTGCAATAATAGTAACCACGGAAATATGTGTGAAATAACATTTGATACAGATATCGGTGTGTAAACTAAATCACTTTATGATTAACATACACTGATATTTGTGGGAGTAATAACTCACACCGAATTATGTGTGCATAAGATATTAGTTTTATTGTGAAATTGTTATATTTATGGGTTAAATGATATGTAGAGGGACAGTCTTCCGTGGCTATAACTTTTTCAAACAAACATCCGTGTGAATTGATAAATACATATATATCCGTGCAAAAACTCGATACACACTTCCGTGTAAAACAACATTTTCATACGAAATTCCGTTTAAACTTTCGAATGACAATTGACATGATCGAGGTAAATAGATACAGATATCCGTGTAAGTTGTATATTTCATACAGACATCTGTACTGATTAGATATTAGTTTATTTTGAAATTGTGTATATTTATGAGTTAAAAGATATATAGAGAGACGGTCTTCTGTGGCTATAATTGTAGTGGAAGCTCTTCAATTATATAGTGGAATCTCTTTAATTGTATAGTGGAAGTTGTTTCAATTTTGTAATAGAAGCTCTTTGTGTAGTGGAAACTGTTTCAATTTTGTAGTAGAAACTCTTTAATTGTGTAGTGGAAGTTGTTTCAATTGTGTAATGGAAACTCTTCAATTGTATAGTAGAATCTCTTCAATTGTGTAGTGGAAGCTGTTTTAATTGTGTAGTGGAAGCTTTTCAATTGTATGGTGGAACCTCTTTTAATTTTGTAATGGAAACTGGGCGGAAGAAAAAAAAAATTATAGTGGAAAATGGGTGGAAAAAAAAATTGTAGTGGAAGCTGGACGAAGAAAAAAACCGGGTCGCGAACCGGGTCGCGCTGCTGGGTCATAGGTATTTTACTTTTTTAAATGATGTTTGGGTCTTTATTGTCAACTTGTGAAATTATTAGACTTTATAGTCAATTATAATGTTGTTTGGGCCTTTTATGTCACAGACTATTATTTTTATGAAAAATAGCATTTTCCAATTTTCAGAGTCCTTATCTTGGGTTCTCTTCCAAAACCCTAAATGATGATTGGGTAGTATATTGGATCCTATTGTATGAAAGTCAGTGTAGACATGCTCCGCGGAAACTATTATTACTGGTAACACGATGCATAGAGTTTGATACCGGGAAGCACATGTAATTGATGAAAAATTTCTTCCATGTAACCCACTGTTTCTATAAAAAGCATATTTTGGAAGAATTCTGAGTCTCTTGGGCTCACAAATATTCTAAATGAAATTTAGGTATTATGTTAGGCATAAAAAACTATATCAAAGTTGTCTTTTGCATGCTTAATAGGGGAAGCAGGCTTAACTGATGAGAATTCCTTAATCTGCCCACTTGGGCCCTCTTCAATATATTTTTAATGATGTTGAGGTACATCATTCAAAGTGGTTAGTGTAGTGATTTGACACCAAGATTGTTCGACTCCCTTAGAATACGTGTGTATGTAAACTAACATCCTATAATGTTAAAAAAAATGTTGAGGTACATCTCTGGGTGTCAAAAACTTATTGGAAGTAGGTTTTTGCGTGCTTCAATTCCTTACTTATAGGTCATTGTTCATATGAAAAGTGTCATTTTAAGTGGTCTTGTTTATGGTTTGACCATTTTATATTTTATTTTCCAACTGTATGTATATATAACTGTCTGCTCTTATAATCAATGTTCTAAAAATCGCTAGGCGCTAGTCGGGCGGTGGGGAGGGGTCTAGTGCCTAGGCGGGGATTAGTCAGACGCCTAGGCGGTTAGCGGGCGCCTAGGCGGTTTTTTATTTTATTTTATTTTTATTTTATTATACAACATATAATTAACTAAATAAATTTTTAATTAAAACAAAAACTATATTTGTATTAAAAATATAAACATACAAAATGAAAGTATATAATAAGTATTATAATTGATTGAAAACATAGGTAAAAAAAATTCTGATATTTTAAAACCCGTTTTTACTCGCCTAGGCGGATTTTCAACTAATCGAGGCGGTTGGCCTCCGCCTAGCGCCTAGGCGGAGATTAATCGGGTCTAGGCGGAGATTTTTAGAACACTGCTTATAATTATGTAAAAGGGTCGGGGCATGGTCTTAGGGAGAGAGGGTCGAAAGGGATGTGGGAGAAAATTAATGAGAGGAAGGGCGCATTGCAAGGGGCAAGAAAGAAGGGCAAGGTTTGACATCGACCATTGCGGGAGGGAGTTTGAATTAATGGTTGAGAAATTGTCAATGTCATGTATATAAGAGGTATGATACCGGAGCTATTCGGGACAACAGATCGGAGCGCAATTAAGAAAGCTATATGCTTCTTCCAGTTTAGGGATACATATATATTAAAGCTAGTGTGGGTACATAAAGTGAAACAGATCGAGAGAGAGAGAGAGAAATTAAGATGTCTGGAATGATGCTGAAGCTGCTGCTGCTGCTATGTCTCTCACTAGGGACAATTTCAGTCGTCCACTGTGGAGACCCTACCCTATTCTTCACATGGAATATCACCTATGGAACCGTCTCTCCATTGGGAGTCCCACAGCAAGTCATTCTCATCAATGGCGCATTTCCTGGACCCAACATCAATTCCACCACAAACAACAACCTTGTCGTCAACGTGTTCAATAACCTCGACGAGCCATTCCTTTTGACATGGTACGTACGCACGCATGTGTCTCGATCGATCATGAGATAGAATCAATTTATTTTTAAATAATTCTATAATTAACATATATATGGATCGATCAGTTAACTATATATATATATATATATATGAGATATATATTACTTGGTCGCATGCAGGAGTGGTATCCAGCAGAAGAAGAATTCATGGCAAGATGGAACCCTTGGAACTATGTGCCCAATCCCCGCCGGTAAAAATTTCACCTATCAATTCCAAGTGAAGGATCAGATTGGCAGCTTTATGTACTATCCAACAACTGCGATGCACAGGGCGGGCGGTGCATTTGGGGGTCTCCGCGTAAATAGTCGTCTGTTGATTCCAGTTCCTTATGCTCCTCCTGAGGATGACTACACTGTTCTCATTGGTGACTGGTACACCAAAAGCCACAGCTCTCTGAGGAAACAGTTGGACAGCGGTCGCACTATGGCCAGGCCTGACGGTGTCCTCGTCAACGGCAAAAATGCAAAGGGAGACGGTAAAGACGAGCCCCTCTTCACCATGAAGGCCGGCAAGACCTACAAGTATAGGATTTGCAATGTTGGTGTCAAGAACTCTCTTAACTTTAGGATCCAAGACCACCAAATGACGTTGGTGGAGATGGAGGGCTCGCACACGGTCCAAAATACCTACGAGTCACTTGATGTGCATGTGGGGCAATGCATGGCGGTGCTAGTCGAAGCCAACCAAGAGGCCAAAGACTATTACATGGTGGCATCCACAAGATTCACCAAAAGCGTGCTCCTAGGTAAGGGCATCGTACGTTATGAAAATGGTAAGGGCCCTGCTTCCCCCGAGCTCCCTGAAGGCCCTGTAGGATGGGCATGGTCTCTCAACCAGTTCCGCTCCTTCCGTTGGAATCTCACTGCTAGTGCTGCTAGACCTAATCCTCAGGGCTCCTACCACTACGGTAAGATTAACATCACCCGCACCATCAGACTTGTCAACTCCGCCACCAAGGTGGACGGCAAGCTTCGCTATTCTATAAGCGGAGTCTCCCATGTGGACCCTGAAACCCCACTCAAGCTTGCTGACTACTACGGAGTGGCAAACAAGGTGTTCAAAATCGACACCATCAAGGATGAACCCCCAGCCGACGCGGACACCAAGGTCGTCGTCCAACCCAATGTTGTGAATCAAACCCACAAAGACTTTGTGGAGATTATCTTTGAGAACCACGAGAAGAGCCTCCAGTCTTGGCACTTGTCTGGATACGCCTTCTTTGCCGTCGCGTAAGTAGCAATTAATTTCCTTCCGTTAATATATATATAGAATACATGCAGTACGTACGTCGTACAAATTTTAATTTTGAACTGATTATTAATTTCCAGCGTCGAGCCTGGGAGGTGGACTCCAGAAAAAAGAAAGAACTACAACCTTCTTGACGCTGTGAGCAGGCACACAATCCAAGTGTACCCCAAATCATGGGGTGCCATCATGACGTCATTCGACAATCCCGGAATGTGGAATATCAGGTCAGAACAGCCGGAAAGGCGCTACCTAGGACAACAGCTCTATATCACCGTTCCTAATCCTGCGCGTTCCCTCAGGGACGAGTACAACATGCCAGACGTCTCCCTTCTATGCGGCGTCATTAAGGACATGCCCAAGCCCCCACCTTACAGCACTAATTAATTCAGATATTTCCATCACCACCATGGCATGCTGCTGCTTCACACTATGTACGTATGAGACAGAGAGCCAGAGGGGATGAGAGATCGATCATTAGTGGATGAGGAGAGATCATTACATAATTTATTGTTTGCAGGCAATTTTAATTAAGCAAGGAGAGTTAGAAGAATGGTAATTAAAGAATAACAAGGGGTACGTTGGAACGACATTCTAATTTCGTGTGCACCAACCCTCTAGATCGAATATGCCATTGACTTTTTTTTTTCTTTTTCTTTTTTGTACTTCACATATAGTTTGATTAATTATATGTTAATCTCTTTTTTCCCGAGCTCTCTCTCAACTCGATCTCAAGCTAGTAACATATATATATATATATATTTTTGTCTATCTGTTTACAATTTTCCTTGCTCGTCATATGATGGTGCATCGATCGATCTGTACATCCCTATATACATACGTATTGAAAATAGGGTGAGATAGCTAGATTTGCTGGATGCATGTTTTTTCTTTCTTCTTTAATTTTTTGTCAAATCTATCATGATCGATGATGAGATGCTTCAAACGTGACTCGAAAAATTCTTTCGTCATCATCGATGCATATATAATACATACCTTTCAAAAAAAAAAATGAGTGTATTAGTACTATAAGAAACAAAAGAAAAATGACTAATTATGATGAAAAAATTATTTCATCATGATGGATGCATATATAATACTTACCTTTCAAAAAAAAAAATATGAGTGTATTAGTACTATAAGAAACAAAAGAAAAATGACTAATTATGGGTCTATGATGCATGTATATATATTTACTTATTTTTAACATTTTCGTTTTCATTTGACTCATATTACAAATATATATATATGTGTGAGGAATACATCTAGGAAAGACTTCATGATTGAAAAGTACGTACGTTGAAAATTTGAAATTTATTGTTTAACAAAAACGAAACAAACTACAGAAAAAGATTCCAGTGCGGTCGTTTTTTCCAGTTTAAATGGAAAAAAAGTCCTTCCTTTCGACTTGATTGGTCAATGACCCATGGAACAATTATCTCAGTGTTTATCATCAATTAAGTTTAAATTAATGTTCTAAAAATCGCTAAGCGCTACTCGGTCAGCAGAGAAGAGCCTAGAGCTAGGCAGGAACTAGTTGGATGCCTAGGCGGTTTTTTATTTTATTTAAATTTTATTATACAACATATAAATGACTAAATAAGTGTCTACTTAATTAAAACAAAAATTATACTTGTATTGAGAAACATAAACATGCAAAATGAAAGTATATAAATGTACTATAATTGATTGAAAACATAAGGAAAACAAATTCTGATTTTTTTAAATGGAAGTGATTTTGACACTCTACTTTTAACTATATAAAAGTGGAGTGCAAGTGGTAATAAATATGGCAAAGTGGAGTGCTAAAATCATCACTCATCGTGTTCCCATGGTGGTGGCATGCTTTGGGCTTAGGCTTGGTTCATTTTGGGTTCAGTGGAAGCAACAAAGACATGAGTGGTTTGCTTCATGGTTGGGGCAAGGCTGATGTGGCTAGTGTTGTTGCTAACGGTGGTGGTAAGGCTGCTGCAAGTGTTACCAATGGCGGTGGTGAGACTATTGCGGGTGTCGGCGATAGTAGGCTTGGCGCTAGCCTAGGGTTTCTCTCTCATTTGGGCATGAGCTTAATGGGCTTGCAACGAGAAATTAGCTTTTGAGCTTTTTTTTATTTTATTTTTTATTTTAGTTCAGGTTACTAAGTCTGTAGGCATTTTCGGGGATACCCCCTCTGTGTAGGGCGGTCTTTCGGGATTATGAATAAATTAAGATTCAAATTTAACCTAGTTCTTTTTTAGTCCTAGTAGTGTTAGGTTACTTTAGGTACTTGGAGCTTTAGCAATCTATAAGCGTTTTTCGTTAGATTACTTCGGTTTCCTAGACAATGACTCGATTCTGACGGGCCCACAATTGGTGGGTCATTGTGTATTGTATGTTTTACTTTACTTAATGGAATTGACACCCCCTTGTTCATAAAAAAAAATATATTCCTCATTATCATTTACTGGCATGGATAGGTATGAATGATTAAAAAACTTTCTTTTGATTGATCATATTGATTTTGCCCATATCTAAAACCGAAAACCAAATGCATGGCATCAAATGGTTTAGATTTCGACTCAGTTTGGTGCGATTTCGATTTTGAACAACAACGATAAAAACAAACGACATCAACCATGAGATACTCAACTTAATTGGATCATATGGGAACAAAAAAAGACCATTAAGATTAAAAAAAACTATATATTTCACTTTTATCACCAAGAATAGAACAATCAAAATACAAAACAAATAAATAAGGCCCCACAGCAGAGTTCGATCCTCCACTCGGCAGCTTGGGGGGTTAAAAGCCATAAGGCCCCACACCTTAAGGTGTGGAGGATTCCTGGGTAATAAAACCTCTAAAGTGGCCAGCTGGTTTGAGGGGCCTTCGGGTTCGTGCACCAGCGAGCGGGGGAAATAGTCTGGCTTTGCTGGGATACCCTCGTGGACTTCGGTTCGAATGGTGTGTGTGTGTGTGTTAGTGGGTGCTGGTTCCTGACCGGCCCACTCCATCAAACCAAAAAATACAAAACAAATAAATAATAAAAAAAATAACCTAAAAAACTATCCATAACTTCTCACTCTCCCATTCTTAAACTACACATTCTACTCTCACTCCCACTCTCACTCTCACTCTCATTCCCCCTCTCACTCCCACACACCATTTCAAGTATATTTTAAAAAGAAGAGAAACAATAGAAAGAGAGAGTTTGAAAAAGTTGTTGACTTGATAGTTAGAGTGAGAGGGAAAAAAAAAGGGACACTTGGTTTTGTTTGCCTTCAATTGCGCCATCCTCAGCAGGTAAACTTGCTTGGCTGCAGAAAAACATAAACAAATGATTCATATGGGTTGGGGATTAAGGCTTTATGTTTTACGGGAAGACAAGGATTTGAGTACTCTTCTCATCCCTTTCCTCAATTCGATGTCCTGCCATAGAAAATCGTGGAGAATCCAACGAAACCGATAATTTCGATTCTTCATATATCAATTAAGTATGCCAACCCTAGTTTTTTTGGTCTCCTTGTTCTTGGTGGTCTCAGCTCAGTAGGATTATAGTATTTATGGTGTCCAATGATAAAAGTTCAAAACTGTCCATTTTAGGCCTTCCTCTTCGTACGATCCTTACCAAGAAAAAAAAAAAATCAAATACGAAAGTAACGAAATCGTAGTCATGTGATTCATGACCACCATTCGACAAAATGTATTCATCTAAATAGTTCAAATGACCAAATGATTTATGGTAAATTTTTTCCAGAGATAACCCTTTAAGTTGAAAGAATGGCTTATAAGAACAATTCTACAGTACTAGCCAACACTTTCTGCAAAACTAAGAATCTCAACAATCTACCAGACAATGTTCGTTGCCTGATCATGATTTAGCTTCAAGGCTATTATCACCAACCAAAAGGCTACATTTAAGACATAATTAAGGCCTTCTTCACGGGTTAGGAAGCTAGAATAAAGTGGATACAGTTGTTTTATAACAAAATTAAACACACCCGGAATGATCATTATTAAGTTGAAAGGTTGACACAGTATCAAACTCAAGTTGCAACTTACAAGTATCTGGCCTGTTTTTTCTATTATTGCCTATTTAAATTAAGCTCCCCAATCACCAATCACCTCCGAATTCTAAAGTTGATCAATCAGAAATCGGATTATTTCAGATTTGAATGAGAGAAAAGAGGAAGATAAGAAAATAACAAGGGCCATCCCACCTCTAATCAAACACCTACTTGTACTTCTAAAGCAATCTTGATTAATTATTTGTTTAATCACCAAACCTCAGGGTAAAATTTATCTCTGGGGGGGATCCACTGTCCGAACATTTGCACCGGTCATTCCTTCAATTCGATCTTTGGTTATCTCCACAAAATGACCCACTATTTCATGGAACTGTTTGAGCCCTGACAGTGGGAGAATTATGGAGGACCTATCCGAGCCTGCAACCTGCAATTTAAACGGAATTCAAAAGTTATTAAGACTTTGATTTGGTATCAGAAACCTTAAATAAAGATCAGAATGAAAAAGCAAATCCTATTGGGGTCTAAATGCCAAAAGGTTATTTGAAGCATACCTCCGATATTCTTAGGAAATGTCCCCTGTTATTGTTTCCAAGATCAAAGAAGAATCTCTTTTGATCAGCTCTAATCACTTTAGAAACCCCCATGTTACCAATTTCATCTTGTGCTGGCAACTCTGTGGATCTGTCAACATTCAGTTCAGAAGTTGGCGCAGTTTGGCTACTGTGGCCAGATATGAAGCCAGCGCCTACATCATCTGAAAGCCCAACAAGACGCTCTGAAGATTCAGAAGTTTGCTGCTTTGGCATTGGAAACAACCAGGTGGAAATTAAACGCACATGTGAGACACTCAAAGAAGAGAAACTGGAATTAACCAGACAGTAGGAAGGACTAAATGCATGAAACACAATGGTACCTGATTGGGCAGTATAAAAAGCCTTGATGCTTCATTGATCTCAGCCAAAATGTTCCTAAATGCTGCCCACCCTTCATCCCGGGTGCTCCCTGCAGGAACAATGATAGTACTTCGATTTCTACTAACAGAAGCTTCAGATACCTGCATAAACAAATCTATCAGAGCGGCAACAATTCAAGAACAAGAAACTGGAGTTTAGCCCTAGTATTCACTTCCCTAAGAAAAGTTACAATTCGTGCCAAAAAAAAAAGAGAGAATGAGATAATTATCCAAGCAACACAGATAACTTCAAAAGGTCGTTGCTCAACGGATAAACGTTATGCGACAACAGCCTAATCTTTTCCAAGAGCTCACATCAATAGTTTAGCTCTAGCATTCACTTCCCCCTAAGAAAAGTTACAATTCATGCCCAAAAAAAGAAGGAGAGAATGATATAATTATCCAAGCAACACAGATAGCTTCAAAAGGTCGTTGCTCGACGGATAAAAGTTACGCGATAACAGCCCAATCTTTTACAAGAGCTCACATCAATGGGAAGTCTTGGCACCTCGATTTCAGCTGTTCACTATTCACCTCAAAGAAAAGGAACCGGGAAGAAGGACCAGAGTTCCATGCCCAAACTTTGCAGTTAACTACCATCCTTATCCAACATTTGTGCTCACTTCAATCCACTAGCAACAATTTTATTTAAAATTCTTAACATTGCAGCCATTGGATAAGGGCTGCGATGGTTGATGTGGGCACCAGTGCCTACTCTCAGGCGCTTAGGTGAGCTACCGTTTGTTAATTAATAGTCCATTTGAACAATGGATAAGCCGACTTTGATAAAATGCATGTCATTGAATAGAAAAACCGTGAGTTTTAAAATTATCAAAGAGTGGAAAATTCACAGTTAGGCAAGTAGCATATTTAGCTGGATTTATAGAGTATGGCTTCATCACCACTGAGCATGCTGGTTCCCTCAAATTTACCTATTCTTGGTTGCACATGCAAAGACAAGAATTGAAAATGAAAATGGAGAAAGTGAGAATGTCCTTGGCTAAGACAAGAAAACCTTCTAACACAGAGGATGTTGGCAACGTAGGAATGATGAAACTTTCGACCCACATTATGCAAAAAAGATGGAACAGCCTGCCAAGTTATGAAAAACAAAGAAAGAGGAAACGAGAGAGAAGAAAAATGCTAGAAGGATTTGGTTTTTCTAACCTATTTTAGATATTCAGATGGGGTGAAATGTTAATGAAAGTTGGGCTACACAAGGATCAATTTTTGTACTTAAAATAATTGAAGTCCTCCTTGTAGAAATAAATAAAAGAATTTTTTTTAGAGGAACCAACTTATGTCTCAATTTGAAATACAAACGAAGAATGAATAAATAAACAAAAGTAATCCAAACATCAATTAAAGACAATGAAGGGAACATAAAGAACATTAAATGATTGCATGCTGCATCATACTTAAATGATACCATCAACTGTGATCCGCATCTACCCTTATCTTCAACATCATTTTATAATTTAAATTTTTTCCTTCAAAAATCTACCCCAACTATTTAAAGGGTTTTACATATACTAACTACACAACCCACTATTCAAACCTTAACTTAGAAAGCCTGTTTGTTACAACAGCAGTCTGTTGGACATTACCCTTTGGAGCAGAAGGCTAGTAAATAAGTAGAATAGCAAAATAATTTGATCTGATGATTTCAGAGATTATACACTATCAAAACTTATGCACAAAACTCTGGGGAAAAGAAAAAAAAAAATTCAAAGAAAAATTAAATTAGAAGAGTAGTCCTCATGAGAGAAGTGAAAGAAATATTTATGCATTGGGGAGGAGGCAAAGGAGCAGAGGTTAAAGACCAAATTCTGTTGCAAAATGATCTCTTTTGACTCCAGTTATATGAGCCAACTTCACATTACCCAAAAAAAAAAAGGAGCCAACTTCTGAGGCATTACAGTAACCATCTTAGACTGAAGCTCCAGAGCTTGCATACTAATTGAAGAAAAGAGTTCAAAACAGGCCAAAATGAAATCAAGTTAGTCATTGTCAACAACCTTTGTGCCCTTCATTGCTAGAACAAAATATCATATGCTATACCCATAATCAATTTCCATAATTCTGATAAACAGTAAGAAGCTTTCCTCAAAGCAGTGGTCTCACATACCAATGTCAAGTACTGCAGAATGCAAGGAGAAGTACACAGTACATGGAAGGAACAACGAAAGAATCAAACCAACATAGATAAATATATGTGCATACATTGAAATGCAATTATTTAGGGAAAACCAGAAGTCTATTATGGAGAATATATCAGCAGCTTTCTCAGTATTTGTAGGTGATTGTAAAAGGATGATTGATTTAGGTTCAGGTTAGGGTCATAAGGCAACGCACACACAAACGAACTCAGTTGTGCCTAGTTAGATGGTCCTTAGCATTTTAGTTATTCCTATATGTAATTAGGAGGCATTGAATTGACCGGGAGATACTAGGAACTAAAGTAGTGGAAATTCATTCTAAACCTGTCAGTAATTCTACAATGTATTTCGTATAGTATAAACAAATTGAAATTAGCATGATCAGATCAGAAGAACCTTCAAGAAGCGGCCCCTGCGGTTCTCGCCAATGTCAAAGTAGAAGACCTGAAGAGAAAGGGAAGGAAAGAAGAAATTATGAGGTGGGTGACAGAAATGAAATGGGTAGGGATAGGGAGAGAGAGAGAGAGAGAGCAGTGCCTTGGTGTCGAGCTGCAATTCCTTGCTGAAGACATCCTGATCGTCCGAGTTGACATAGTAATTGAAGAGATCGAGAAACCAGGAGATGCCGGAGAAGGGAACGATGATGGTGGACCTGGTGGCTGACGTCTTCTCAGAAATTTTGAGATAGCGGCCGCGAGGGTTCTCTTTGAGATCGAAGTAAAATAGCTTGTGCTCAACCTGCAGCGTCTTACAGAGCAGCTCCACGTCATTCCCTCCACCTCCACCGACACCGCTACCTCCTGCTGCTATTGCTCCTCCTCCGCCTACGCCCCCCGAATTCCCTTCCATTTCAATTTCAAATTAAAGCGGGACACTCTCTATCGACGTCCTTTGCTAGTTCCTAAGTAGCAGAACCACCAAGTTGCCAAGTCAAACCACCTCAGTTTCAAAGATGATACCTCTCCTTCCCGCGCGTCAGTTTTAGACAAACCAAACTAGACAGATGTATGGGTGGTAGGTGAGGCCGTGAGGGTGCTCTGCTCAGATCTCAGGGAGGATGCATCAATTCCTCAATTACTGTTGTGTAGTGGCCTAGCCTGGACTAGTAGTACTGAATTGTGCAAACTAGGGTTTTTGGATGTGAGGGGGAAATTGACCCACCCAGCCTCTACTCCACTGTCTTCGCTCAAGTCCTACGATCCCATCCCCTATTTCTAAATGTATATTTAATATTCAGCTTTTTTTTTTTGCCCTTTACATTTTCTTTTGAGCAATATTTATTCTAAGTATCTATACTATACTATATATTCAGAGAATTCACTTCGACATTTTGTTAACCAGAGTGGGTGTGAAAATACATAAAAAACCGTATACCATATATTAAATTCAAATAATGCTTGAAAGAAATTATGGTAAATAAAAAAATAACAAAAAAAGAAAAAAAATTGTCTCACTCTCTCGATATATAACTTTTCATTGTCTACAAATAACTTCCCACAATTTTTTTTAATAAAAAACAAGTCTACTCTTGCAAGTATTTGGACCTCTCACACTTTTTGTAATTTTTTAAAATTCAAAATTTTGTCCTGAACTAAAAAAAATGTTTACCGTTATGGCCAAAAAAAAAAAAAAAGTTTACCGGTGTACTATTCAAGGTGCCCGTCACTAGTAAACAGTTATTACCTCATCCACCCCTACACAATAGTCTAAACATGGTCCATGCTAAAAGAAAAGGTTAAATGACTTCATTTTCTATCGCGGGGAAGACTTTCTCGTCTGGGGATTGTAGGAGAAAAGTAGGTATGAGGGAGGTGGTGTCCTTTTTAGTGAGGAGGTGCTACAGCCTCAAACACATCCAGCAAGCTCATGGGTTGATGGTACCCCAAGGCCTTCACCAGGACAACATAATCCTTTCCCGATTCATCGAGGCCTGCTCTTCTCTTGGCTTCTCTAACTACGCCTACTCCGTCTTCACCCGCATTCCGCTGCCGCAGCCAAACATGATCAAGGTCTACAACACCATGATCAAGGCTCTATCAGCAGCTGGCTCTCCCTCCGAGGCCATATCTCTTTATAACAAAATTCAAGTCGCCGCCTTGCGACCTGACACCTACTCCATCCCTTTTGTGCTCAAGGCCGTGGTTCGCCTGACCGCAGTTGGAATAGGTAGACAGGTCCACTGCCATAGCATTGGCATTGGGTTCCACATGCATGTCAACGTCGTCACTGCCCTCGTTCACATGTATTCCTCCTGTGGATGTGTTTCCGATGCTCGCAGACTTTTTGACGGAGCTCATGTCTTTAGGGATGTCGCTCTCTGGAACGCAATGGTCGCCGGTTATGCCAAGCTGGGTGATGTAGACAATGCCCGCCAGCTGTTTGAAACAATGCCCCTGAAGAAGAGGAATGTCATTTCTTGGACTGCCCTCATTGCCGGATATGCTCAGATGAACCGCCCCAACGACGCCATCATGGTCTTCCGGAGAATGCAGCTTGAGAATGTTCAACCTGATGAGATAGCAATGTTGGCCGCACTCTCTGCTTGTGCCCAATTAGGTGCCCTCCACTTGGGGGAGTGGATTCATAACTACATTGAGAAACATGGATTTCGTAAGCTGGTTTCGCTTAACAATGCACTTATAGACATGTATGCCAAGTCAGGCAACATAAGAAAAGCCCTTCAAGTTTTCAAAAATACCAAATATAAAACTGTTATAACTTGGACGACCATGATAGCTGGACTGGCCCTGCATGGTCTTGGAAGGCAAGCCCTCGACATGTTTGCTCAAATGGAAAGGGCTAAAACGGCGCCCAACGACATCACTTTCATCGCCATCCTTTCTGCTTGTAGCCATGCCCGGTTGGTTGAAACAGGCCTTTGCTATTTTAACATCATGGTTTCAAGGTATCGGATTGAACCCAAAATTGTGCACTATGGCTGCGTGGTTGATCTACTTGGGCGTGCCGGTTATCTTCAAGAGGCACACGAACTTGTTAGGCAGATGCCATTTGAAGCAAACGCGGCTATATGGGGGTCTCTTCTTGCTGCTTCTAACATTCATGGAAATGATGAGCTTGGGGAGCATTCTTTACAGCATTTAATAATGTTAGAGCCCCATAATAGTGGAAATTATTCACTCTTGTCTAATATATATAGTGCTGTGGGTAGGTGGAATGAATCTAGGATGCTTAGGAAAGTGATGAGGGACAATGGTGTGAAGAAGATGCCAGGCGGGAGTTCCATAGAAGTGAATAGCAGAGTTCATGGATTCATTGCAGGAGACAAATCACATTCCGAGGGAGATAGGATATATGAAGTCCTGTACAAGCTTTTCAGGCAGTCTAAGTTGGCTGGCCGTCTGCAACAAAATTGTGGGGAGCTGCTTGAATTCGATGAATAGCCACTGGCCAGGATGATGTTATTGATATTCCTTCAATTCTTGCAATATTTAGTTTCTAACCACGTTCAGATTCTGAGCTTACTCAGGATGTTGGTTGTCGGAGGAGGAGGTTTGCTGCATCAGCTTATCCGTACCAGCCTTTTCATCCAAGGTATTGTCTTTCCAAGTTTCTGTCTTCTGTTTCTTGAGCAGCTGATAGAATAGACAAACTTACAATACGCAAGCATGCATGTGCCCACTCACTCACACTAACCTGAAATCCTCTGTTTTTAATGTCCTTCATTTTTTGCTTCTCACCCTCATGGTATCCTGCTAAGCCAAGCATAACATGGAAGGTGGTCGAGAGAAACGCAATACCAAAAGGCTATCTTCATAATAGTAAAAGCTATTACATTTTAACATAATCAGACTTATTTTAGAATATGTTAGTTGTAGAGCCACAACTACAAAAACCATAGTTAGTATGAGGCAACTTATTATCATTTGATGAATGAATTTTGTTAGCCATCAACAAATCTTAACTGAATCAACTATGCTAAGTTATAAGAAGACGGTTATGATGGCAAGTTGATCCGCACTTCCGCATGCTGGATTCAATGGTTTCGTGTGTGCATATACATATATTTATTTACTACGATGAGCCCCCACTAGGTTCTACGTTTCTTTCCATCTCTCTATTTCACCTCTCTTTGTCCTCTACTGCTAAAACCTTAAAAATGGTTTGAACAACTTAGAGAAATAATCAAGCAGGTCTGAACAACCTGGATACAGAAACTGAAAGAGCTTCATAGAGACAATTAAGAGATTTCTCACGAAAACATTGTGATATGATTTGCACATTTTTCATGGAATATCACTTTATTTCATCGAATTTTTACACCTACCAACTGGACAGGATCATCAGAATTTGATTATATTCCCCTACTGTACCTGCTTCAGAGCATTAAACCAAAGAAGAACTCCTGCTCAAGTCCCAAGTTTTGAAATCCTAATCCTAGAAAAGCACTGGCCCATAAAATCTGAATTTTCTGTTGAAGAAGATGGCATATTCCTGATAAAAACAAAGCAACAGAAAATTGTGAAGCCATGGACCATTGCATAATCATTAGGAGATTAATTGTTTGCAAAAAGAAAAGCGTGAAAGTGTTACTCAGAAAGATAAAACAAGATCAGTGAATTGTTTACATATCTCTTACCTAAGTTCACATTATTGTCTTGTGATCTTATCAGTTGTTGTGGCTTGACTGGTTCCTCGGGAATTACATTTTTCATTAATAAGGCTCTTTGAGATCTCATTTTTTGTAGGCCAGGTCTTGTCCCTTCTCCAGAGCTCTGAGATAATTTTTCCAAGTCTTCCTTTTCACTATCTTCCCCACCTATTGCAGTAGGCAAGTGTCGACAGCCTGAATTTTGTTCCATTCTTGAAATTGAGACATTAGAATCTTGTCTTGAGTCCAAAATACTATAAGCTAAACCAGTGGTAGAAATTTGACGCCAATTGCTGTTGTTAGACAAGGAACTGTCTGAGCATTCTGTTTCACCAAATACTGCCTGCATTGTGGATAAACTGTTGACTTTATTATCTTCTTGATTTGAATTGAAATTACTGCACAAAATATCAGGTGGATAGATACTGCTGAGTGTATGTTTCTCTGTTGGCACATCATCTAGTTTTTGTTGTGCATTTATCATTGTCTCTCTAACTATTCCATCCGATGAAGAATCAGAGTTACATTTTGTGTCAATATTGTCATTGACGTTCATACTTGTGGGAGGTTTGTTAATAATAACTTCTTGCACGAACCTTTGAGAACCCTCCACATCCGCATGTCTCTCCGATTTGTTGTGGCCGATAATCTGTTTCACTGCAAGCTTGTAATTATTGACTTTCTCATCCTGGAAAGTGTCTGTTTCTTTTTGTCCTTTACACATTAGTTTTTTCTCGGGGGTAGGAATAGCTAGAACTCGTTTGTTCCTATGAACATGACTCCTGATAGCAGGTGCATTCTTATGGCATAGCCACTTATCAACCTTCAAATATTTTGCAGAGCAAGCATTATTTTTGTCTCCATTTTCACTTCCTTCACCATGGACGAGGTGATATTTGTGATGATTTGAGCATTTTGGTGATGTTACCTGTTCTGGGGAAATAACCTCTTTAATATCACATTCTGATAGATCTTGACTGTAATCTGTCTCAACATCTGCATTATTGCTCACATTCAAAGGCACTAAACAGCTATTTCTGGAAATACTGCATTCTGAATTGTTTTCTGAAATACCCTTTACTGGGAAATTCACAGATTTAGCATAATGATTGAATGGTCTTCTCCTTCTTGCAGGGAATCTCACTTTCTCTTCAGTAGTTAGGTGGTCTGATCCAGATTTTCTTCTGCTGCAAACAGTAGGTCTCATAAACCTTGGTACCTGGGATAAGGGAGCTGCTGAGATATTTGCAGTCTTGTTCCTGTTTGTTCCAATATTAGGTTGGGGCACTTCGTTCACTAAATGGTAAGCATCCACTGAGCTATCCAGTTTCTCAGTGGAACAGGCAGTTATCCTTAGATTATCAAGTTCCTCATTTAACTGCTTGATACTCATCCTAACATCCTGGCGCTCAACTTCAATTTTTTTCATCATTTCTTGCAGATTCATCATTGCAACTTCCTTCTCCCGTTGTTCCTGATTCCAGCTTTCCAGTCATAAAGGCACAGGATTTTACAAATAATAACAAAAACAGAAGAAGCTTTTTGCATCAGCTGCGATGAGGTTCTGATTAGGCACTTGTATTCTCATGGCAAGCTAAACAGGTAGTACAGCTAATGGATTAGATTTTGTAGATGTCTCTATTTTTTAACATCATACATTATGATTATCCATTCTCTTTAAAAAGACTTTTACTTATTTATCAAATTGGTGCTTTTTTGCACCAATATGCTAACCTGTGATATTTTTACATGACTTTTAGCATATGTATCATTTCAGGTCTATCCACTCTTAGCATATTTATTTTTACTTAAATAAACCAGGGAATTTGGATAAATTAGGTCTATCCACTCTTCTTGTAGTTTCTCTTCTAAACTTTCCATCGTTCGAATTCTAGGAAAATTTGGACGTGCTTGTTAGATGTGTTCGGAGTGGTACTCATAGTCATAGTACTTGGTAGAGAGATGTTTGAATTTCGTGGCCAACAAATGGTAGATGGTAGTCACTTTTTGACAGCGTGTGATACTTTCTCTTTGTGGATTGCTTGATTTCAAGGAAGAGGAAGAGGGTCTATTTTGGGATAGGATTAGATTCTTGGCTTCTTTTTGGGCGTGTTGGTCAAAGGATTTTACAGATTATCTCTAATGGAATTAATTTTCTCGTTCATTTTACTTGTATGTTTCTTCATTATTTAGTAATAAAACTTGTGTTTCTTATTAAATAACAATAACTTCATCATAAGAGGTCATAATCTATTGAGTAGTGTATCTCTTGTAGGGTATAACTTTGCATAATCCATAATAGTAAATTTAGATCTTGAAAACAATCTGACCATGACAAGAATCTCGGTAGTAAGTCAAATCTACAGTTTGTCGCTTGGCCAATAAAAGGATGAAAGAAAGAAGAAATATAAAGAACAGATTAACGCATGTACTTACAGTTGAATCTGTATTCCCTAGATGAACGCTTCTCGCTCTTGTTGCAAAGTTCAAAGAACATACTGTCTCACAGAGATCTTCTTCTTTAGGACTTGCATGGACAAGCATCAGAGTTTTTGAGTCCCTTCCTGAAGAAAAAACAAAATCAAGGGAATGAATGATATTTACACCAGACTGATAAATAGAAAAAGAAAAAAATATATTATATAAAAACTCAAAGGTATATTGATGAAATAAGTCTTGTCATCCCTTGAGCAGGCAGTTAATTGGACTAATTTCCATGTTGCATATAGCTATTTGATGCACGCCTAGGATTTTTTTTTTTTTTTTTCAAAAACTTCTTCAGTGGCAGATCTTGTAAAGTAACAACTGAACAACCTCATGTATAAAGTAGAGATTTGGAGTAGGGACTGAACGTTGTTACTTGGTAGTCCTACAAATAAGGATGTTAGTGGAGTCCAGTGAGGTAAAGTGATTACCAAGGGAGTCTTTAAGAACTTGTGTCAGCTTGCTGTTCCTGTCATTAGTCGGAAAAAAAAAGTTATTCAGGTATTTGTTCATGGTGCTGCAGCGGCCTTTTCGTAATTAGCCAAGTATAATGAAAGTAAATCATAGCTGATGGATGCATACATGCTAAGAAGCTTGTAGAATCGAAATATCTTACTCAAAGAAACTTGGTTTCTTTAAAAGTCTATTTATATAGATTTCACTAACAAAACAAGAGATGTGTGCTGCTGATCATAAGTAGTAGGGATTAATGAACAATAACTCATTTGAGTTACCTATAAGGTACATGACCCTTTCTGAGTTGTAGGGCATTGATGACATCTCCCAGAGAGGAAAGTGACAAGTTAATGGCTTTTCCTTCTTCTAGTCTCCTCCCGGATGCCTTTGTCTTCAGCAAACGCTCACTTCCCCCCAGGTCAACAAACCAAACTTTATTTGTTTCCCTTCGCCTCTCAGGCGCTCCACTACATGTGATTGATATGCGAATCAAGCTGTCAAAACAGGAATAAGAAGGATAGTATCAGAACACTATTTTGTGTTTCTAAATACCCACATCCAAAATCAGTAGTCAAAGCTAAAGACATATCTGAGTCAGCCAGTTCCTTATTAGGGAAATATTTACCAGTGTGATCTGCTGGAAGTAATGTTACAGTTTGTTGATGCAGTTGACCTGAACCGGCACCCTAATCTGTATAGCTTTAGAGCTTGGGTCAAGTCACTCACTCGAATAGCCACAAGGTTTTCAATTTCAATCTCACCCTTCGGATCTGTGTGGATCGAGAGGCTGTTCAAATAAAAGTAGGATTACTTCAGAAGGCAACGCTTGGCTTGAGACAACTAACAAAAGAAAGCAAGAGATGCGCTAAGCCAATAACCACTCATGTATGTAAGTAGCCCATGAGAGGATTTATCGACTCAAATTAGCTTACATCATTCCCTCTTCACAGGGAAAATGAAGTAGCTAAAACTTCTAGTTAGTGATACCTTGGAATTTTTTCTTTTCTAACTGTGCTATGAAATTTTGAACTGATAAGACATGATTGCGTACTCTACTTTAAGCATTCATGGACCACTTTAGTTCAAAACAAATAACATCCCACATTACAGATATTCAAATGCATTTGCAAAGACCACAAAGGAAGGATGGCCAGGCCCCGGTTCCCCATGTTAGAGTATTCCCTATTATAAGCCTACTCAGATCAGAACAAAACTAGTGGATTATCTTCGGCTGCTCATTCAGGTGAGTGTAAGATGAGTGTACTTCCTATGACAGTAAATATGTAGCGTACTATCATAAAAACTATGGTTAAGTAGTGAATCTTATTTTGATTATTTATATGCTCACTAATTGAGGGTTTGTATAAGTGATTATTAACAATCCTAGACAATTACTTGGTATTCAATTATAAGCCATGTAATTTTCTGGATCTTTCAACCATTCTATAACTGTATTCTTACCATGGCATTGGATCCATTGCCTTTGTTGGTTGAGGAATTAGCAGGTCTCTCAGATTTCCCATGTAAATCTCAAGCATACTGAAACTAAAGAGATACACATGGTTGCTATCCATTGCTTGCTTAAACAGTGCTTCTATTGCACGGGGCACCACTCCGGGAGATTCTGGAATTCCTTCCTACAAAATTTAGACCACAACATGTACATTCAGAACTACCATAAGTACCACACTTAAGTCACTTAAATTCTGCATATATCTCGGAAAGATCAATGCATGCAATTGAGACTGTCCTGAGTCCTCACCATGGTGAAGGTTTTCCCTGTGCCTGTCTGTCCATATGCAAATATGCATGCGTTATAGCCATCCAGTGCTGATTTGATGACCGGTTCAACTTCTGAAAAGACTTCATCTGAAATTCAATAGTCAAATTCCCAGTCATAGACAGAGAGCTAGTTGTGTAGGTTAGCACATCAATAGTTGGAACTTGGAAGAGGGCTAGAACGGCCAAATTTACAACCAGAAAGTGTTGATGTACCTTGTGATGAGCCGTGGTGGAAAACCTTATCGAAACTGTAACTTTTATTCTTATTATCGGCAAATCTGAGAAGAACATTACTTGAATCCAAAGCTACAACAGGCCTAAAACAGCCAAAGTTCTCCCCTATTTCAATGGGTCTTATACGACAAAACACTCGAATATTACCTGCACGGACAAATATGCTGAGCTGCCTGAGCATAATTCTGCACTTTTAGTTGTTTTAGCTAAACACAGATACTTTATATAGCCTCTTAAGTCTTAACAAATATTGTTGTTATTTGGAATAATTTTTTGTGAAGATCTAGTAAGCATAATTGGTTCTTTGACAGGAGAGTAATTGTACTTGGTGCAGCATCGTGCTTCCAGTCTACATTTCAATAGATATTCATGAAGATGACTAACCTTTCAAATCCAGAAATTCATTTAGAACCTGCTTTCGCTGTTTGTTCAATACATTTATCTGGGCAGTCAAGATAGCAAGTTCATCTGCGGTGAAGAGTAGATGATGGAAAATGTAAGTATATACATGCATCTTATTTGTTGGTGCACGCAGGAAACAAAATGAAATGCATGCAGATATAAATACCAAGGATTTACCTGTAATCTTTGAGGTAGGATTCCCTAAATCATCATCTGGATTCTCTGAAGAACTCATAGTCTCTAAATTTGCGGTTCTTAAGTCGATGGATTGCTCTTTAGAAGGTAGGTTTATTATTATATGACAAACAGATTTAACCCAACTGGAAGTAAGATGTGACTTTTGTCCTAGCAGGGAATGAATTGTTTCAGCAAGGTTGTGGAGAGGCTTTCTTGTTCTTGATGCCATAGTTTTCCTTCTGGAGCTGTAAATGTAATGGAAGCTAGATAACTATTTTCCTCCGTATACGCTATTGAATTTCTGTTTTTGCAACTGAACTCTGTACAGTAAATAAATGAATAAGTTTAGATATCTTTTTCAATGTCTGCAGCAGCAGTAGTAGAGATGTATGGATCAACAAGAAAACTTTCAACTCTTTTTGACAAAGAAAAATAGTAAATAAATTCGTTTGCTTGGTTATTCTTTATACTTCTTAGGCCTGCACTTACTCTATGAAGTTATGTTCTGTTGTCCATTATACGATGAAATTAATCAAATTATGATAAAGCTAGGTGCAGCAATCTATAAGCAGAGGATCCTATTTGTTGCTTGTGATATGAGTACTCTAAAAATGAGGAAATGCAAAATTAACAAGGATGATACTGATATACAAGTCTGAAATGCAGAAAGAATATCGAATTGGAATATAAGTAGGATTTGAAGATATTTTTTTAATATATTTCTCTTATAATTAAAGGCAGGCCAGCACAATGTATGATCTCAAGAAACTATTAGAACAGTTATTAAATGAATTGGGAGGTGCGGGAATGCAACCAAAACAAACAGAGGGAGATATTATGAACAAGTTAAGACAAACCATGGAGAGAAGATGCATCATATAATAGAAAAGACTTAACTGAATCCAGGAGCTCACAGCTTCACTACTCCAGCGTTATGCGAAAATGAATTTCAGAAGTCATTCCGGACTCCCAAGCCTACGAGACAGGACGAGGTCAATTGTTGCTTTGGCAGCCCCCAACTTTTACTCCATACCAAGTCAAAAGCTTTGAATATAAAGGAGACAATCCCCATTTCAGACCAACAATGATAGTAATAGTATTTAAGAATTCATAACTAGGAAAAGAAGGAAGTCCATGGTTATTTATCACAAAAAAAAAAAAAAATCAGAAGAATAGTTGGCTCAATGCTGAAGGAAGAATTTATGTCTCTGTTGCACACAAGACCAAAAGCCTGTTCAAGTTTTCAACATGTAGTGGGAAGATCGAAACTGGTTTTTTTATATCGAGTAGCTAGCTAACTCATCCTCATGAGAAAGCATCAGACAAGATTGCATTTGTTTCATGTGTTAAACAGGTCCAGGTAACCAGTGTTGGATTTTTGCTTCTTGACAAAATAGCCCCCTTCAATTAATTGCATAAATATGAGCATCAAAAGCTGGTTGTTGGCGAGGGGCCCATTTTCAAATTTGCTCTCTTATGATTGATGCATTTTCACTCTTTTCTTGTGGATGGTTGGGGGTGAAAAATTACCTTATAACTTGCCATTTGATCGAGTTGATAATCAAGCAAGTGCCTTTATCTGTGTTTGCAAACTACGCCAGCAAATACCAATCAATAGGCTAAAGAACAAACCAAGCCAAAAATAGACCAAACAACTTCCTTTGCAACTTACGATGATGACCCCTAAGTTTAAGGTTTTACTTTGTTTAATGAACAGTGAACTTAGAAAGCTATAATGATATTGACGAGATATGATATTTTGCTTGCAGTGTGGCCCTTAGAGATAGAATTGCTTTGAACCTCCTTTTCCTAGGTTTGGTGAGGGCACTTAGAAATGTACTATGTACCTGCTGGAATGATGAAAAACTGCAAGCTAATGATGAAAGAAACATATAGCCAAAGACAACTTGCCGGCCGGCCTCGGTTTCTACTTCCTAGCTAGCTAGAATACGGTCGGCAAGTCACTTAGAGGGGCTGCTGCAGCTAGCTGGATGCATGTTAGGTTCATGCGCGCATTATAAATATAAATCACATTGATAGATTCGAAGAAAAGAGAATGGTTTGCTTAAATCACAATATGATGAGTTCAGTTGGGGAATGGGCATTATCTTCATCAATATATAGGTGTGATGAGGTGAGGGAACAGCTCAAGGAGGATTCAAATTGACATTAATACACACGGCCCAACAGTTGAAAGTGTGGATATATGTAAGGAACTAAGGATACGGTTCGATCTTTGCCTTTCCCTAACTAGTAAAGGAAATGATGATGGATATGAGGTGCCATTTTTCGAAAGATGAACGCCGGAAGTTTTACTTGGGGATGGATCAGAAAGATGTGTAATTCCAGCTGGAAGGGGGCACCAATACTGTGGTACTGTCATCGGTGTGGGTAATCTTCTCTTTGTTCTCTGCCAGAAGCAATTAAGTAGTTGAACAAAGACGATGCCATACTGTCTTTGTCTGGCTTCCTGTCTCACTCATGCACATTACTGCAATCTGCACATACATTTAATAGCGGTAAATTTCAGGTGCCAATAAAAGTCCCCATCTCATTCTAATTAGAATACCTGGTAAGTAAGAGAAAGTTTGATCTGTAGAATGGACTAAGAAAGGAAAAGCAAACCCAGGACTTCAAATTCCCCATTCTTGGACATCTTTCATGTAGCGTCATTCTTTCAAGATTGCACTTAGTAACCATGGAATAGATTTTTGAACTCATTACCATTTACCAAGCCGGCCAAGCCTTTACCAAAACGGGATAAGAAAATATCTCTATAGTCAAGGAAATGCTAAAAACAATCCTTCAGCTTATATAGAATAATACACATCCTTGTAAAGGCATACCATTTGGACACGGCATGAATAATTAGCTCTTGCACAACAAAGAGGCAATGATATGTTATTCTGTTTTTCTTCCCTATCATAACAAATGATAAAAAAAATTCAGTAGTTATTCAATTACATAGGCAAGTCAAAACAATTGCCATGAAGATACACATTCTTCTACAACTTACTAAAGTATACCTAAAATGGACATGCAATCTTGATGAAATATTGCATTATTACCAACATAATAGAACGACCCTGAGCAATATTACAAGGCAACAACCACCCACTGCAACTATATATAACAAGCAACTGCTTTGAGTGATGCCTAAGACGGTGAGACCCAATACCCAGCACCACAACAGACAGGAGAAATCATGCACGTGCAACAAGTTAAGACTCTTGGGGCGTCTCAAATCTCGTTGGAGTGTCAATGCCCATCATACAGCAGATGCCTGATATTAAGATTATAAGCAGAACAATTGCCTGATCCATTGCAAAAAAAGAAACAATATCAGAACTCCACATCAGTCATACTGTGCATCTGTAAAGAACCAGAAAAAGGATGACTCTTAAGTTCACCGCCAGGGTTAACCTGCTCATTCACCACACTAGTCATTAATTTATTCTCACTTTAGACTTTCATAATCCAAACCTTGTAAAGATTATCCCCACAAAAAACCAATCAAATTGGAGATCTTTTAGCCATCCATGTGTGTCAAATAAATGAACGGTTCATGTTGATGATCTTAATTGTTGCCAAAACCGTCCATTTGTTTGATACAATTGGATGGTTAAACGATCTTCAATTTATTTGATTTTTGGCAGAGATGATCCTTGAAGGGTAACTTCTGAAAGGAACGGTTAAGATTATAAGTATAAGGTGAAAATTCGATAATCAAAAGGGGGTGAACAAAGTGAACGTAAGAATTGTCGTCAGAGAAATCATAGGACCATGCATACAAATCTACAAATTACGGTGTGTGCACATACATGTGCAAGTATATTTGCATTTATGGAGCAAAGGAAAAAGATGGAAAGAATTCCGAGGACAATAACTAGTTAAAATTGTATCCCAAATATGCACGTATAGATAAAACATTAGTAGAGGGCAAACAGACTTTTTAGGAAACAAGATAGAGGTACTATCAATATAACTTCTATGCTCAAGAAATGCCAGGGTACAGTTTAGTCTATAAGGAAGAAAGATGGAGTCATGCAGCACTGGCAACAGCAGCGGCAGTAGAGCCACTAGTACCAATCACTACCTGCTGCTACATATTGCAACGGTGGTAATTACTTGTTCTCTTGTAGAAAGAAGCATAAAAAATGGGGATGACATAGGGAGGATAATCTTATAAACACCATATTACCATAGGAAGAAGAAAGATGGTTTAGCGTCAACTATAGGAAGAAAGATGGGTTTAGCGTCAACTATAGGAAGAAAGATGGGTTTAGCGTCAATGACCTCCCTGAGCTATACGTCTTGTGTCTGTTACTCCCCAGAATTTTTGTGGTCAATTTGGGATATGAACGATATCAAAACATGGACAATGTGTGTTCTACTGTTGTCCATCCAATTTTTGGTTAAAAAGTGGCACATGCCCAGCACATAACACATTTTTCAGGCCAACTTGGTCGCTCCAAGTAAATCACCCTACTCCAAAACCCCAAGCATTCTCTCCTCTCGCTCTCCTACCCAAACCTCGCCACCCCACTGAATAACAGGAAAACCCACCCCTTGGCCCCATTTGTTTTCATCCAACTCCAATCCAAATCTACCTTAAATTATGGAGATTATGTGGAAAACCCTAAACACCCGCTTACCATTTGCTCTATAAAATATGCGAACTTTCATGGATTCTCCAATTCTAACCCAAAAGAATCAAAGGAAAATAAAGAAGAAAAAAACAATCTGACCTCTAGAAGCTCCCAGATATGTGCTGCCAAAAGATCGGATTCTTTTCACACTTGAAACTTGAAACTTGGTTTTCTATGGCACCCACTTTCTAAAAGCGCCTAGAAGTGATAGTTTTGGATTATGTATTTTAATTCCTTTTCCTTCTTCTGGAATTAAAAGAATGACCTTTTTGTTTCTAGGTTGTTTTCGAAACCTGCTCTCTTTGACAGTTTGACGGAGATTTGAAAGGGTTCCTAAAAGTTCAACGCTAGGCTCCAAATTGCCCATTTTGATATTGTTCATATTGCAAGTTGATCATACAAAAAGTCTAGGGAGATAATTGACATTTGACACAACCCCAATAGTTCAGGGAGGTAATTAGCAGTAAACCCAAGAAAGATATGCAAGATACTTTTTCTCACACACACACACAGAGACAGAGAAAATAAGTATAAGCTAAAGGAATCGTGGAAAATGTTCAAGAGGTTGTTTTCCCACAATAGCTTCCCTCATAGTTTTTGCTATCTGCTGGATCTTGGCATTGTTATAGACCAAAGAGTAGCTCAATACTAGAGATAAGAATCAGCCCACAAATAATGGAGGAGACCAATTTTGAATGGCCCCAAGAATCAGGAAGGACTGGACCAGAAGAATTTTTAATTCCTCATGGAACTCCAGTTGGGATTTCATGTGCATTTTTGGCTATTTCTATGACTCAATCCTGGGTTCTTAAAATATAAACGTTCTTGGCTGAAAAGGCTGAATGCACATTAGAAGCATCAGGAGCAGTTCCAGAGATCTTCTAAAGCACAGTTTGTGTCAATTCACATATGCACAGTTAAGTGTCCCTTAAAAGCATTATCTACAAACACTTGACCACAGAATAACAGGAAAAAAAAAAAAGACAAACTTACAACTAGAAGGCCCTCCAGAAGTGATGATTTGATTTGACAAACTTCATCACAGGCTGTCGAATTGGCTGATGCATTTCCTGAGGCACTTTCAGCAAGAAACCTTTCTAATTCTCGATGAGAAGGATATTGGATTGACTTAATGGGGTCTGAAACATATAGAACTGCATACTTTGCCCCAGACTGATCCACGGAACTAAGAAGCTCAGAGAAGATTTTACCTGCACAGCCAACAAAATATCTGTCATGACTCATGACTTTGCCCTAGACCAATCTTAAAATAATTGTCCTGGACCAGTGTGAATTGAGTACAAACAACACAACTTAGGCTAATTAAACACATAAACAAATAGTACAGTTCAAATTAACCTACTCTCTGAATCTGGATCTGGGTGTTCTAGTTCTTTTGAAGAATCAGATCCTTTGTGACAGAACACGACCAAATCTGCTTCCCCATTTGATCTCTTCTCCATCCTCGAAACAAGATAATCCTGTCCAATTTTTTTGGGAGAAAAAAAGATATCAGATCTTTGTCATAGATCTGAAAAGTTATAATGTAATACACAATTGTCAAGTTGATTTACATGGACCGAATGCAGGTCTGAAAGCTTTTGAACATTATCACCCTCCATAGAGCATGACTCCGAGAAACGAACATTACGGAATCCAAAGTTCTGCCCACAAATCTCTGACATCCCTGACACCAAAGAACTTTCCATAGCATCCTTCTCTGATGTAGCAATATAAGGGAATGCCATGGAGAAATTTGATTGTGTGAAAGAGACCTGTTCAAGACCATAGAATTCTAGCTATTAAAGCAGAAATTTTGAAAAATAAAGCAGTTTTCTGATCTAACTCCTGAATCATAATTTCCAACCAAAAGACTGAATGCAATTTGGCAAACTCTACTTACTTTGAGCAAGTCCACAAGAGCTGGATCGGTATGTTTGGTTGCAGAAATATCTGAAGATTGCAACTAAGAAACAAGGGAATTATTTCAGTATCCTAAAAATAAACAACAGCAGAAAGGTTTTCACTGTATCGCAATGTCAATACAATATCCTCATCCAAAAAGTGAAGCTGTCTCAATCATAACTAGTAAGGCCTTATATGGTTCTTAGACAGTGTGATGGTTATACTCATTTAAAAATGTCTTAAGTGAATTTGGGTTTCACTTCCTTCCCCTGGTCTCATACTTAATGCAAAACAAGCAGACTGCTGTTTCTAACGAAAGAATTATACTTTAATTCGCCAAAGATAAAAACATAAAGTACTTTGAAAAGTAAACAAGCATGAATAGCTGGATTAAGTTCAAGCTCACAAGCCATCCAATATAAATAAAGTCAGCGACGGGAAGTCATGAATCATATGAAACTATTGACTCAGTATTGCATATTACTCCAGCCATAGCAATGGTTAGCAAATATCAAGAAGATTTCAATGGAATTTGGAACACATATATGAAGGTTACAATGACAACAGGAGCATATCCAGTATTCTTACCTCTGTACCAACGAAGACAAGAGCGAGGTCCAAAGGCTGATGAACTCCGTTGCTAGGACACTACGGAAATGAAGAAACATATATAAAAGATATAATCAAGAGTACAAGAGGAATTATAAATATAAAGTGAAAAGGAAAGAAAAAAAAAATCTCAGAGAGAGGGAACTTGTTCTTCTAGAAGTTCATTGAAACGAGACATTATAAAGTCTAAGACGTTACAAGAATTGCAGAAACTATCACTGAAAACGGAAAAAATAAATACCAGCAAGTTCGACCAGCCCCCTTCTGACAGCACAGACTTTGCTAAATCCTTTGGAGAGATAGTCTGGTAATTAATGGTTGCCTTGACTCTGTTGTTTGAAAGCATATAATCAGCAAATCAAAAACAAAGAGCATTACATTGGAGAAAACAATTGTTAAATGATTTCAAATGTCCCGCAATAGATGGATGCTAACGAAATTTTCCATTATTTTGACCAAATTTCTATGTGCACGGCATACTGCCATCGAAGGAGATGACACAGTAGGGAATGGGGATATGGCGAGGCTGTATCCAAGAGTTAAATGATAAATCTATCTTTTAATCATTTACTGAAGGGCTAGATTAAAAATATAAAAATGAATCCCTCAGGCTAGCCACCCTCTCCTCTCCTCAAAGGAGGCATTGCATGCGCATCATTGGATAGGACTAGACTAATTTTCAGAATCAAATGGATTGGACTGAACTGAAGTTAGCACTACCATTGTGTTTGATGTAGACATGGACTACCCATTACTTCAAACTAAATGGACCTCAAATTGATAGGAAGGCAAGAATTAGTATAAGTTGCATTTATATATTCTTCTATCCATCCGGAGGTAAAATAAAGTGACACATAAACTTTTAAGAAAAAAGCAGAAAAGGGATGTTGAAGTATTTGAAAACATGGAATACAGCAGCCTGAGACTTTCTAACTTGACTTGATATAGCACATAGTAAGTGAAGGTAATACATACTGATGGTAATGAGGTGACCAGAGGAAAGCTGGCACTGTGTAAGTGGAGGGCAATGACAGCCCTGAAGGAATCTGAGACGCGACCAGTAAAGCCACCAAATATGCTAGCAAAAGCAAAGCAGCCTTCATCTTTGGTCCTGCACTCAGATTGAGCAAACCACAGACCAAATCATGCCTCGTTCGAATTACGCATTCAAATCTAAACTTTCATACATCCATACATGCGAACAGAGATCGATCCAAAAATAAATTAATTAATGAAACCAATCTGATATATCGAACAGCGGAATGTAAATCTAAAGGCAAGAAGGGAACTTATAATTATAAATAGATCGCTTTGGTGACCAACCTGAGGGCTGAAGCCGAAGAATTTGATCGTCTTTTCAGAAATTCAGAAAAACTTGTTGCTAGTTTTACCAGAATTCGGAAATCAGATTCCGTAAAACCAATCAAACTGTCGACGTCTTCTCCTTGGCTCACTGGAGATTTGTGCAAGCAGAGTACTACAATATGCCAATGCCAATGCCAAGCCAGGGCCCGCCTTCTATTCTGATCCATTTTATTCATAAAATTAGTTGTTCACAACTTTGGGCCCAATCGTCCCTACTCCCTGCTTTAAAATCGCGAAGCCCATTCATTCATTGATTTTTTTTTTTCTTTTGTCAAATTGGGACGACAAAATTCTCCTGTCAATTACCTTTAATTTGTCAATGCAGCAATTAAAGGTAATTCTACTGTCAGTACACTATTTAACCTTTTTTAAATTTGATTTAGTAATTAATTTATGAATGAAAATTAATCGTACATACATTTAATCTTCAAAAATAAAATAGAAGAATTCGGCATAAAATAGGAATTTATATAATTTTTTGAATAAAATTTAGGATTTTTTCATTGTTTCCGGACTTAGTTTGTGGACAAAAAAAATTTCATTACCGTTTGAAACAGTTTGTAGCCATCATATCGTCCAAGATTTGAAATCAAAGGCTCATATTGAATGTCAATTGAAGAGAGAAAAACCATGTGCAAGTGTGTGTCATGTGGCCCTCATCAATTTGGCAGGACTGATTAGCTTGCCAAGAATTGGCAATCAAATTAGGCTTGCTTCCCCACCAATTGGCAAGACTGATTCTCCCCGCTGCATTGACCCTTGGACCAATTTATTACCCTTGGCATGTGAATTAATTCATTGGTGCATATGCTCTTAGGTACTCGATTCTAGTGAGGGACAAATTTGAAGAAAAATAAGGAAATGAGGACAAGTATTTTGATCTTCAATTTCTCATATCGGGTATGGGGTAGCGATTGTATATGTCCTTGTACCCTTACTCACTGGTGGTAACTAATTTCTTAAAAAAAAATATATGCTTCCATTTTTATCTATACTATTATTGAAGAGAACAAGAAAAATGAGAGGTGTCGGGTAAGATGAAAAGGAGAATGAGTGTGTGATTGAGTGTAGCCGTTGATGATCCTCGAATTGCATATCCAAGATAGTAGGCTCGCAAAAAAAGTATGGCCCGTCTAAGTATTTATATGTATTTATAATATAATAATATAGAAAAATATCCAATATGTTCTAATTTTCACCTAATATTTCTCATTAAGTTTGAGGTTTTTAATTTTTCTCAATAGGTTTGAGTTCGCCCTGTTTTACTCCCATCAAGGACAAAATGTGCAAGGCCCCGATCTGTTCTATTTTTTTCGGACATTTTTGCCCTTTGCTTCATCGGGGTCGAGCCTGCACGAACAAAAATCGATGTTCAAATACAACTTCTTCAAATATTGATCAGCACTGTGAGATGGTGATGAGTCTGCTGCTGTGAATTGGAGGCGTAGGTGTCCATTGAAGGACTAAGATCGAGGGCAACACTGGCGGTGCAGCCTGGGCTTGAAGTCGTGGATGGAGAGAGCTCGGGGAAGCCGAGAGACAGACGCCGAGAACTGGGCATGGTGGAGCGACGTCTTCCGGGCTGTTGAGATCAACGGCGGCGCAACTGAGAAGTGGTGGAGACAAGCACGGGCTCGGCGGTGGTTGGGTATCCAGAATTGGGTGCCCAAATGGATGGGTTGTGCGGCAGTGGCTCTATAAAGCTCACGGCGGTGTGAGCTATGGTATGAGGATCCAAGAGCAGCGGCGACACCGTGGTGGTCAATCTGAGCTTGGCAGTGACTGATGAAGCAGTGGATTATATTCTCGATGAAAGTTATGATCCGGTTAGTACTTTGTTCTGAACTATAATTGGCAAATCCAATATCTACATTGAAATACTAAATGTTTCATCATTTTCATGTTTATGGTGCTAGACCTATCAGGAGATGGCTTGAGAAGAAAGTGGTGACAGAGTTATCAAGAATGCTGATTCGAGAAGAGATAGATGAGAACTCTACTGTGTATATAGATGCAGGACTTAATGGAAGTGAGTTGGTTTATCGGGTTGAGAAAAACGGAGGGCTTGTTAATGCTGTCACCGGTCAGAAGTCTGATGTGTTGATCCATCTTTCCAAGGAGCCACGGTCGACCGATGCTCACCAGGTAGTGAAGAAGATGAAGATTGAGGAAATGGATGAGGACCACGACATGGATGAGTAAAAGTTTCCTTCTCTGTTTGAATTTCGGGCTTTTTGAATTCTGGGTTTAAGTGTCAAAGTTTGTGCAGTTCTCTAGTGAGAATTACTTTTGCAGCTAATCAACTGTACTGAATGATGGTTCAAGTGTAATGAGTTGATTTACATAATTAAAGTTTGTGTCTCCGTCCCTGCCACTACTTGACTTCCCCAATTGCAAATGTCTCTGTCTTTCATTCTTCTGATGGACATTTCCAGCCAACTTAATTTCCACTTCATTATACAGTAGAACTTCTTTAAATTAATATTCGATAAATTAATAATTTCGATTAAATAATAAAATTGTCCGGTCCCGACTCGGGACCAATGTGCTAAATTAATAATCTCGATAAAATTATAAGATAATACATTTTAAATATTTCCTTTGTATATTATGGGTCCCAAATATTTTATAAATTAATAATTAGCTAAAAATTACATAATAAATTGATCATGTGGTTTTCTCAAAATATGAATAAATAGTAGCTTGTCTTTTTTTTTAACTTCAAATCTAGTTGAATCTCATATTTAATTGTTCGCAATGCGCCCAAAAGTCATGAGGTTGCTTTCTCGTATTGCAACAAGAAGTTTTGAAGTGTCATTAATGCTTTGAGTACTTCCTGCGTGACACCAGTCTCAAAGGTTGTGTATCATCATCAACTTCAACTTTATTTTTAGAATGCCCTGCCATGCTGTTAATGATCTCATCTACGCTCAAAACCTTTGTACTATATCATTTTCACCGGGAAAATTCAAGAGGTGGTTGACATCCATTTTTTTCATCGAATCTTATTAAATGAATAAATATAATATGTTTACTGTTAAGCTAAAAACTAAAAATATATTTGTAAATTAATAATTATTAATTTATCGATAAATTAATATCTCGCTAAATTAATAGAATTTAGGTGGTCCCAAGACTATTAATTTAAAGAGGTTCTACTGTATTACCAAACCACCGCAAATATAATTGGAGTTGGTTCAACTGTTCAAGTGTACGTGTAACATGCCTGCCTCCAAATTAAGATCGTTGTCGACCTTAATAAAATTTTATTGACCTCAATAAAAAAGTTTATTGACCTCAACAAAAAAATTTATTGACCTCAATAAAATACACAAAGGTGATGCTCATTTGTTCTTTTTCTCTTACCACGGAAAGTATCGATTCCTTAAAAAAATTTATTGAGGTCAATAAAATCTGTCAGTGGCAGTTTTGTAATTTTTATAAAATTTATAGGACGGAAGCATAAATTGGTTAATGGACCGGGTGGGCACCATATTTTTGCCTTGTCTTTAATGGTAAATATTTGTCCAAATTTGGACCTTATAGTCAAGGACCTTAATAATATTATTAGACATTGGACCGAAATAACTAAAATGAATTATTTTTTTAAAATATACACAATTTTTAAAATACATAAATAAATTTTTCGAATACCCAAACTATTTATTTTGAATTTCGAAAGTTTGGAGAAAAAAATTTATTTAATTTAAAAATATTTTTTCACGACGCAATATGAACCGCTGGAACTTGCACTGTTTGATCTGGACCGTTCGCATAATTTAATATTTTATCTTATCTGAACCGTTGGATCTCAAAATCAATTGATCTGTATCGTTGAATTTGTTTATAGGGGAGAAAACCCTAATTCCCTATCACTTCCCTCATTCCGTCTTCTCTCTCTTCCTCTCAGTCTCTCTTTCTCCTATCCGTCTTAGGACAGCTCCGACGCCGACCTACGGTAGTCGGTTGGTGACACCGCCACCACCCAAAGAAGCATCAGAGGGCGGCGATCAAACCTCAACAACCCCGTCGTCGATCAGAGCTCGGTTAGTATATAAACGTATGGGACTCCCAATCCTGTCAAGTTGTTTTTTCACGTCCTTTGTTCTTACAGTCTTTGGTTGCATCCTCGAAAACCTTCAATGTTTCTTGATGTCATTGGCAGTAGAATTGGGGGAACTAGTGTCAGCCATTGATTTGATTGTAGTAGAGACTAAAATTAAATGCAAGAGAAACAACATAAATCAGAGCTTGAGTGCTTGACCGAGGACTCAATGTAGAAAATAAAAGCAAATAGACCCAAATCAGTGAAATGAAATTAGGGTTTCCCATTTCAAAACAAGCTATATACCACCACCGGAGTGTAAAAATCAGAACTTTACTAAAAATCGATTGTAGAAAAGGAAAGGAAAATTGAGGGAAATGAAGTTAGGTTTTCTATTTAAAACAAGCTTAACCAGTAGCTAATGTGTGAGAATTATATTGGGTCAATAACCTGTGTTAGGGTTTCTAAATTAAGAGAATGATGACGACGGAAGAAAGCTCACTAACCTTTCTGTGATGATTATCTGTTGGATTGAAATATGCGTTTTGCTTGAGGAGAGGAACAGTGCCGATAAATGGGAGTTCTGAAGTAATAGATGATTTATGATTTCTGAGTTGCAGCAGTAGCATCCTAGGAACAAAATAGCTACAGAAATATATATATATAGATAAATTATGATTTGAATCCTAAGATACAAGAACCATATAGAAAAGTGATTAGCAGCTTTGATAGGCAATTAGGCGTAAATGCTTTAGTGTAGCAGTCATGAGTCTTTTATGCTTTATTGTATTCATGCATTTGGTGGTTAATTGTTTACGGTAGTGGGGTGCATCCGGATCCAATTCTTCATATGACCATAATATTATCTCCTTTTGTTGTTGCTTTGTTTTCTTTAATTTGGAGTCGACCGGTACAAAACCATAATGAAAACAAAGCAACAACAAAAGGAGATAATATTACGGTCATATATTTTCTCTTTGTTTTGTGTCTGCAGCAGTTAAAAACTTAAAATATAGAGGTCACCAATTATTAATACTATAATTTTGTCTGTATGCTATAATTGTATTCCCCCAAGTGTTGTGTTGCATTTGTTATTTGTGGGCAGCTGCCAAGTTATGTTAAAAATTAGTAATTGTGCACAAATTTTTTCTGGAGCTCTTTCTGACTGACTCGCTGTGAGGTATTATTAGAAAGCAAAGATTCAGGCTTGCAGTGGAGCTGCATCGATGGGTTCTCTTCAACAGCCCATATGTATTAAAGCAGCAGTTTTTCCAAATAGAGGGGTTAGCGTTAGTGGATTTCCACATCAATTAAAGCTCAATTATGCAAAGTCTGTTAGATCTTATTCTTACTTCGAAGGGAGCTTGGTTGCTGAGAGGCCGTCCTCCCCCGTTTCTGTTCATGTGCCAGAAATTAGAGGTAGTTATACTTCAACGATTGAAATAGTTCTGTTTTTATATGATTCCCTTTGTAAGTTGAATTGAAAAGTATTTAAAGTTTGGTAGGAATACTTCTGATGTTACAAATTTATTGGTGTTACATAGAACTTAATGCCAAGTTCACTTTTTCTCCCTTACTTGGATTTGATGCTCGCCTATTTATCTTTATTACATCCCCACACAAGTGTGTATTTGTTTTATCCTCGCTTTTGCACACTTCTGAAGCACTAAAGGCATGATTTGGTTAAAGATATGAAGAGAGAGATGTGAAAGTAATAACACTATGTTATGGGTGCTAGCAGGACTAATGTCTGACTCGTTCTTGCTCTTCAATTTTATTATTTTCCCTGTGGATAATGGAAGCACTTTTGTAGATAATGGCTTAAGTGAGGCTGACCCTGAGGTGCATGCTATTATTGACAAGGAGAAAGAGCGGCAGTTCAAGAGCCTTGAGCTTATTGCCTCAGAGAATTTCACTTCCCGGGCAGTAATGGAGGCAGTTGGCTCATGTCTCACAAACAAGTATTCAGAAGGATTACCTGGGAAAAGGTACACTCTGAGTGATGTTTTTCTTAGTTACTCTGAGTGATACAAGTGCAATTGATATATTTTCTTATAATATATATGGTTGATGTAGCTTAAAATTCAATTACACATTTCAGGTACTATGGTGGAAATGAGCACATTGATGAGCTTGAAACACTATGCCAAAAAAGGGCCCTGGATGCCTTTCACTTAGATGGAAAGAAGTGGGGCGTTAATGTTCAACCATTATCTGGTTCTCCAGCTAATTTCGAGGTTTATACTGCAGTTCTTAATCCTCATGATCGTATCATGGTAAGGTGTCCTATTTCTTTCTGCATTACTACAAGTATGACTGGTCTTCCAATGCTCAACTTACTAGTATGTGAATGTAACTTAGGGTTTGGACTTGCCACATGGAGGACATTTGTCTCATGGGTTCATGACTCCTAAAAGACGGGTATCAGGAACATCCATTTATTTTGAGTCCATGCCTTACCGACTTGATGAATCCACAGGTGCTGCTTTCTTTTACCCATTAGAAGATGTCTTTCATATTAACCGAGGATAGAATGCTTATTCTCTTGGAATGTTAAACAAAAAATCCAGGTCTGGTTGATTATGACATGCTTGAGAAAACAGCTAACCTATTTCGACCAAAACTCATTATTGTTGGGGCCAGTGCTTATCCTCGAGATTTTGACTATCCTCGCATGAGGAAGGTTAGGAGTCCGATGTCTTTATTCCTTATAATTGATTCTAATTCACAGTAAATAATATGAAATTCATTACACTTATAAGTGCTCTGGTTTTCTTTGGCAACTGATAAAGTACATTGCTTACCAAATAAAAAGCTGATGAATTAATATATCTAATTTGCATTGGAAGATTGCGGATGCTGCTGGTGCATTTCTTATGATGGATATGGCTCACATAAGTGGGCTTGTTGCTGCTTCTGTGGTTGCCAATCCTTTTGACTACTGTGATATTGTGACCACAACAACCCACAAGGTCTTGTTCAGACTCACGCATTTATATTTCACTACATTATTCCAAATTTATAAAGTTCATAAAATCGGACTTGTCATAAACACATATATGATTCATTTTGTTCTCCTATACTCGATATACCCCATAGTTAACCTTATATATAGCAAACCATGTTGTATCCACGATTGGATGATCTGACAAATTTTAGACATTTCTCTTCAGTCTCTAAGGGGTCCAAGAGGTGGAATGATATTCTTCAAGAAGGATCCAGTTCTTGGAGTTGATTTAGAAACTGCCATTAACAATGCTGTTTTCCCTGGTTTACAGGTTCGTTCTACTTGTTTGATATAACAAATCTGAACCTCATCTATTTATTTTTTTCTGTAAGCAACATTTATATTTTGAATTTAAATATAAAAGGCTTGAGGTATTGATGCAGGGCGGTCCTCATAACCACACTATTGGGGGCCTTGCAGTTTGCTTGAAGCATGCTCAGTCCCCAGAATTTAAGGCTTACCAGAACAAGGTACTGCAATTATATTGTCCTGACGTTAGAATTTGTTCAAGTCATTTCCTAATGTATTGTGGCCACCCTATCCTGTAGGTGGTCTCTAATTGTAGGGCTCTTGCAATCCAGTTGATCAAACTTGGATACAAACTGGTTTCTGGTGGAAGCGATAACCACCTGGTTCTTGTGGATCTGCGGCCCTTAGTAAGTTCTAGTTTTATTTATACATACATACATATATATATATATATATATATATATATAAATATATATATAGAGAAAAACCTCCATATGGTACCTGAACTATCACCAAATGCAATTTTTGGTACCTGGAGACTGCCAAACTAAAACATACATACTTTCATAAGGAACCTGGTGGTACCTGAACTATGCCTCCGTTAGCCATTATAGTACTTACCGTTAAATATTCCGTTAAGTGCTTATGTGGCATTTTAATATAGTTTATTTTTATTTTTTAATTAATAATAAAATCACCTACATGGTAATAAATTATATTAAAAACATAAAAATTGGTAATAAATTATATTATAAAAATAAAAATAATTTTTCTCATTTTAGTCTTGAATTGTGGATAAATTATCTAAATCTTTTTTTGTATAATTTATTTAAATTTTAAAATCAAAATAAATTATCATTGTTTTTTAATATAATAAAATTTAAATTATTTTTTTGAGTATAGTTTATTTTTATTTTTTAATTAATAACAAAACCACCTACATGGTACTAAATTATATTAAAAACATAAAAATTGGCAATAAATTATATTACAAAAATAAAAATAATTTTTCTTATTTTTAATCTTGAATTGTGGATAAATTATTTAATTTTTTTTTTGTATAATTTATTTAAATTTTAAAATCAAAATAAATTATCATTTTTTTAATATAATACAAATTTTAATTACTTTTTTTAGTATAGTTTATTTTTATTTTTTAATTAATAAGAAAACCACCTACATGGTAATAAATTATATTAAAAACATAAAAATTGGAAATAAATTATATTATAAAATAAAAATAATTTTTCTTATTTTTAGTCTTGAATTTTGGGATAACTTTTCTAATTTTTTTTTTGTATAATTTATTTTGAAAATTGAAAATAAATAAAATTACTGTTTTACCCATGCCACATAAGCACTTAACGGAATATTTAACGGTAGGTACTATAATGGCTAACGGAGGCATAGTTCAGATACCACTAGGTTTTTTATGAAAGTTCAGGTACCAAAAATTGCATTTGGTGATAGTTCAGGTACCATATGGAGGTTTTTCTCATATATATATGTATGTTTTAGTTTTGCAGTCTCCACTACAGATTTGTTGTTGCTTATATGAGAACTTGTGCTGAAACGTGGGCATTTAGCAAGTGTTTTCATAGGCAAAAGTGTAAGATAAGGTGTTTTTGTACTCAAGTGTTTAAAATATTATCCGATGTACTTTTAGTGTTTTTGAAAGTGGTCATGGAGATTTTAGTGGGTTCACTATTTGAATTGAAAAGGAGGAGAAAGAAATACTCATACAGTCATACCCAAATGAAAAGGTTACCCAGCAAAAAAATAAAAAGCTTTTGACAAAAATCAACTAAAAACCTGACAAAAATAATTTTACCCCAAAAACATAAAAGCCGAATTGACACCTTGCTAGTATATGAAAAGGAATCATGAGTGAGATGGCTTATGAGTCCACTTATTTCATTGTATCCTCGTGTTCTTTTGTCTGGCGAGTTTATTTATTTATTTTATTTTTTATAAAAAAAAGTATGTTTCCTATTCCTGTTCTTGTCTTCTTTATTGTGTATGAAAATGTTTTCCTGTATTAATAGGGCATTGATGGCGCTCGGGTGGAGAAAATTCTTGACATGGCTTCTATCACCCTTAACAAGAATTCAGTACCTGGTGAGTGCAAGAGTTGAACTTTCTAGAGCTTTGTTTTTGGTCAAGGGCTACTCACCTAGATGTGAGATCCTATTTTGTTTTGTTTGTGTAGTTGTGGTTTTATTTGAACATGTAATGTCTCTTGAAAAGGTGATAAAAGCGCTCTAATGCCTAGCGGTATCCGCATTGGAACCCCTGCCATGACAACAAGAGGATTCACTGAGAAAGACTTCATAGCAACTGCAGACTACATTCACGAGGGTGTGCAGATAACGATTGATGCTAAACGTGCTGTCCCGGGATCCAAGCTCCAAGATTTTGAAAAGTTTGTTGCTTCTCCTGAGTTCTCTCTGATTGATCGAGTTTCAGATCTGCGGACAAGAGTTGAAGCTCTTACCACCCGGTTCTCAATGCCTGGAGTGTGAGTCAGTATAGTTAGACACAGGATGGAATTGCAGGATTAGTTACTTCTATTGTATTAGTATGTGGATGATGACTTTGGTATGGCATGGCAGAGAGTAGATTGCATGCACTTTTTGGTATGTACTACAATATTCGTCTTTTTTTTTGGTCGAAAGTGAGATTGTATTAGATGAACCAAAAGATATACCACAATACAAGAGGTACGATAGACCCCATCAAAAAAGGCACCACAATACACCACATCTTCTATTTTGTGTGAAGAAGATGAGGAAAAGGTCCTTTTACTGGACTAATAACATTCACACACTTATGGTAAGAGCATCTCTAACAGACTAGTCATTTTGAAAAAAATTTAAACTTTAGCTATTTTTGACACAATTATCACTTCAACAAAAAATGAAAGTTAAATTTAGGTTTTGCCAAAATTTGTAGCAGACTTAACTCTTTATCTTAGCTCTTTACTTTCAGTTATTTTAGCAGCTGCATCAGCCTCCTAAGTGACTCTCTATTTTAGCTTTTAGCTATATGGCTCTTAAATAAATAATTCAGTGTTCTAAAAATCGGGCTAGGCGGCGCCTAGGCGCTAGAAGGTGGCTGGCCGCTCGGATTAATGGTAAATCGGTCGGAAAAATCGGCCAAGGTCTAGGCGGGGGTGGGCGGATGTTTAGGCGGGGATGGGCGGTCCTAGGCGGGGCTGAGCGGACGTCTACTGCTGGGCGTTTCTCTCTCTATCTCATTCTCGACCCTCTCTCTCCTCTATGATTCTCGATCACCACCTCTCGTGGTGACCGTGGCAGTAAAAGATAAAGACAAAAGGGTGATGGAAAGGTGAAAATAGAGAGAGAGAGAGAGAGAGAGAGAGAGAGAGAGAGAGAGAGAGAGAGAGAGAGAGAGAGAGAGAGAGAGAGAGAATGTAGCAGAGAGGAAGAAGAAGCAGAGATGAAAGATGAACGATGGAGCAGAAAAAAGGTGAAAGAAAATAGTAATAAAAGGGAATTAATGAAAGGAATTAGTGAGTTGACCATAAAACAAGGAAAGGGGATTAAATGATTAATGGAGGAATCGGAAGAGGAAGAGAAAGAGAATAAAAAAATAGTAATAAAGAAGAGAGGGGAGAGAAACAAGGAGGTTGTGTCTAATTTGGGAAAGAGAGAGAGCTATGGAAATGTGTGTGTAGTAATAAAGGAAATCTCATTGATTTTAAATAAATAAAATTGTGGTATATCATGATTTCTACATATTTCAAATAAATATAATTGTGGTTGTAACAAAAAAAATATAGTTGTGGTATATCATGATTTATACTTATTATAAATAAATAAAATATTTAAAAAAAGAAAACCGCCTAGGCGGCCGACTAGTCTCCGCTTAGCCGACTAGGCGCTAGGCCCCTGCCCGCCGCCCGACTAGCGTCGAACGATTTTTAGAACATTGCTAAATATAGAGAGCGAGATGAAGCTCTCTATTATTTTTGTTAATTTAAAACATTCATTTTTAGTTCTTTTGTGTAATTATTAAATACATTTAAGCTATTTTTATTCATTAAAAAAATAATTTAAATTTAATACTAGCTAAAGTAGAGAGCATTGGTGCAGACGTATTTTCAAACTGCCTAGCCAAAATAACTTTTTAGCTAAACCCTAAATATAGCTAGAAAATCTGAATAACTAAACCAATACCTATTTTGGCTAGCCAGTTTGAAAATACGTCTGCACCAATGCTCTCTACTTTAGCTAGTATTGAATTTAAATCATTTTATAAATTAATAAAAAAATAGCTTAATTAAGTGTATTTAATAATTACACAAAACAACTAAAAATGAATGTTTTAAATTAACAAAAATAATAGAGAGCCTTATCTCGCTCTCTATATTTAGGAGTCATATAGCTAAAAGCTAAAATAGAGAGTCACTTAGAGCATCTCCAACAGAGTAGCTAAAATGAGATTTTAGTAATATTATAGCTATTTTGCATCGAAAATCAGCTCCAGCAGAGTACCTAAACTAAAGTTAAATTTAACTTTTTGTTAAACTGGTAACTAAATATAGCTAGAAAATATGAATAGCTAAACCAATACCTATATTTCTTTCTCCTCTTTTCTCTTCTCTTTCTCCACGTGTCAATGTATTATTTGATGAAATTTTTTATATGACTAATAAATAGCTAGTGTTGTTGGAGTGAAATAGTTAAATTGCTAGCTAAATCTAATTTTTATAGGCATTTTAACTTTTAAAATTGGTATCATTGTTGGAGATGCTCTTAGGAGCCTGGTGCAGCTGCTAAAATAGATATAATATTACTAAAATCTCATTTTAGCTACTCTGTTGGAAACACTCTCCAACAATGATACCCTTTTTTTTTTTGAATTCTTAATTTTTAAATGAATAGAGAAATTGAAGTCACTCCCCACTATTGTAGTTGGCTCTTGTAATCCTAAATGAACTCTAGTCACCAAATATGAAAATTGATCATCTCATCATGATCTACATCTTCTATAGCTTGGATTTCATTTTGGATTTTTATCATGAGTAGGGTCTGGACTTTTCGCGACCAGACAAAATAGGGCCCGAACTTAAAAAACAATCAATTAGGTGTCTGAACTTACAAAAGCAAGTCATTTAGGTACTTCCGTTATATTTCCGTCTAACCTCCGTTAAAAACAAGGGCAAATCAGATATTTCACAATACTTTCCATAAAGGAAAAAAAAAACTTCACTTTTGTCTGGGTTTTTTATCATGGGTGGGGTCTGGACTTTTCGCGACCGGACAAAATGGTACCCGAACTTAAAAAACAATCAATTAGGTGTCTGAACTTACAAAAGCAAGCCATTTAGGTACTTCCGTTATGTTTCCGTCTAACCTCTGTAAAAAACAAAGGCAAATCAAATATTTCACAATACTAAGAAGAAAAAAAAACTTAACCTTTTTGTCTGGGGTGGGGTTCGAACTAATCATCTCACCATTACAACATTCCACTTAAACCATCAAGACACAAGTTCCACTTGTTAAATTATATGCAAATATATTATTCAACAACTATAACTATGTAAAAAAAATAATTTTTTTTTCTCTCTCTCCCTGCGACCTCTCTCTCCTCTCCCTCTACACCGCCGTCAACCACCTTCAAATACCACAAAGTTTTATATCAACATGTAGAGCACAACCTAAGGATCACGTTTAGTAACTACCTTGAGCTCTAGTTCGAAGTGGATCGGGGGATATCAATGCCAGAAGTTCCGAAACTAAAAAAATCAATGATGTCGATATTCCACATGCGGCGGTCAATGTTGAAAACCGAGGGTACCACGAGATTTCTGGGATGGAGGGTTTCAAAGCCCAACTGGTTTGGAAGATTGGAAGTGGCCGAAGGACTTTGGAACGAAACCTTGGAATTTGAAACTTTTCCGGCAGTCCTCACGGTGGCTTGCCGCCGCCTTTGGCTTCAAACCGGGTGGGTTTGGCTCGTCGGCACCTTCTCCTTCTGTTGATGGAGGTGGTGGCCTGAGGTGGTGGCCGAAGGTGGTGGTGCCGAACGGTGCAAAGGGAGAGGGAGAGGAGAGAGAGAATGGTTTTTTTTTTCAATTGTTTTAGATTTTTATATTTTAGAAAAATATTTATGAAAATCAAAATATTAATTTACAAAAAAAAAAAACTGAGGCCATAAAAGACATTTCCTTATAGAAAGTATTGTTAAATGTCTTATTTGTCCTTATTTTTGACGGAGATTAGACGGAAATATAACGAAAGTATCTAAAGACTTGCTTTTGTAAGTTCAGACACCTAATTGATTGTTTTTTTAAGTTCAGGTACTATTTTGTCCGGTCACGAAAAGTCCAGACCCCAACCATGATAATAACCCGTCTGAACTGATGGAAATGTGACACGTGTCCAAACTTAACGGAAAATTGACGGTGTGTGGATGGATGTACCTCATTGATGTGATTTTTTAAGTTCAGGCACCTAATTGATTGTTTTTTAAGTTTGGACCCTATTAGTCCAGACCCCATTGATGATAAAAACCCTTTCATTTTCAATCCATATATGGAGACGATCATGAGGGAAAAAAAAAATTTGGTGGCTTAGAAAATCATTAAGTGTCAGGATGGCATGAGGTCGAACTCTCTTGGGTGGGCCAAGGGACCTTGTACAAGAGAGGTCTTGTGTTTGATTCTCACCGATAGTGGTGGTGAGGCAAGCCTAGCCCAGGGTTCTCTGTTGAACCCTTGTGTGTGGCCCACGTTAGGGGACGCTCCAACAACTTCTTGGGGGACGTCATCGATCCTTTCCTCCTTGAGGTTTTTTTTTCAGCCAAAAAAAATAAGAAAGGTCACTTTATCTATAATTTGTTATTTTTATTTTACCATAATAACCTTTATAAATGATTTTATCAGTAGTTTTTATTTTAAATTTTGAAGGATATTATAGACACTTCATAATTGGTAAAATCTTTGACACCAAACTTGAGGCCTGACTTTATAGTATAGTATAGTATAGTATAGATAGATACATAGATACATAGATCGATAAGTAATTTTGTTATGCCTGGGCTTGGGCTTGATGTTTGACTTTCAAATTGAGGATCCAAAGCGCGGTCATCCAAGTCACCTTTATTTAAGTATTAAATTCATATTCACTTTCAAATTGTAAAGATCAAGGTGTTCGACAAATTGTTACAAACATCTTAAATTAAAGACAAATAGACGAACAAAGCAAGTGGGAGTACTGGAGGCTTCTTCTTCTGGCCCTAGGAAGAAAAATTCATTCATGGATATATACCACTGTTTGTTCATGTACGTCAACATCAGTAATCTCAATGGACAATTAATCTCAAAATTAAGGTATATATCGTTCCCTGCACAAGAATTCCACCAGCAATTAAGTATAAAGGTAAGAGGTCATGCACGGCTCATGCTATAATAATTAATCCTGTACGTTGGTGGTAGACTCTGGCGGGCATTTGATCCATTAAGCTAGTTCATTTACCTTCTTTAACCGGTTAGCTAGAGAGTGAATGTTGATCACGCACCCCAACCGATTCAAGAGAAAGGAATATTTATTATGTATCAATCGATCTTATACGATGAATTTATGATGGAGACAGTACTAGCTACTAGTGGATTGAATATTGATTGATCTAAAGAGTGCAGGGGGAAATCTTGTGAAGGCTAGATAGCTATCTCTCTTTTGTCATGTGAATGCTATTAATTTGAAGGCTATCTAACTAGCCAGAGCTAGTTCAATGCAACTAAAATCTACACCGCTCCCATTCCTCACCTCTTTGATCAGTTCATCGATCTGTATCTGGCGGTGGTGCTCCTGATCGATCTGACTCTAGCTAGCTAGCTAGCTAGCTATATCAATTAATGAGAGACGTGTCCTTGTTTCTCCTGAAGAACTCTCTGGGATCGAAGATGAAGAAAGGCTTGAGAAACTTTTGCAGCGACGATGGCTCAACCTCTACCCTCAACCAACATGGCAGTAGTCTTGCTCTTGGTCATCATGATCATAATCTTACCTCCCCAGTCCCAGTAGTTCCTGCAGTCAATATTGAGTCTGCTAATTGTAATAAACATTGGCAAATAAATGCTGCTGATCATCAGGAAATGGAAAGACAGCCGACGTTGGAGGAGATGATATTGAAGTTAGATTTGGAAGAGGAGATTGCAAGAAAATCAAAAGCACTGCAGCTCATGAAAGAGAGCCACGAAGAGGAAGACAACTACAATATTGACATGATAATGCGAGGAGGACCGGGTAGGATGTCTTGCGTAAACAAGTCTGATATTCTGCGGTCTGCAAGGAATGCATTGAATCAGTACCCTCGTTTCTCTCTCGATGGCAGGGATGCCATGTATCGCTCTTCCTTCAGAAACAACAACTTGCAGGATGAAGATATTCTAGGAAAGGAAAAGCCGATGATCAGGCCAGCTGCTCATCGTGATCACAGAATAAGAAGCTCAGATGTATGCTCATCAATCGGTACTCGTGAATATTTTGATGCAAGTAGCAGTACTACAACCAGGTCTTTAGCAGGGGAGAGTGTGGTATGGTGCAAACCAGGTGTAGTAGCCAAGCTCATGGGGCTAGACGCCATGCCAGTACCAGTAAGTACAACTCATCATCATCGTCGACGTGTAGTACTAACTAGCACTGCTAAGTTTAAAGATACTAGTAATGAAAAGTTGCGTTATATCTTAGAGCAGAGTCAACCGAACATGATCACTACGAGGAGGAGAGGTGATCAGAGTCATGAAATGGAGAAAAGATCAATTGTGGATCGTAATATTGATGCAGCACGCAGATTTAATAATTATAAGAAAGGCAAGACTACTGGTTCCTGCAGTACCACAGCCAAAACTACTGCAGCTGGCAATTACTGTGTCATGAAGCCCATACAGCATTCTTCGGATCGATCATAACTAGTAGATAGATCGAATTAATGAGAGCGAGGGTACTGAAAACCTGCCGGTTTTTATACGGATCATGTATGAGGATAGTGTCAGAATTACAGTCACCGTCGTCACTAGCTAATACTCTTCTTATATATTTCCAACGACTGAAATCGATCCACTGGTAATAGTAATTGTGGATGATGATTATTAATTGCAGTTTTACCTTGCGAATTAATGTATGCTAATTAATCATCGATACTGAGATTTTTCCTTACATGTGTCGTCCATGTGTTTATAATTAATACTGCATACCAATATATGTGTAGTGCGCGCAAATCCTTCTGGTTCTAGCTAGCTATGTGCATGCATGAAAATCCAATGTTTAGTGCTGTAGGTCATAATCCATTAGTGCTAGCTGTAGGTCATAATTAATTAATAGGCTTTGTTAACCTGTAAAGTTTGGATATTTGTACTCAAGAGTGGTCGGGGTGGCATCATGATTCAAGAAAGGATTATACGTATATATGTGGCAGATGGTTACATTTAAGATTGCAGAAAAAGGTTCTTACTTTAATTAATTTGTACCAGAAAGGGACTATAGCGTGGGAAGATTGTGATTCTCATTCATAATCAATAATATATATATATATATATACTTCTTTGAGCTTGACGGACGGTACGTTTGCCACATACTAAACACTTTTGATAGAATGAATTGATAAGATCGATCCTGAATTTTTGGTAGTTAAGTTTTCCCCTAATTAATCTCTTTAACTTATCCCCTAGCCCATATACTTATATAGTAATATGATCGAGATTCGTTTCTTAGTAGTAGCAGCTGGTGTTAAAAGTCAGATCACAACAGGCATGGCAATTGGCATATAAAGAATTAATGTATCACAAATTCCGTATAAAGTCAAAGTGAAATCATCTCAATTGATTCCATTTCCATGTGCCTGGTTGGGCACCAAAATATAATTTAAATACTAATTAAGGAATTAGAATATTTAGGTGAATAATTCTGCTATATATATATTAATTCAATTTAAAAAATCAATTCAGATCGATATAAAATAATGCATGGGGGTTAATTTGGTGCCTATTTGATAATTGGCAATGCAGAAATAATGGTTAATGAATAAGGTCAAATTGAGGATATATGCAGGTAGCTGATTGAAGCTAACTTCTGAAACAATTAAGATATATATTCTTGTTAATTAATTAGTAGCTAGCTGTAGGGTTAGAACTGCGGAGGGCAGCATCGGTTTGATTTTTGAAAGATAATTAATTACGTACAAGTGAATTGAGAAGTATATATATGAAACATTATATAATACGTACATACTCGCGTACAGAAGAGATTCGCAGCCGGCCATGCATGGCCAACAAAAGCTAGAGAGGAAAAGGAGATCGAAAAAGTCCGGTTGGAAGTTGGCCTCAGGCTCTTGAATAGAATCTAAGTAAGACCAAGAAAGAGTAGCTCATGTTCTTGGATCGAATATGCTGACAATTTCATTCAGCTGACTAAAAGTACGTACTCAAGTCCGGCCAGGGCCATATACGTGTATTATGTATATATGATTATATGTCATCGATCATCTGTTTCTGTTTTCCGTTACACTTTAATTAACCAACTATAAACCGTCATGCATCGATCTAAGTATGACTATGGGAGACTTGCTGTCATCCAAACTCGATCGATCACTTGCGTATATATATGCATTTCCACGTACGATCAAACAAGTTCATTCAATTAATTCTTTGAGCTAGGAAAACCCGGGCACATATATATAATATTTGTTGAAGGAAACCTACTTTGTGTGTGCCTTGTCAACCTAGGAGTATCTTAGTTAGGTTAGCATATGGATTACTTATTGAATAGAAGTCCTATTGGGATATGGATTGTACCCTTGTGTTTCTCTATATATAGAGGCACCTATTCATTAATAAAGAGATGATCTATTCATGTGCTATTTGCTCTGTTCTTTACTTTCTGCTTTGTGATTGTATTTCATATTCCCTTAAACACGTTATCAGCACGAACCTCTAGCCCTGAGATCAAAAGCCAAAACTCTTGAGCTTAGCATCCTGCTAGCGCCAAAACCCTAGAACCCCAAAACCCTAGGGTGTGCCGGATGAACAGTGTCGATGAACAGTGCGCGTGAACAGTACCGGATGAACAGTACCCGTGAATAGTAAATCGCATGAATAGTACCTCCGTGCAATCTCCTCTAGTTCAAGAATCTGCCTGCACAGAACAGTCAACTTCGAAATCGATTTTCTCCATTCTTCACCGTTGGATTACGCCGAAATTTGGAAGGAAGCTTCCTCCGTGAGTCTAATACCCCCAGTTAAAAATTCAGCCAATTCCGACCGTTGGATCTCCAGATATTCGGTTCTGAAGCAGTGGTACTCAAGATAATCCGAGAAAAGAATCCAAGTAAGCTTTTATAAACGTTGCTGCTTTCTGAATTTGATTCAACCTTCTTTTTCTCCGGGGACTTGCAACCTCCCTTCTTCTACCTCCCACCTTTCTTATAACGTGGGATAATATACGAGACTCGCCAAACTATGAGAAGCATTAGGGGAGTGATCGAGCTTCATATCGCTTGCGGTATGTGTAAGTCATGAGCACCCCTAATGTCATCATGCTATTGGTGATGACCTCAAGAGCCGAACTGTGGGGGTTCGAGCTAATACTCCGGATGAGGAATCCGTAGAGAAGAAACGACCTATGGTTTATGACTTATTCCCAACTAGGCTCACCTGCTTAGGTATGATGTCTAGGTAAGGAGTTTGAGATAAGTGGTATTAAGAGAGCTTGCTCCACCGACATCTCTTATAACTTACCTGGTTATACCTGAGTAGAGCTACCGAAAAGGTTTAAGGTTATGACCATACGACACCAAAGTTTCACCTAAATCCAAAATCCTTGGAAGCGTTTCTTGGGAGCAAATATTGCTCAGAAACCCTCTATTGTTTCGTGGGAGTATTAACTCCGAAACTTACCCTTCATTGTTTCGTGGGAGTATTAACTCCGAAACACACCACATTCTTGTTCTCCATATTCTTGGATGTCGAACATGAATGAACTCGATTTTACTCCATTGGATTCTGCGGACATTAGATTATGAGATGGGCTCATGATATCCTAATGTACCTATTCGCACAAGAGCTTCTAGCTCGAATCCATAAGCGTTGTTTTGAAGAAACCGCTCTAGACCCTCAAACTGAGATGTACAATGCCAGGTTATTTTTCCTGATGAATCGCCATATGGATATGGCACTCCAGTTTGAGTTCATGAAAGAGGTTAGCGCTAGAAGCGCTTCATGAACGTTATGACAACGTTCGTGACTCCATCTTCTCTGTGGAAAATCATCACAGATGAACAATTGATTGAGGAAACTCTCACCACCTTCTCCATCTCTGCCTTGAGGAAAGGCATGACGACGATGGCGCCCCAATGGGAGGAAGCCACGAGCAAAACCCTATATCTAGGGACGATCCCGGACATTTTGGTTCGTAGAATCTATTTGCTCATGAAGGTAATCGCCATAAGATTAAGCGATCACGCGAGCATAGGGCCGCGAAAGAGTGAGAGAAGACTGCCGTCCTTATAAGAGGGACGCTGCCGGTCATTGCCGGTTAGCGTTGTTGCGCCACTGGTTATGGCAGCACCGCCACCGGCCAAGGCAATCTGCCACCGTCCTAGGGACCGTGAGTACCGCGCCTTTATACCTCAATCAATGGAGAATCCTCTTCATGATGTCTATTAATAATATGGAGCGTCTGATCAATGGGCCATTATTTGCAAAACATATGAAGATGTAATTGCAATGATCAAGACGTCGAGTTTAAGGGTTAAAGACTTTGGAAGCTAATTTTGCTTAAGTCTTATGTTTTCCAAGTTGATGAAATATGGCATGTTTGCCAAAGATATTGGATTTAGTTTTGATTTAAGATCAAGATGGAACTTTGAAGCCTTGGCCAATATCTTTAATAAAATCTGAGTTGCTTACGTAGCCTCGATTTTAATGATGAGCTTTTAGGAATGGGTTCTAGAGAACTTGAAAGTCTCACAGATAGCAGAACCACGCATGTCATATTGCGTCATAGGCATGATGCCTACACATTCCTCTGTGACTACGATGGTAGGACCATCGAATCTTGTGCAAGGAAGAGGATATGCCCAATTCCTCTTGCCTAATGGCACTCACATTGATGTCACAAATGCTCTCTACGCTCCAAGAGGAAATACAACTTTGATTGAGCTTTAAAGATATAAGAGTCAATGGTTTCCATGCTAAGATGCATGATGAGAATGGAAAAGAATCCCTTTGCATTACCTCTAATGACTGCGGTAAAAGGCGCATCTTAGAGAAGCTTATGTGTCTCTCTAGTGGGTTATATGCAACCACTATTCGAGCTATTGAATCAAACAATGTCATTCGGGATGACCCCTTGGATTCAGACACATATTTGGCTTTGGCACGACAGATTAAGACATCATGGTCGTGATATGATGATCCGTGTATTGAAAACCTCACACGGACATCCATCATATCGAGCTAATCGAAGCATGAATCAAAAGTTGATTCAAGGAGATGAGACAGATATGAAAAAAGGCAAAAGTGCCTCTGTCCGCCGCCCGTCGACCGTTCGATCTCTTCTTGTCGAACGGTCGACCTCGTCCAGCGTGCGTCGTCGACCGTTCGAGTTTCCTGTCGAACGATCGAACCCCCTCCAGGGAGCGACCGTCGACCGGTCGACCATTCCTGTCGAACGGTCGACTGGGACTGTCCTCAGAAATTTTCTGACAGGACAAAATCCTCCTATGCTTCTGAAGCTCCTAAAGCCAAATGCTCATTATGCAAAGCTTGTTCCTTAGGGAAATAAGGACTGAGACTGTCCTATACAAAGGATTCTAAAAGTACTTCTTCCATTCTTACAGAGAATCCAAGTGGATATCTGTGGACATATTCAACCAACAAGCGGGCCATTTATATATTTTATGGTGTTGGTTGATGCATCGACATGCTGGTCACATGTCACGATGTTGTCCTTTCGTAATGCTGCTTATGCTAAACTCCTAGCACAGATAATTCGCCTGCCGGCTCACTACCCGGATCATCCCATTAACTATCAGGCTTGATAAGGCTAGGGAGTTTACATCGAAGACTTTCGATGACTACTGCATGGGATAGATGTTGGGCATCTAGTCTCACATGTGCATACCCAGAATGGTCTTGCAGAGATTGCCATTAATAGCAACAAATGGTCACGAGGACGTTGGTAATGCGCACCAACCTTTTCTCTCTCTGCCTGGGGGCACGCAGTATTGCATGCAGCTGTGCTTATTCGTCTGAGGCCCATCACCACCCAATCTTTTTCTATGCTACAGCTAGTGACTGGGTACGAGCCAAGCATATCGTACTTACGCATATTTGGGTGTGTTGTTTATGTGCCCATTACGCCGCCACAGCGTCTTAATATGGGTCCTCAGAGACGAATGAGTATTTATGTTGGATTTGAGTCTCCAACCATAATCCGCTATGTAGAACCCTTGACAGGCGATCTATTTGTCACTTCGATGAGACAGACTTCCCGTCGTTAGGGGGAGATAAGAACGTGAACGTTCAACAGGAACGACTGGAATTGTCGTGGCCTGTCCCCACTCTGTCTCATAACGATCCCCCTACTGCAGAAAGTGCGTAGATTATAGATCTTCAGAAAGTCGCCGACTCTCTTCCGGACGCTTTCTCAGATCTTAGTGACTAGATCATATATACCAGCTGCAAACATGCCTGCAAGGATGCAAGTGACTGAATAAGGACTTGGACTCAAAGTCGCTATTGCAGCTAACCCTATGGGAGGGACAGTTGGTGGCGCCACTGCCAGTAATGGTGGTGATGTGGCTTAGGCCGTGGCTCCGCTGAGGAAGCGTTGGAGGCCACCAGGTTCGAGGGATTCGCGCCCTAGGGAATGGGCTGCGATGGCACCAAATAACCCTCTCATCATTGATACTCAAAATCCGTCCATGAAAACGTTCCGGATTATGGTTATGTCCAAAAGACATCTTCGGGGGACGCCCTGTCGCTAAGACCTATCCGTGGGAACCTAGAGATCTCGATTAATTACACTAGTGTACATGAGACGTGGGATAGAAACTCCATCACAGTTGATGATGTGTTTGCATATGCTTGTGCACAAGAGTTCATTGAGAATGATGATATTGAACCTCGCTCTGTTGATGAATGCCAACGTAGAAGCTTATTGGCCTAAATGGAAATATGCGATCCAGGTTGAGTTGGACTCACTAACAAAGAGAACGGTATTAGGGCTAGTTGTGCCAATACCTTCTGGAATAAAACCTGTTGATATAAATAGGTCTTTGTTAGAAAGCGTAGTGAGAGAACGAGATATAAAGCTCGTCTTGTGGCGCAAGGCTCCTCACAACGCCCTGGAATCGACTACGATGAGACATACTCTCTCGTAAAGGACGTCATAACGTTCTGCTACCTTGTCAGTGGTAGTTTCCGAAAAACTGAACATGCAGCTTATGGATGTGGTCATAACATATCTCTATGGGGATCTAGATATGGAGATTTATATGAAGGTCCCGGATGAGCTTCATTTACCCAAGTCAAGTGGCTCTAGACCACAGAGCACGTTTGCAATAAGGTTGCAACGTTCACTATATGGATTGAAACAATCCGGACGGATGTTGTATACCCGTCTAAGTGACTACTTGATTGGAAGAGGGTATGTGAACAATAAAATTATGCCCCTGCGTGAAAACAAGTTCCGGATTTGCAAGTGCCACTGAATACTTGAAATACGTGTTTGAGATGAAAGATCTTGGGAAAGGATGCTCAGGCGATTTAATATGGATAAAGTCCATCCTGTTAAGCACTCCCATGATTGGTCGCAGTCTAGATCCAAGAAGGATCCGTTTCACCCAAGGGATGATGGTGAAGACGTTTTAGAGACTGAGGTACCATACCTAAGTGCAATAGCGCATTATTGTACTTGGCACAGTGTACAAGACCCGATATCTCCTTTGTTGTTAACTTGTTAGCTAGGTTTAGCTTTGCGCCCACGCAACGCCATTGGAGTGGCATAAAGACTATCTTTCGATACTTGAAGGGTACGATTGATATGGGCTTGTTCTATCCCTACAGAGAGTCGAAACTAGGTGAGGAACCTATGTTTGCTGCGGTTGAACGACCCGGGCATCCGGACGAGGACTTACCGGCCGGATGGAACACAAAGGGCACGTTACCTGCAGAGAGTCTCAAAAATATGGCAAATTGGGTGAGGAACCCGTGCCTACTGACGACCGTCGACCGGTCGACGACCGGCCGTCGAACGGTCGACCGACGGACAGAAAAGCTGACGTCCCCTTTTCCCAAACACCTTGTGATGTTTTGGTTGGCTTTGCTGATATTGGGTATCTCTCTGACCCATATAAAGGTTGTTCCCAAACTGGTTATGTCTTTACCATGGGTAACACCGCGATATCTTGGAGGTCTACTAAGCAGACCCTTGTCGCTACTTCTTCGAACCATGTTGAGATAATTGCTCTCCATGAAGCATTCGTGAGTGTATATGGTTAAGGTCCATTGATACACATATAAGAAGTACATGTGGTTTGAGGTCAACCACTGATGAACCTACATGCATTTATGAGGATAATGTTGCCTGCATTGAGCAGATGAAGCAATGTTTCATCAAATGCGACAACGCCAAGCATATATCGCCTAAGTTCTTTTGTAATCAGCAATAGCAGAAGTTCCTTAAGATTAAAGTGAATCAAGTCCGTTCTGAGGACGATGTGGCTGACTTATTTACTAAGTCATTGCCTAAATCCACATTTGAGAAGCATGTGAAAAGCATTGATTTGCTTAAGTTATCTGACCTCCCATGATTGTGGAAATCAGGGGGAGACGCAGACTTCAGGGGGAGTCTGGCGTCCATGCTATACCAAATGTGAAGGGTGTGTTGTACTCTTTTTCCCTTCGACCAAGGTTATTTTTATCCCACTGGGTTTTTGTTACTTGGCAAGGTTTTTAATGAGACAACGTGAGGAGCACCACCTAGTGTTGACGCCACAAGGGGGAGTGTTGAAGGAAACCTACTTTGTGTGTGCCTTGTCAACCTAGGAGTATCTTAGTTAGGTTAGCATATGGATTACTTATTGAATAGAAGTCCTATTGGGATATGGATTGTACCCTTGTGTTTCTCTATATATAGAGGCACCTATTCATTAATAAAGAGATGATCTATTCATGTGCTATTTGCTCTGTTCTTTACTTTCTGCTTTGTGATTGTATTTCATATTCCCTTAAACAATTCATCCATTATTACCACCATACTACTGGTCATTGAAAATTGAACTAGAATTAAATATATATATATATATATATAGAGTATGAAGTACATTATTTAGCCCCGGGGCCCTTTTATCCTAAAATAATCCACAGCTTGTACTACTAGTGGTGCATGGTATAATTAAAGTTATCGATGTATATATATTGTTGGTCATTCTGTAAAAGTTTAAACCTAGTTAGTGCCTGGCTGTAGCTTAACCTGATTCTAAAGCTTCAGTTGCAGATGACAACGTACCCCGGCCAGCCATCCAGCTCGTCGTTGATCTTTGAGACCAGCTGCTAGTGATTGTCTAATACACACGTACAACACTTGCCCGTACGTTGCTATACATTCTTGCAACGCTGCTTTTTGTGCCCCTGCGTGGGTCTATCTTCTCCCCTCTGTGGGACTGTATTGTGTTTCTAGGTTTGTTGTAATGCTGGCTAGTTGCCTCTTTTTATCTTAAGTTTGCATTTCACCGACCAAAAAAAAAAAAAACATTCTTGCAACGCATGACAGTCTTAATTAATAATTATTACTTTACAGTAGTACCCATTATTCTTCGATCGATATATCAAACTTCGATCCCCGGTGTGTACTAGTTCATAGTTCCATATATTGATCGCAACTCTTATCTAAGCATGCAATATTTTCTAAGGATCGAATCTTGGTTTAATTATGGAAAGAAGGTCAAAACTCCACTTGACCGCACTAATAGCCAGGCTGGGTGCAAATAACTAGCTGCCATTTTATATATATAGTAGAGTCTTTCGCTTGGTATTTGATTATATATTGGCTAGTTTCAGTACGTTACTCATGAAGTTAGTTACTTGTCAGTATACTGTTCTGTCCATGTTTCTTTATTCCAAATTTTGGCCATTAATCAATTTGCACATATAAAAATCCAAATATATATTCCTGAATTAATTATCTTCCATGCATGTTCTAGCTAGTCCCATGACAGCCACTGCATTGGCATCTATATAAACCAAACAATCCCATCAGCCTTTTCTGCATCATCACAAAGCACAAAGCACAAAGCACTTAACTCGCTTCTCGATCCCATCGATCAATTAACTAGAGCCTATCTCGCTAGTTCCCGGCCTGCAAGTTAATTAATATATTAATTATGGATCAATTTCGTATGTGTATCATATTTTTACTCATTAATCTTTCCATTTCGAAAACTGTACATGTGAAGGGTTCTGGTAATGGGTGGACAAATGCTCATGCTACTTTCTATGGAGGCAGTGATGCTTCAGGGACAATGGGTAAGTTGATTAATTAAGTTTCTTGATATCGTACGTACGTAGTTAAGCTTATCGATCATATAGCTAGCTAGAATGAATATATAAATGGTGGTTGTAACTCAATTTTGGGTCGATCACATTAATAATTTCAGGTGGGGCTTGTGGTTATGGTAATCTATATAGCCAGGGGTATGGAACAAACACAGCTGCACTGAGTAGTGCTCTGTTCAATAATGGGTTGAGTTGTGGAGGCTGCTATGAGATTAAATGTGTGAATGACAAACAATGGTGCTTACCAGGATCCATAGTAGTAACCGCAACTAATTTCTGCCCACCAAACACCGCTCTTCCTAATAATGCTGGAGGCTGGTGCAATCTTCCACTGCGCCATTTTGATCTTTCTCAGCCTATTTTCCAACACATTGCTCAATCCAAAGCCGGAATTATCCCTGTGCAATTCACAAGGTATGTATATATTTGCCAGTCGATCTTTTTTTTTTTTGGTTAAAAGGGCCAGTCGTTCTTTACCTATATATTCAATAATGAATTAACTTTAATTTTAATGGCATCGATCTCCTTATTTATACAATTCATTTATATATGGATGCAGGGTTGGTTGTAGCAAGAAGGGTGGAATCAGATTTACAATCAATGGGCACTCCTACTTCAATCTTGTGCTCATAACCAATGTGGGTGGAGCTGGTGATGTGGTGAGGGTGTCTGTTAAAGGCTCGAAAAGTAGCAACGGTTGGCAGGCCATGTCCCGGAACTGGGGTCAGAATTGGCAGAGCAACTCCTACCTTAATGGTCAAGCCCTTTCTTTCAAGGTTACAACCAGTGATGGACGCTCTCTCATCTCCAACAATGTGGCTCCTCCCAACTGGTCTTTTGGTCAAACCTACACTGGAGGCCAGTTCTAATTAATTAAGCTTCAACCTAGCTACTTGGTTAACTTCTAATTAAGTTAACCTACTGCTGCAACCTAGCTACCTAGCTAACTAATTAATCCAAATTAAACTAACTTGATTAATTTTGTACGTGTCATTAATTGTTGTACTTTGGGTCTTTCTGGTGGTGCCTAGCTAGCTGGATCGATCAATCAATCAATCAATCATCAGAGCAAGGCTAACTAGCTAATTATATATATTAAGTTCATATTAGCATCACCATTGAGATATGACATCAACTATTGATCTTGATATCTTCTATCTATATATAGCTCCGTCTCATTTGTTCATCTTAGAGCTTAATTATGAGGAAGACTTATTATTTCACCTTTGATTATCCTAATAGTAATATTGTAATACCAAACTAAACCTATGTTTTCGACTTGTGTTGATTATTGTAAACATACGAAATATAAAATAATAATAGTAATAATATTAACAAGAAAAATTACACACACGATGGTTACCTCAAAGAAGGTGGGTGATTAAGTAGTTAATTATGCAAGTATTGTTGAAGGAAACCTACTTTGTGTGTGCCTTGTCAACCTAGGAGTATCTTAGTTAGGTTAGCATATGGATTACTTATTGAATAGAAGTCCTATTGGGATATGGATTGTACCCTTGTGTTTCTCTATATATAGAGGCACCTATTCATTAATAAAAATGATGATCTATTCCTGTGCTATTTACCTTGTTATTTACTTTCTGTCTTATGGTTGTAATTTATATTTACTTAAACACGTTATCAGCACGAACCTCTAACCCTGAATCAAAAACCAAAACTCTTGAGCATAGCATCCTGCTAGCGCCAAAACCCTAGAACCTCAAAACCCTAGGGTGTGCCGGATGAACAGTAATCGTGAACAGTGTGTGAACAGTATCGGATGAACAGTACCCGTGAATAGTACCTCCGTGCAATCTCCTCTAGTTCAAGAATCTGCCTGCACAGAACAGTCGAATTCAGAAGCGATTTTCTCCCTTCTCCACCGTTGGATTAAGCTGCAATTTGGACGAGAGCTTCCTCCGTGAGTCTAATATCTGCAGTTAAAAATTCAGCCAATTCGGACCGTTGGATCTCCTGATATATAACTTCGAAGAAGAGGTACTCAAGATAATCCGAGAAAAGAATCCAAGTAAGCTTTTATAAACGTTGCTGCTTTCTGAATTTAATTCAACCTTCTTTTTCTCCGGGGACTTGCAACCTCCCTTCTTCTACCTCCCACCTTTCTTATAACATGGGATAATATACGAGACTCGCCAAACTATGAGAAGCATTAGGGGAGTGATCGAGCTTCATATCGCTTGCGGTATGTGTAAGTCATGAGCACCTCTAATGTCATCATGCTATTGGTGATGACCTCAAGAGCCGAACTGTGGGGGTTCGAGCTAATAATCCGGATGAGGAATCCGTAGAGAGAAGAGACCTTGAACGAGGAGTTCATTGAATGATTTACCTCCGGATGAGGAATCCGTAGAGAAGAAACGACCTATGGTTTATGACTTATTCCCAACTAGGCTCACCTGCTTAGGTATGATGTCTAGGTAAGGAGTTTGAGATAAGTGGTATTAAGAGAGCTTGCTCCACCGACATCTCTTATAACTTACCTGGTTATATCTGAGTAGAGCTACCGAAAAGGTTTAAGGTTATGACCATACGACACCAAAGTTTCGCCTAAATCCAAAATCCTTGGAAACGTTTCTTGGGAGCAAATATTGCTCAGAAACCCTCTATTGTTTTGTGAGAATATCAATTCCAAAACATACCCTTTACCGACGAACGGATCGTCGCTATTGGTAACCTATCTTATGCCGACGAACGGATCGTCGCTATAGGTACCATATTCTTGTTCTCCATATTTTGGATATCGAACATGAATAACTCGATTTTACTCCATTGGATTCTGCGGACATTAGATTCTGAGATGGGCTCATGATATCCTAATGTACCTATTCGCACAAGAGCTTTTAGCTCGAATCCATGAGCGTTGTTTTGAAGAAACCGCTCTAGACCCTCAAACTGTGATGTACAATGCCAGGTTATTTTTTTTCCTGATGAATCGCCATATGGATATGGCACTCCAGTTTGAGTTCATGAATGAAGTTAGCGCTAGAAGCGCTTCATGAATGTTGTGGTAACATTCATCATTCCGAATTTAGAAGCATAATGGACTAATCTCCGCTTCTCTGACTTTGAAGAAGTCATGGGACATAATTCGGAAATTCTCCGCATCAAAGACTTGATGCATCTCTGTGGATAATCATCACAGATGAACAATTGATTGAGGAATCTCTCACCACCTTCCCCATCTCTGCCTTGAGGAAAGGCATGACGATGATGGCGCCCCTATGGGAGGAAGCCACGAGCAAAACCCTAAATCTAGGGACGATCCCGGACATTTTGGTCCGTAGAATCTATTTGCTTATGAAGGTAATCGCCATAAGAATAAGCGATCATGCGAGCATAGGGCCGCAAAAGAGTGAGAGAAGACCGCCATCCCTATAAGAGGGACACCGCCGGTCACCGCTGGTCAGCGTTGTTGCGCCACTAGTTATGGCAGCACCGCCACCGGCCAAGGTAATCTGCCACCGTCCTAGGGACCGTGAGTACTGAGCCTGTATACCTCAATCAATGGAGAATCCTCTTCATGATGTCTATTAATGATATGGAGCGTCTGATCAATGGGCCATAGTTTGCAATACATATGAAGATGTAACTGCAATGATCAAGATGTCGAGTTTAAGGGTTAAAGACTTTGGAAGCTGATTTTGCTCAAGTCTTTATGTTTTCCAAGTTGATGAAATATGGCATGTTTGCCAAGACATTGGATTTAGTTTTGATTTAAGATCAAGATGGAACTTTGAGTGTAAAGCCTTGGCTAATATCTTTAATAAAATCTGAGTTGCTTTCGTAGCCTCGATTTTAATGATGAGCTTTTAGGAATGGGTTCTGGAGAACTTGAATGTCTCGCAGATAGCAGAACCACGCATGTCATATTGCGTCATAGGCATGATGCCTACACATTCCTTTGTGACTACGATGGCAGGACCATCGAATCTTGTGCAAGGAAGAGGATATGCCCAATTCCTCTTGCCTAATGGCACTCACATTGATGTCACAAATGCTCTCTACGCTCCAAGAGGAAATAGAACTCTGTTGAGCTTTAAAGATATAAGAACCAATGGTTTCCATGCTAAGATGCATGATGAGAATGGAAAAGAATCCCTTTGCATTACCTCTAATGACTGCGGTAGAAAGCGCATCTTAGAGAAGCTTATGTGTCTCTCTAGTGGGTAATATGTTACCACTATTCGAGCTATTGAATCAAACAATGTCATTAGGGATGACCTCTTGGATTTAGACACATATTGGCTTTGGCACGACAGGTTGTGACACCCTGGTCGTGATATGATGATCCGTGTATTGAAAACCTCACACGGACATCCATTCTTTCAAGCTAATTGAAGCATGAATCGAAGAGCGATTCAAGGAGATGAGACAGTTATGAGAAAGAGCAAATTTGCCACTGTCCGACGCCATACGATCGATCGCACGATACCTGCGATCGATCGCAACCTTCCAGGCTGCGTCGTTAACAAACCCGAGAGCTCGGACGATCGATCGCATCCCCCTGCGATCGATCGTAGGTTCCTTCCTGTACGTTTTCTGGAACCAGAGAGCCCGGGCGATCGATCGCACATCCCCTGCGATCGATCGCATGTCCCATCCTGCATTGTTTCAGGAACCCGAGAGCACGGGCGATCGATCGCACCCCCCTTGCGATCGATCGCATAGAACGAAATCCTCTCTCTCGGATGTGGACAATTCCTCCTATGCTTCTGAAGCTCCCAAAGCCAAACGCTCATTATGCAAAGCGTATTCCTAAGGGAAATAAGGACTAAGATCGTCCTATGCAAAGGATTCTAAAGTGCTTCTTCCATTCTTACAGATAATCCAAGTGGATATCTGTGGACATATTCAACCACCAAGCGGGCCATTTATGTATTTTATGGTGTTGGTTGATACATCGACATGCTGGTCACATGTCATGATGTTGTCCATTCGTTATGCTGCTTATGCTAAACTCCTAGCACAGAGTATTCGCCTGCCGGCTCACTAACCGGATCATCCCATTAACTATCAGGCTTGATAATGCTAGCGAGTTTACATCGAAAACTTTCGATGACTACTGCATGGGATAGATGTTGGGCATCTAGTCTCACATGTGCATACCCAGAATGGTTTTGCAGAGATTGCCATTAATAGAATACAAATGGTCACGAGAACATTGGTAATGCGCACCAATCTTTCTCTCTCTGCCTGGGGACACGCAGTATTGCATGCAGCTCTGCTTATTCGTCTGAGGCCCATCACCACCCAATCTTTTTCTATGCTACAGCTAGTGACTGGGTACGAGCCAAGCATATCGTACTTACGCATATTTGGGTGTGTTGTTTATGTGCCTATTACGCCGCCACAGCGTATTTATATGGGTCCTCAGAGACGAATGAGTATTTATGTTGGATTTGAGTCTCCAACCATAATCCGCTATATAGAACCCTTGACAGGCGATCTATTTATCACTTCGATGAGACAGTCTTCCCGTCGTTAGGGGGAGATAAGAACGTACACGTTCAGCAGGAACGACTGGAATTGTCGTGGCCTGTCCCCACTCTGTCTCATAACGATCCCCCTACTACAGAAAGTGCGTAGAATTATAGATCTTTAGAAAGTCAGAGATTCTCTTCCTGACGCTTTCTTAGATCTTAGTGACTAGATCATATATACCAGCTGCAAACATGCCTGCAAGGATGCAAGTGCCTGAACAAGGACTTGGACTCAAAGTCGCTATTGCAGCTAACCCTGTGGGAGGGACAGCTGGTGGCGCCACTGCCAGTAATGGTGGTGATGTGGCTTAGGCCGTGGCTCCGCTGAGGAAGCGTTGGAGGCCACCAGGTTCGAGGGATTCGCGCCCTAGGGAATGGGCTGCGATGGCACCAAATAACCCTCTCATCATTGATACTCAAAATCCGTCCATGAAAACGTTCCGGATTATGGTTATGTCCAAAAGACATCTTCGGGGGACGCCCTGTCGCTAAGACCTATCCGTGGGAATCTAGAGATCTCGAATATTACACTAGTGTACATGAGACGTGGGATAGAAACTCCATCACAATTGATGATGTGTTTGCATATGCTTGTGCACAAGAGTTCATTGAGAATGATGATATTGAACCTCGCTCCGTTGATGAATGCCGACGTAGAAGCTTATTGGCCTAAATGGAAATATGCGATCCAGGTTGAGTTGGACTCACTAACAAAGAGAACGGTATTAGGGCCGGTTGTGCCAATACCTTCTGGAATAAAACCTGTTGATATAAATAGGTCTTTGTTAGAGAGCGTAGTGAGAGAATGAGATATAAAGCTCGCCTTGTGGCGCAAGGCTTCTCACAACGCCCTGGAATCGACTACGATGAGTCATACTCTCTCTTAAAGGACGTCATAACGTTCTGCTACCTTGTCAGTGGTAGTTTCCGAAAAACTGAACATGCAGCTTGTGAATGTGGTCATAACATATCTCTATGGGGATCTAGATATGGAGATTTATATGAAGGTCCCGGATGGGCTTCATTTACCCAAGTCAAGTGGCTCTAAACCACAGAGCACGTTTGCAATAAGATTGCAACGTTCACTATATGGATTGAAACAATCCGGACGGATGTGGTATACCCGTCTAAGTGACTACTTGATTGGAAGAGGGTATGTGAACAATAAATTATGCCACTGCGTGAAAACAAGTTCCGGATTTGCAAGTGCCAATGAATACTTGAAATCCGTATTTGAGATGAAAGATCTTGGGAAAGGATGCTCAGGCGATTTAATATGGATAAAGTCCATCCTGTTAGCACTCCCATGATTGGTCACAGCCTAGATCCAAGAAGGGTCCGTTTCGCCCAAGGGATGATGGTGCATACGTTTTAGAGGCTGAGGTACCATACCAAAGTGCAATAGCGCATTATTGTACTTGGCACAGTGTACAAGACCCGATATCTCCTTTGTTATTAACTTGTTAGCTAGATTTAGCTTTGCGCCCACGCAACGCCATTGGACTGGCATAAAGACTATCTTTCGTTACTTGAAGGGTACGATTGATATGGGCTTGTTCTATCCCTACAGAGAGTCGAAACTAGGTGAGGAACCTATGTTTGCTGCGGTTGAAAGACCCGGGCATCCGAACGAGGACTTACCGTCCGGATGGAGCACAAAGGGCACGTTACCTGCAGAGAGGCATGAAAATATGGCAAAATGGGTGAAGAACCCGTGCCTACCGCCATCGGGCGATCGATCGCAGGATATGCCACGATCGATCGTACCGAGCTTCTGCCGTCGAGCGATCGATCGCAGAATGTCACGATCGATCGCACGAGTGCTGCTGCCCATTATTCCGAAAATCTTTGTGATGTTTTGGTGGGTTTTGCTGATGTTGGGTATCTCTCTGACCCATATAAAAGTTGTTCCCAAACTGGTTATGTCTTTACCATGGGTAACACCGCGATATCTTGGAGGTCTACTAAGCAGACTCTTGTCGCTACTTCTTTGAACCATGTTGAGATTATTGTTCTCCATGAAGCAATTCATGAGTGTATATGGTTAAGGTCCATTGATACACATATAAGAAGTACATGTGGTTTGAGGTCAACCACTGATGAACCTACATCCATTTATGAGGATAATGCTGCCTGCATTGAGCAGATGAAGCAAGGTTTCATCAAAGCCGACAACACCAAGCATATATCGCCTAAGTTCTTTTGTAATCAGCAATAGCAGAAGTTCCTTAAGATTAAAGTGAATCAAGTCCGTTATGAGGACAATGTGGCTGACTTATTTACTAAGTCACTGCCTAAATCCACATTTGAGAAGCATGTGAAAAGCATTTGTTTGCTTAAGTTATCTGACCTCCCATGATTGTGGAAATCAGGGGGAGACGCAGACTTCAGGGGGAGTCTGGCGTCCATGCAAAGTTTCCAAATGTGAAGGGTGTGTTGTACTCTTTTTCCCTTCGACCAAGGTTATTTTTATCCCACTGGGTTTTTGTTACTTGGCAAGGTTTTTAATGAGACAACGCGAGGAGCACCACCTAGTGTTGACGCCACAAGGGGGAGTGTTGAAGGAAACCTACTTTGTGTGTGCCTTGTCAACCTAGGAGTATCTTAGTTAGGTTAGCATATGGATTACTTATTGAATAGAAGTCCTATTGGGATATGGATTGTACCCTTGTGTTTCTCTATATATAGAGGCACCTATTCATTAATAAAAATGATGATCTATTCCTGTGCTATTTACCTTGTTATTTACTTTCTGTCTTATGGTTGTAATTTATATTTACTTAAACAAGTATTTTTTTTTTCCTGTTATTTGTGGTTGGACTATTTTAACATTTTATGATTAATTTGGTTTTCAAAGTATTTTAATATACGAAGGACATTTACGTTAAAAAAATCAGTTATGGTTGACAAACTCTCTTCTTCTAAATAATAGTGTGGATATTAATAAGATTATATTACTTTTTAAAAAAAAAAAATTTGAGTTATGGTTGAAACATTTAAGCTGGAATGCTCAACGCATACTTGTGTTATCTATAGAAAAGATAGATACAACTAGGGGGATGTAATGCCTAAACTCGTGACAAATTACATTAGTCATTGAAAAGTGCATTCCAAATTAATGATAACAAGAGCTTCATCTATCCAAAATCCATCCTTAAGGTTAAAAGAACCACTAACAAAGTGGCCTAGTTTATCAGCCACACTACTTGTTTTTTTTTTTTTTTTAGAAAAGAAAACTTCATTAATAAACGAAAGATTACACCGCAATAGAATGACCGGTTGTGGCCTCAACACCACTACACACATTCCTATCAAGATCAACAGTTACGGGTCCGTCACTGTAAATGACATCCATGAGCCAAATGGGCCCAACCCTAACCAAATTTTATGCCCATACCAACGGGCTACATATAAGTAACCAATTCCGAATGTCACGATACAATCTCGCCACCAACTTAAGGACGAACCACTTCACCCTCTTCGACACTGTATCCAAAAATAACCAGACCACGTGCAAGGACAGTTCACCATTACGTTGAAAACAAGAAGGCACCGACCATAGAACACCTAGTCCTCGGAAAAGATGCCACGACCATGGCACTACAACTTGACCCAACCCTAGCTTAAATGTGTAGGGACTTATTAAACCTAGCCAAAAAATAAACACCAACAATAAAACTCTAATAAAAACCAACATAGAGCCGCCACAATCCCTCGCCCTCCCCCAAGATGTTGATGTCGGAATACCAGGCACCCAAACCCATAGCGCCACCAGCCACCAACCACCTCCAAGAATCCAAACTGATCTCCAGACGACGCCAAACCACTACCCAAAACCACCCTTGTGCAAACTCCACCAAACTGAAACCCCCAACCTCCTCCCAGATTGATGTACTCCAACATCCTTGAACCAATCCATAGCAATCCACCGTTCACCACCATCCCGTCAAAGAAGATCAAACCCATCCAGAGACCACAGCCGCCCCCACCTAGAAGCGATTCGCTACATATCAGGGAACTGAGCGATCCCGGCAGAGGCAAGAAGCCACCCCTGAAACACCAGCCGCCCACCCATAACAGAACGCCTCGAGCCAACCACCAACACCACCATGGTTGCTACCGGAGAGAAGAACCAAGCAAACCAGGGAGAGGCAAAACTCACGCAGCAACTCCGAATCCAGCACACCAAGAGAAAAAAAGAACCTTAGGCCCGTCCGGCCACACCCGCCACACGCTGCCAAAGCATGGAGCCGTCACTGGTGCGGGAGAGCCACCCGACAAGCAACAACCAAGCTTTTGAGAACCCCAAACCCTAGCGCGTGAGGCGCGTTCTAAAACTGCTAAATTTCTACTTGCTTCTCTTTAAACACGATTGACATGGAAAAAATTAAATTAAGAAGCAAAAGTTTGTCATAATTCATAAGTTAAAATAATATCTTAAGAATCAAACTCTACATCTCAACAATCTCGAACACATGTAAAAAAAAAAAAGACTATCTACAATATTTTACATGTAAAAAAGAAAAAATTTAAAAAGTGGACTTATTTTCAAAAAAATTTCTCATCCTTTTTTTTTCAATTGATATTTTTTTTATGTGCATGAGATAGAAAAAATATATAGAAAAAAATCCTAATAAAATTTTCGTTTGGTAATGGCGATTTAAATGGTCATTGAGTTTGTGTGCCCCCCTCCTTATGCTCTTAAAGCTTTCATTGATGATTCTGAAGACATGACTAGATCTCGAAGAACTCGTGGTAGTCCTTCTTGATCTATTGTGTGTTTTTTTTTCTGTTAGGCCTTTTAGGCCTCCATGTAACCAAAAAAAAAAAAAAAAAAAATGGACCTATGACCGGCCGGGAATAAAAAAGGTCATTTTGATTAGTTTGTTATTATGAGTTACAAAATAAGTGTAAATTACTTTATATTCACACTAGCCTTTCTACACGCGCAAAGCGCGTGTGGAAGGCGACGCTTGTGCGTTCGAGAAACGTTCTCAATTCCTCGTTTTATTATAATACTTTTGAAATCCAATAATAAATAAAATAAAAGAAGAAATAAAAAATAAAAATTTATTATGCTATTTTACTATTTTAACTTTAGTATATTTAAGTTTATTTATTAGCTAATATAGGTCCAGAATAACCAATTTTGAATTTAAAAAAATTTAAGCACAATTTTGATTTTATTAATACAGATTAGGCGTGTAAAATAAACAACTCCGAACAAAAAATTCCAGTTTTTCGACCAAAAAAATGCTGTTAAAAGTTAAAACTATAGAGGTGGGTGGTAGCAAGCGGAGTTTAGGGCAGCGTTCAGTATTCCCGCCCAAACTCATCATACTGTAAGTGGTAGCCCCTAGGGTTTCGGCCAAGAAGAAGAAAAAGTATGACTAAGAAAATAATTGAACTTGAAGAAGAAATTGAAGGAAAGGTTGTTGAGGCAAACGACTACATATTTGATAAGATCGGCGAGGCCGTTCCAGTCAAGACTCATGATTCCAGTTTCGATCCCCATGGCAGTCCCTCCCGGCCACTCGCCGTATCGGAGAAACACGGCCTCGTCTTCGTTGCTCATTCATCCGGTAAGGCTGACACCGAATTGCTTTCTGATTTTCACATAAATAAATAAACAAACTAACTTGGTTGATTCCCAAGGGTTTTTCGTTGCGAGGACCAAAGATGTTATGGCTTCGGCCACCGAGATTAAGGAAAGGGGAAGCTCTTCTTCTATACAGGAACTGAGTGTTGTGGATGTCCCCCTTGCCAGGCTTCACATTCTCGCACTATCTACGGATAATTCTACTCTTGCAGCTACTGCAGATGCGAATATTCACTTCTTCTCCGTGGGTTCTCTCCTCGATAAGGCGCGTTTTCTTGCTTTGTCTCATTTATGTTATTGTCACACTTGGATGCGGATTTGGATTTGAGCTCTTCTATAGCATCACTTCAATTTTATTGGGTCCATGGGCTTGCCTCAGGTGGTATTGAGCTGGAATGCTGCCGATGCCTATGTAGGAATCATGCAATTCTAGAATATTCGTGTTGCTGCAAATAGAAGTTTTGTTTATTACATGTTTGGTTTGTTCCACATTATGCAGGGTCTAGAACCATCTTATTCTTGCTCACTCGATGAATCCGGCTCTGTCAAGGATATGCAGTGGACAAAAAAATCTGAAAATATGTACGTGGTCCTTTCGAATCTTGGAAAGCTATATCATGGAACGATTGGTGGCCCTGTGAAGGATCTAATGGACAATGTTGATGCTGGTAATTTTTTTTTTCTTTCCATATATCTTATACATTCTGTGGGATACATCGTGTTGATGACACTTATTTCCATATGTATCTGATGATTGATGAACATGATCACCATACATAATTACTATATGCTATGACTTCATTGTCTTATAAGTACGGTGCATTACAGTATTAGTGCTTAAGAACTCATACTTTACCGTTTACACACATGGATATTGTGAGCCATATCAAATGTGTGGGATTCACAATATTCATGCATGTTGCCTACTTTGACAATAAGTTTTCCACATATCAGAAACACTTAAAACTTGCAGCCATTGCCACTGAATCAGAGTAGTTGTGACATAAACAAAATGATATAAGTTGCTGAGCAGGCTGAAGGCTTTAATTCAATGCGAGTGTCATTTGTTATTAAGAAAGCGTGTTTCATTATCTGAAAAGTTATTCCCAAAAATCCTTCGATGACTTGTCACCTGCCTGCTGCCTTGCTCTTTAATAGTTTCAGTAAGTTATAATATAAATAAAATGCAAAACACATTTCATATATCTTTCAAACAATGGACAGAAAGTAGGATTAGTCCATCATAATAATTAATAGAACAAGCACCTACCACTAAAGTGGGATTTTTGGAGGAGAGATCAAATTATGCTTCTAACCTTCTGTCATTTTAGCATAAAGTGGCTTTTACAAGGATTGAGTCCTGCAAGTGTGATAGTCTGAGTCTTGTCACCATCACAGCAGTAGGCCCTAACCAATTGCCTTCGGATTTCAAAGCTTTAGGAAAAGAAAATTCCAACTTTATTGCACATCTATTTAAATCTTTCATGTACTTTCTGTAGAAAATGCGATTTTCTGTTTGCATGGGGAAACATCAGTTTCATCATTTCATGTCATAATCAATCAGTTTTGCTGAATCTTAGGCTAAACAAGATTTCTTTTTGAACGTGGCCTCATCGTCCTCAGTTTATCTTTTCTTCACAAGCACACATACGAAGCATTCTTTGTGGAACATAGGATGCCACCACGTGCAGAAGTATTATAGAGACCTAAAGTTTTGAAATAGAAATACACAAAAGTTGGAGTTGCATCCATTTTCCACTCTCGACATCATTCAAAAGAATTGGCTTTAGTTTCAACTGAGAATGTTTCTTCAAACGACCCCTTTTGAATTTCAAAAAAGCTGCTGGAATGGAGATTAGGTTGATAACACTGTGCTGGTCTCATCTAAACCAGATAAGAGAAGGTGGGTTTTGGAGGCGTTGGGTGTTTTTTCCCGTAATTCTTACCGTAGGCAGTTGATGGACAACCCTTCTCTTCCCCAGTTCATTCCCTAATCTGCAATTTGGAAGGCCAAAGTGCCTCCTAAAGTTCTGGTATTAGTCTGGATTAGTGCACATGGGAAGGTATATACTTGTGGTTTGGTTCAAAGGAGAAGACCCTTTGCTTGTCTCTCCCCTCATTGGTATAATTTGTGAAAAGGAGAAGCAGAGGGTGTAAACCATTTGTTTCTGGAAAAAGGTGTTTATAGAATGTAAAGTGAGCTGGGTCACTCCAGCCAATTATGTGACCTTATTGGGTGAAAGTTTCAGTTATTTTGGAGGAAGAAAGAAGGGTTTGGTTCTGGGGAGATGTGCCATTATGGCGATGTTTTGGGTTATCTGGATGGAGAGGAACAAAATAATTTTTGAGAATTTGAGAGAGGATGATTTTGATATCTTGTGGGGTAGAGTTCGTTTTTGGGCTTCTCTATGGGCGTTGATTATAGTTCGTTGTTTGCTATTTACTTAGATTGGTTTGCAGCAGTTAGTTAATTAAGTGTTTTGTTGTTCTCTGTTTGGGGTTTCTTGTTGGTGTTTTGCAAGCTCTTTTTCAGTGGATATCTTGTCTACTTGTTTGTAATTGTTCTTTTTTCAATAAAATCTTGTTTCCTATCAAAAAAGAAAAAAGAAAAAAGCAAAAGGTTGAAATGAACTGTTGAATTTGAATCTTGCCACTTCTCAATTGGTTCAACAAAATGCTAACCTTTGGCACATCAGATTTATAACTTTTACTGATGGTTGTTTTCTAAGAGAGGTGAATTTTTCTTAGCATGTTGAATTCAGTATAATCTACTGTACTATACTGTGGTAACAAAGAAATCGGTTATGAAGACAGTTTTGAAATCCCAGTCCAGAGAGTAACAAACTATAAATTATATTCTTTTACTATGTTCAGCTAATGCTTATTTTGACTTGTGTTTGGTCACAGTTGAATGGAGTTCAAAAGGAAAATTAATTGCTGTGGCAAGGAAGGATACTCTCAACATTTTATCATCTAACTTCATTGAGAGGTCATCTATGCTACTTTCTTTCAAGTCCTGGATTGGTGATCCTGTTACAAACTGCATCATAAAAGGTATGTTACATTTTACAGTTGTATTTCCATACTTGTTTACTTCTGTTATTGCTTTTTGTCTTGATATATTTTTCTGAGCTGTATTAGGAATCAAGTTTTTCTCTTATTCATTATATGCCTTTTCCTAGCGCATTCATGAGTTCTGTTTTCGGTGACATCTTCATGGGTTTGAGTTCGAAAGCTTCATTATTTTTTACTCATAAAAAAGTGTGTTAACTGTTAAGTGCTATTTTGAGTGTTCTATAGGTGACCAAACCAAAAGTAATTCTTGTTAGCAATGGTCTTTGCACCAACAACCCCAAGCCCCTTTGTTATAAGTGGATGAACCAGGATTCAAACCCTGTTTCTTACAGTGGGGATTAAAATCCTCTTTCTTAAGGTGGGGAGTGGATTTTCCTATGGGGATAAGCAATGGGACAATTTGATAGATTATTTTGAAATTGATTGCAAACTGTTTGGTGTTGGGTAGTCTCTCTCTCCTTTTCTTTTTGAATTTGAAACAGTCATAATTGGAGTTTCAGTGCATTCTCTCCTGAAGTTGCAAGTAATTATAGGAGTTCAAATTCCCATAGTCACCTTTTTCTGTTTTTTATTTTTTATTTTTGTTTCCTTTATTGGACTTGTGTTGTTTACAAATGTTTAATTATTCCTGTTTTAAGAGCTTGACTTGTCATCTATTCCTTATTGAGAGACCAACTCTCCATCCTTTATTGGAGAATATGGTTCATTATCATAATAGAGTGATTCAAATATGAAGGCAGCTTCTTTTCATAAAGTGCAGCAAGTAGATTTGCACTTCTCTGATGATGTATTTTTATATGTGCTGTGAGATCCTCTCTTGATGTTCCTGGATAACTATAACAAGTTATCCTTGTCCAGAAAATAGAAAAGCTGATTTAGAGCGATTTCCCTTTTTATTTCTCCATTAGGATGCTTATGCTCTAATGGTTTTATGCCTACTCAGTCTTTACTAGTTATCATAGCTTGCGTTATGTGTTTCAGTTCTCTATTTAAATTTATGTTTTGTGTCTGTATAACGTCTTACATATGTCTCTGGACTGTCAGATTCCAGGCTTCACTGTGTTTTGTCACAATACTGGAAAAAGTAACTTTACAGTTTTAGCTTGTTTACACAAGTATGCCCTTACAGAAATCTTTGCTGATATATAAACTGTTGCCATTAATATGCTTGGCTACATCTAATCTCTACTGATTTTGTCACCTTCACAGTTGTAATTCTTTGTAATGTCTTAGACCTGATTTTGATTTCTTATAACTGAACCAAACACCAGTATTTTACATTTAGAAGATTGATCATTATCAACCTCTGAACCTGAAGTATTTCCTCAATCATCAGTGGATTCTATCAGGTGGGTTCGCTATGATAGCATCATTCTAGGATGCTTTCAACTGACTGCAGATGGAAATGAAGAAAATTACCTTGTCCAAGTAATACAAATCAAAGATGGCAAGTTTACTAATGTAAGCAATCTATGATTTAATTTGTGCTTGCCGATAGGCTTCTTATGTTCAATATTTTAATCTTTTACATAATTGTGCAATATATTATAGCTTAAGGTCAATAGAAAAGTAAATGAGAAATTGTGTAATTGATAAACTAAGTTAAGGGTGAAAAACAATAACATTTATAATTTTTTTTTCTCCTTTTGAAAGCCATATCAAATTAGGAGCTAAGGCTCAGGCCTAGGCATGCCTTGCCCTCCTTTTCTCTCAGGTTTGGCCTGGCACACCTTGTTGACAATGGACCTGCCTGCCTGGCTGGTTTGTGCCTGGTCCTAACACATCCCATTACAGATGTGATGAATTATGGCTTCCTGACTCGTTTGTCGTTTGATAAGTCCTTTGTTTTCAATAGGAAACCTATTCATTTGGAGCTCCAAACTCTGGAAGTTCTGATTACTGCTAACCACATGGATGATGGATCCTGGGTGCAATGGTAGCAAACTAGTAATTTTCTTGATATTGTTTAGATAAGCGAAATGTATATATATATATTTCTTTTAGAAACTAGGGTATCCGGATCTTTGACCCGACTAATCCCTAGGCTTCCCGCCTGACCCCACAACATTTGGGAAACTGGAAACTCTAGCAATTGCTAGGTGGGTACTGTGGGAGAGGGTCGAACCCCAGACCACTTGGGAGCAAACCAATGGCCTGACCGCTAGACCAGCAACTCTTTGGTAGATAAGCGAAATGTATATGACTCTAAAGTATTCCGACTTAAATTATTTGCTGTATGGCCATGATACTCATTCTTTTGGAAGGACAAGAAACCAGCTCAAGAGAACATCTCTTGCTTCAGCTATTTTCTGTTTTGCAACTAAAGCTCCATCTTTTTATGTTTCTTTTAAAAAAAAAACTAAAGCTCCATCTTTTACTGGTGCTTTTGCATCTGTTTTATGTATATATATACTTGTGATTGCTGATGCTTTTATGATATATGCAAAGCTGTAGAGAGCAATCTCTATTCCATGGTTGTCTTTTGTCTATCATGGCTATTGGAATTTTCAACACCAAGAGAGTTTTATTTAACATAGATAGTTATACATGTAAGAAAAGAATATAAACTATAGTACCAATCAAGTGGGTCCTATTGGCCCCATTCGCCCTTGAATATAACTTCTCACACTCCAATTTGCATGGTAACGCTTTCAACATATGGACTTTGAAATCATGAAGGTGATGAAACTGAAAAAATAGCATGTCTTTTACATAAGCATGGTGGTGAAGTGATGGTTACCAAATAGCAACTCTTTTACATAAGCATGGTAAATATATTAGAGTATATGTTAATGTTGTGAAACCTTTCTTGTAGGATTCTTGCAAGCCGGTTGTTATATCTTTCTACGATTTGTTTTCGTGTCTCATTGATGACATTTTGCCCTCTGCAAGCGGACCATATTTATTACTGAGCTATCTGGAGGAATGGTATGCATTCTCATTCAATCCCCCGTTCTTGAGCTTTGATTCCCTAAGGTTTAGGCTACTGCTCTCAACTTTGTCTTAAACTACAGTTTGTATTTTGTTCAATTGTTACCAGTTGATTTTGTCTCAATATCTTTTTCTTCAGCCAATTATTTGGACTTAAATATCTCTCCCATTTTTTTTTGCAAATTAAACTTCTATATGACAAAAAATTAGAAAATGTCTTCAAGATACAATTGTAGCACTAGAATGTGTCAGAGTAGTTAAGGTAGGAGCAAAAAGAAATTCATGTTTTTGTCTTTGAAAATCGATTATAGTGGGCTTTGCAATGGGGCTTTGCAACGCGCTAGTTGTAAGTTGTCTTGCATTTACATTTTCTCGTAATTTGTAGAATATGTTAGTTTTATTGAGGGAATTGGATATATATATATATATATATATATATATATATTACCTGGAATATAAAAAAGGTTAGAGCTGAAGGAAAATGAATTTTATTTTTGTTTTGGAAAAGTGATCTAGGATCCTTTAAATCTGAAGGTTATGATTTTTCTCCAAGTCATTGGTGGAGCCGGAACTAACTTCATAGGGCCTGGGGGGCCATTGGACCACCTAAATCTTTGATATATCTTATAAATGATTTAGAAATTTTAAAAAAATTAAAATGATCTATTGTAATATTTGTCATCAAATAATTTTTTGGTCGTTTACATAAAGTACCGGATCTCTTAAAAATAAAGTACTTGATTATTTTTATATCTGTACTCTAGTTAAGGTTAGTGATAAAGAGTCGCGAATTGACCCCTCAAAAAGTTCTCTGGCTACAGCCGTGGTAGTTATATTGTTTGTTGAGTTTTTAACTGAGAGCTCTTTGGGCATTTCAGTGTTTTGATTGGTTTTCTTACTTAATATCAACTCTTAAAGTCCTTTGGAGCAGGTCTCTGGTTACTAGTTTACTAGTATCTGTCAGAGATGGACCTTCATCCAGTTTTCTTGAGTTTCGAAACATGCAATTTTCTTGTTTTTTTGAAGTACTTGACTGCATCCCAATGGTTCTGCTAATATTTTGTTAATACTTTCTAAATGCACGTGGTTCTATAACTTTTTATGAGTTGACTGAATGGTGTCCAACTTATTTTCATAGAAGTGTGATGAGTAACTCATTTTTTCTTTTTGTGATATCATTGCAGTGAACTTGCAATTACTGCTAACAGGAAGAATGCGGATCAGCATGTTGTATATCTTAGTTGGTTGCTGGGAGAGGAGAGTAACGAAGCTGTAATTGTTGATATTCTACGGGATAATTTGAAACCAAGAATTGAGCTTCAAGGTTCTCAGAACTTTGATCTAGACTAACTACTAATGGTTCAATCAAACTAAGACTAATATTGTTCAGTTGATTGAGCTTCATCAGCATATTTTGTAGTCTCTGCTGTCATTTTATGTAGTCTTGTCTCTTCCTTTTCAATTCACTTGTAGTGCATGTTCAAATAACTTAAATTTTCATGAATTTTGACAAAATATAATGATTACTTTGTGAATGTAACCTTAGTTTTCATTGAATATGAATATGGCTGGCACACGCCGCCATTTTCAACCATATAATGGTTTCTTAGGCATCACCAGTCCATTCATTTACTGTGTTTCTCTTGCTTTGTTATGTTGGTTATATGTTTAATCGGTTTGATTGTGTTCCTTGTTTCAGAAAATGGTGATGATAATTTGATTATGGGGCTCTGCGTAGACAAAATTTCAATAAGCCAGAAAGTTAGTGTCAGACTTGGATTGGAACAGAGAGAACTCTCACCATACTGCATTCTTCTATGTCTTACACTAGACGGAAAACTAATTATGTACCATGTTGCCAGGTAGCTTCCTGTTCTCTTAAGTTTCTAATCATGTTAGAAGCTTCACATAGTTCTTTATTTGCTCTCTAGCTGTTTAAGTTGGTCACTTGTTGCACTGCACAGTCCAAGTATTATTGCTTTTATAAACTATGGTATGGCTTACCTGTATTAGCAACTGATTTGGTTTTTTTCTGTAGTGTCAGTGACGTTACAGTTAAGCCTGCTAGTGTTTCTTCCGTTTCTGATGAGGAAGAGGATTCTACTGCATTGGTACCTGTAGGATGTGAACCAGCTAAATTGTCTCCCCAGCTGGGGAAGGAACAATTTGAAAAGGTTGCTATGGATTCTCCATTGGGTGATAAAAACACAAAGGAACTTGACAGAAAAGTAGGTCTTGATGTCCTGGCAAAAGATGACCAGAAGTCTCTTAATGTAAATGAGACTTTGATGTCTACGCTTGTTGCTGATCAAATGCTCAAGAAAGAAAGTACCAACAGTAACAAGAAAGTGGAGCCTTCTACAAGTTCTCAGTCATTTAAAGGTCAACAAGAACTTAATTTCCCAAACCCCTACTCAAATAAAAATGGTAAACAAGTGCAGCTTCCTGTACAGGAAAACAGAGATATACAACAAGCATCTACTGATACTTTTTCTCAAGATGAGCATAGTCATGTGCTCAGGGACTTGAGCAAGACAGGAACTCAAAAAAATGCTGTACTTGCAACTAGCAGTGTCTCTTTTGTTGAGACGGGGGTGAAATCTCCAGGAAAAATGGAGTCAGCAGGTTTACAGAGTGTTTCATCTCAGTCCTGGTCAAGTGGAAAAATCATAACTTCAAAGGGCGCTGATTTGAAATCTCCAACTGTGCCTTCAACTTTTATTCAAGGTAGCAGATCTGGAACGTCAACTATAGTAAACTTTTCTGGTATGCCTGTTGAGAATTGGGGACGGAGACAATCAGCTGCGGCTGGAAATATTGCAGCAGTACCTCCCATTTCTAGCTTCCAGATGTCATCACAGGAAAAATTTTCGATTGCCAAGTCTTTCAATCACAAGATTCATCCGTTGAAGGAAAATTACAGTGAACTGCCCCAGTCAAGGATGCCGAACTCTGAACCAAATTTATCAAAACAATTTGGCAATGTAATGTCCATGTCTATGAACTTTCTTTTCAAACACTTTACATCTCTATTGTTTATTTCATTTCTTTAATTCAGCTGAAATCTAACCATTATCTAAAGGACTTTATAAACAAAGCAATTTGGATTAGTTAAACTTAATAGCTAGTGATCAGTCTATATTGAGCTTAAAATTTGTTGTGCTATGCTTATAATATTTACAAGTATTACATACCAGCACATTAACTCTAAGAGAGGATATTATGCTGAACTCTAAGTTGGTCTGTCCGATAGTAATGCTAAATACTCTAACATTAAATTTCACCATTTGTCTGTTTGTTTACTCTATCTCCTATAATGTTTCTTTTTCCTTGGGTTTTTGCATGTAATGTGCGTTTAGAAAGGAACAAAATATTTTTTAACACTAGATTGTAGTCGACTTTATATGGGATAGGATTAGATTCCTTGCCTCTTTGGCATCCTTGTGTAAGGAGTTTGAGGATATCCTTCTGCTTGTAATGTGTTTATAGAAGGTTTTTCATAGGTAGATTGCTTGTCCTTCTCTTTGTGTATTTTTGTTCCTTCTTCCATGAAATTAATTGTCCCCTGTATAAGAAAACTATAGTCTGCATATGTTTATTTATTTTCATGTGTATATTACGTTTAATTTTTCTTTTCTTCTATAGGCTGTAATGAATGTTCTTAAGACTGAAGTTACTCATTTTGAGAGTTATTAGTTATTTTTCTTTTTCATCCAGATAACAGAGATGACCAAGGAGTTGGATATGTTTCTACAATCTATAGAGGAACCAGGTGGTTTCAGGGATGCCTGCATTGTTAATCAGAAAAGTTCCATTGAAGAATTGGAGAGAGAGGTTGGGATTCTGTCTGAGAGATGCCAAACATGGAAGGTGATGTTTCCCACTTAATTTCTTGATCCCTTTTCCTTTTTCCTTTTGTTTATTTTTGGATCATTTCACTTTCATAAGTTGTTTGTGTTTGTGTGTGTGTTTTTTTTTTCCTTGTTTTTTTTTAACTGATTTTTGGAAACAAAAACTTGTCCATCTTGTGCAAATTGAGAAATTATCAATTTTTGTGTTTGTTTGCTAATTGAAACTTATCTTTTTCTCTGTTCTGGTCTATGACATCTATTTCAATTACTAATTATTCATGGCTTTTAATATAGTAGATCTTATTTAAACCACCATCCAGAAAATAGCAAATAAACCTTGACTATCCTTTGAAGTTCCCTGTGAACGTTTCTTCTAACTTTTATGCGACCTATGCAAAAATGGGAATACAGTAGCAGGTCTAGAGGTTTATTATGTATTCTGGACATGAGTGTACCACCTCTCAATAGGAACTTGCTTCTTGGGGACCATCTATTTAATCTTTTTAATTAATCAAAATATACCTTATGATTCAAGTTTGGCAACACTTGGTAAGTTGGTAGTCAAAAACCAACTCAGAAGAACAATCGGAGGACACGAAGTCCACACATGATAGAAGACATTGCAGAAGCTATAAAAATCAGTACAAAACAAAACTGAGAAAAGAACTATCTGATTGATGGCTTCCAGTTTCACAATATGGCAGACAAACTGACACCCCTAAAAACTGAAGAAATAGAAACCCAGAAAGAGGACCAATAAAGCAATCTTTTCCACAATGCCTCCTCCCTCGCCTTTCTATTCTACTCAAAAATCCTCTTATTTCTTTCCATCCAAATGACCCTTCTACGACACTTTTCCCCTCTCCCCCTCTAAAACTCCTAAACCTTTTGCTTAATAGAGAATAACATCCTTCTGAACTTTGGAGAATCCCAAACCATTTTGGCTTCCTGCTTCTAACACCTAAACCAGGGTTAAGAGAAATTAACTCCCTTCTGGAGGATCCCAAACCATTCTGGACCAAGGCTTTTGAGCAACTTCACAAGGGATCACAACATGATCAGTGCTTTCTTCTTGCTTTTGACACATAACCAATTTGGAGATATGCAAGCATCTGTTTTTTTTTTTTCTGAAACAAAGCACAAGTTTTGAGCTTTGTATAAGTTGCAATTCAAGCCAGAACTTTGACTTTTGAAGGGGGGCACTAGCTTTCCAAATCAGAGCTGCAGGCTCATATCGAGGAATAAAAGTATCCTCACAAAAGTACTTAAAATCTCTTGGATCAAGGAAAATTGCTCATTGCGTTCAGAGTTCTTGAAATCTCTTGGTTGTTTGGAATTTGGCACTCCTACATGATCTTTTCCATTATTGAATTTCATATACTGTGACAGTAATGTTGGATTCTCGGTTGTCTTTGTACTTTGCAGAGCACTATGGATGAACGACTTCATGAAGTCCAACATCTTTTTGACATGACTGTACAAGGTACTGTTAATGCTGCAAAAGTATAGTTTCTTAAGCACAATGCTTCGTATATATACATGGAGAAATATATACATACTCTTAATGGCAGAAATGATTGTTCAATTGGTTCAGTACTGGCACGGAAAATATACATGGAGGGGATTGTGAAACAAGCTTCTGATAGCCGATATTGGGACTTCTGGAGTTGTCAGAAATTGAGTTCAGAACTTGAGCTGAAGAGGCAACATATTTTAAAAATGAATCAGGTCATCTGGCTTGTTCTAATGATGATTTTGATACATACGCATTATTTTCTATTTCATGATTTCTGTTCTATTTCTTTATGTGGACGCATTGGCGCAGTGTTGGACGTTTCGAAAGCAGTAATAAAGTTTGCTTCCTTTTGTTAAATGTATTTCAGGATTTGACCGATCAATTAATTCAATTGGAAAGGCATTTTAATGGCCTTGAGCTTAACAAATTTGGTGAAAATGATGGAGCTCATGCTGGTCGAAGCACTTTGCAAAGTCGATTTGGGCCTTCAAGGTAGATTACATTTCTGACTGTAATAAGAATGAAGTCTACTATTTTCTGATACCTTCTTTTTATTCTAAATAAGATGAAGTGATTACATGAAAGGCACAATCTGAATACACAGGAAGTTTACTAGAAGGAACACCTTAAAAGAATAATAAGAACCTAATCTTCGCAGGGCTAGTGGCCTACTTGTTAAAGTCTTTGTTTCAAATTAAAGATAGAGAAGAAAAAAGGAGAGAAAGGAGAACGTGAAGGAGATAGGAGAAATATATTTTGGATGAGAAAATTATAAAGCAAAACTTAAAAACACCATGTTGTAGCTATTTTTTTTTTCAATTTTAATTTCCTTGTTTCTTTAACTTCATCACCGCTTTCATGTCTCATCTACCTTGTTTCTCCCATATATTATGGCGACTTTTCAAAAATATATTGGACGTGCATTCAACCAAGCTTGCAATCTGAGCTGTGAGCTCTTTCCAAGCAGTTCATTCCAACTCTGCAACTGAGATTCTAAAAGCCCTATAGTTATGGTGATTTTGTTTTAGGTCATTAAAAATAGGCCATTAAGAATTTCTAAATTCACCGAGTATTCTGTTGCAGGCACATTCAGTCCTTGCATAGTCTACATAGCACAATGACTTCACAACTAGCTGCGGCCGATCAACTTTCTGAGTGTCTCTCAAAACAAATGGTGGCACTGAAGATTGAGTCACCTTCTGTAAAACAGAAGAATGTAAGAATAGAGTTGTTTGAAACTATAGGGATTCCCTATGATGCCTCTTTCAGTTCCCCTTCTCCAGATGTGTCAAAGTTTCGTGGTACTCCAAAAGAGAAACTATCATTTTCTTTGGGTTCATCTGCTGCCAAAGATCAACCCAGGAGAAATGCGAGCGCCTCAAGGAATTATGAACCAGAAACTGCAAGGAGGAGGAGAGACTCACTGGATAGAGTAATGATTCCTTGGATTCTGTAATTTTGTTTCCTTCATTGAAAAAGCCACTTTCTGCATGACTCATGTTTACTTTCGTTTTTTATTGTCATGATCAAGAGCTGGGCAAACTATGAGCCTACAAAAGCCACTGTTAAAAGGTTGCTTTTGCAAGAAAGTGGAAAGGTAAGTGTCAATAGATCATCATTGTTGATTGATAAGAAACGCTTTAACTCTCGCCTGCTGGAGGGATCAGCCGTTACTCGTCCATGGGATTACACAATGCCTGCAACATTCTTGCATCCATCTGAAAACAAAGGTGAGCTCTGAAAAAGTTCAAACCTGAAAGTTATCCGAGTTCATTCTTATCTTTGAGCATTATAGGTAACATCCACTGATTGTTGCTCTTGCATGTAAATATATTTTAAACAGGCATTCAGGATACCCACTCAAAACAGGCTTCTGAAAGCCCAGCAACTCCGTTTGTTTCACCTAAGGAATCAGCAAGGCAAAATCTTATGAGGGAAACTAACATGACAGCAGACAAATCTGGCGAGGGCATAACGTTCATTAAGAAGTCTGATTCAGTTTCTGCAAAGGAAAAGTCTGTTTTGCCATCAGACACTAGTCAGAAACCATCAACTTTTATGGTACCTACACAGACATCCTCATTGCTTCAGAAACCCAATGATATGCTAAATTCATATACCAAAGAGAGGGCATGTCCAACAGAAGATAGTGTGAAGGATAGGCCGTTGAACACAACAGTTGCACCTATTGAAGCTGGGAAAAAACATAATTCTCCATTCTCTCTCTCCTTTCCTGTTTCTGTGGCCCCTTCTGCCACATTCTCAATGTCAGTTTCGGCATCCTCATCTTCAATATTTAGTTCATCATCAGCTCCTCTATCGTCTTTATCAAGTCCCTCATCAGCTTCTCCAACCTTGTCCTCTGTGATGCCTTCAAACAGATCTTTGGCTAGCTCAAACACTACCGCAGATATGAATAAACCTGTCTCAACATCCCCAATATCAGCTTTTCCCTCTCCAATTGTTCTGCCTTCTGGTTCTTTCTCATTGAATGTTTCAAAATCACCGGTGCCATCTGACATTTCACCTGTGATAAATTCAGCATCAGAATCTCCAAAAACAGAGATTCAACCTTCTTCAAAGACAGACGTGAATGCTAATACTATAGTACCACCAGTGGAATCTGGTCCTTCCCCTGCTAAAACTAATTTGAATCTCAAACCTTCGATATCGCCTCCCCTTACAGTTGAAACTTCAACAGGACTGGCACCTGGAAATCAGTCCAGTCTCAGCAATGCTAGTCCTGCACCAGCAGTGACACCTGGAAGCCAAACCAGTTTGAAGTATATATCAGGTCCTACACATAATATAACTATAAATGCTCAGCAGGAACAGCCATCAGCTGGACAATCTCTATTCCCAATAGCCCTATCAAATTCTGGGAGTGTTACTGGTAGGACCAATGGTCTGGATGTCCAAAATGCACAGGAGGATGACATGGATGAAGAGGCTCCCGACACAAATAGCGCAGCTGGACTTAGTTTAGGAAGCCTTGGTGCGTTTGGGCTTGGCTCTTCTCCTAATCTAACTGCTGTTAAACCCAATCCATTTGGTGGAACATTTGGCAATGTAGCAACAAATGTGACAACTTCGCCTTTCCCCATGACTGTTCCTAGTGGAGAGTTGTTTCAGCCGGCATCTTTTAACTTCCAATCTCTACAGCCTTCTCCATCATCTCAGCCAGCAAATTCAGGTGCATTTGCTAGTGGGTTTGGCACTGGTACTACTACCCAAACTCCCAGTCTGAGTGGGTTTGGCCAGCCAGCACCGGTTGGACCAGGGCAGCAAGCATTAGGATCAGTTCTCGGTGCTTTTGGACAGTCAAGACAGCTTGGTACTGGTCTACCAGGAACTGGTTTTGGATCACCTAGTGGTTTTGGAGGTGGCGTTGCTGGCAGTAAACCTCCTGGTGCCTTCTCAGGTGCTTCTTCTACCGTTGGTGGATTTGCGGCTGTGGCTTCTGGTGGTGGTGGTGGATTTGCTGCTTTGGCTTCAGGGGTTGGGGGTTTTGGTGGTGCAGCTTCAGGGGTTGGAGGCTTTGGTGCTGCAGCTCCGGGGGTTGGAGGCTTTGGTGGTGCAGCTTCAGGGGGCTCAGGTTTTGGTGGTGCTGCTTCAGGTGGTGGGGGTTTTGGTGGTGCAGCTCCTGCTGGTAGCGGGTTTGCAGGAGGCAATGTGTCAGGTACTTATTTATTTTTCATTAAATTTGATGTGATATTATTTGCTAAGATATGTAGCTGACCTGTATCTTGAAAATATGTTCAGGTGGTGGATTTGGTCCATTCGGTGGCCAGCAAGGATCCGGTGGTTTCTCTGCTTTCGGTAGTGTAGGAGGAACTGGAAAGGCTCCAGACTTGTTCCAGATGAGAAAGTAACTGATTTGTTGATAACAATCATACTTGATGTAGGCCTGTGCTTGAGCAATTTATTGGTCACTCTGCATCCACTGCCTGTTGATTTCTAGCACGTACCAACTAGCGCATTATCTTGTTTACTTTGCATATAACCCATTTCTATTTCTGTCTGCCGACTGCTTGTTAACTATCCACTGCCCATTATCATGTGAACGATGACAAAGAATCGAATTAAGTTTTTTTTTGAACAGATGTATCAAGTTATTTCTTTGCAAATGCGGAACAGCATTAAAGACAGAAATATAATGTTACAGGATTTCAAATTCTAGCCCTGCCAGGTTTACGGGAAACTTGATGATTATATAGGGGTTGGGCTGGGCTGTATTCACCCTACCGGTGCAACTACCGTGACCAAATTGTGCCACCAGCGAGGGAGGAGCATGGGTATAATTGTCAAACTTCCACCCTAAATAATTACTCTTTGCTCAAACTTCCAGCGAGGGAGGAGCATGGGCCTATGATTACAGACTCGAAGCTTGCAATGAGAAAAACTAGGAAGAAGAACAAATTTGTGTCACCAAGCGTGGATATCGGCTCTCAACGCCTGGAAGGTCAATTATTCAGTAAACTGATCTTCCAACATCTCTAAATTTAGTAGAACTTAAAAAATAGAAATACAAAAGTAAAAAATAATCTCAAACGTCAGTAATTTTCCTCACACCAAGAGCTTCGAGACCATTTGCTGTCATTACTGGAAATACTAAACTTCTGCATACCAAAAGGGAATCAACAAAACGAAAAGGGCTGGTAGGCAAAAGCACCAGCCCATGTCTGATATGAAAGTTCCGGCCTAAATAGCTTTTCAATCCCTTGCTAGTTGTCACACTGGAAGTCCTAATTCCGAAATCTTCATTATGCGTTTGTCCATCACAGACTTCTGCCTTTTCAAAATTGATGTCATTGCAGCAACCTAAACCGAACAACATGATCATATCCATAAAAAAGAGTATACTACGACGATGGAACAACATAATCAGATGCATATGGAAATTAAAGAAATAAATAGTGTGAAGATATTGTTTAGCTTGCCTCTGCTCTAAGCTTCAAAGCATCCCTGCTAGGAATTTCTCGCAGCCCATCCATTAAATCTACACAAAAAAATGTCATAAAATGGGAAAAGTAATCTAAGGTGATGTTGAATAAACATTTTTCCAAATCCAAGTTCATCACAAGTTGCTTCAGAGTCATGAGAAATATAGAAACCTTTAAGACCAAGTTGAAGTCTCTCCAGTAAAAGATATAACAAAAGGAAAGGGGGAATCATTCATGAACTCAAACCTGCTGCTTGGGCTTCAACCTTGCGAACAGATTTTGATAGAGATTGAATTCGACTTCCCACATCCCTGCATAAATTTGTTGGAACAATCAGACACAGACAGGTCAATAAAAATATATAGACAAGGTATATGGATCACAAGAGTACTTGAAAGGGGGTGTACATGAGATCAGTACGGCCATATTTCATATCCTTTTCAGCAAGAGCTGCCCTTTCAAGAAGTTTCTTGCTCTCCTTGTGCATTAGATCAACTGAAAGGTTGAACTCCTTTACATTCTTCTCGGCTCTGAGAAATTTTGCCTGCACATAAATTTTAGTTAATCAATTCCAGAAGAAAGGAAACTAGAGGTGAAAGTTGTTTTGAGGTTGAGGTTGAGGTTGAGGTTGAGGTTGATGAGAATAAATAAAATACAGACCTCCTGGCTCTGAAATCGACCAAACGTATGGCGAAATAAGAACCTTCTTGGTCCTGGAGACAAGACCCAGATATTAATATGTCAAATATTAGTGCAGACAGTAGAGCAAGCACAAAAGATGAGAGTGAAATCTTGTCATGTGAGTAAGTAACCAGTAGAAGAAGGACCTGGCAAAAAAAGGAAGGCAGCAGTGAGACCAATTCCAACAGTTGAGGCTGGGTTCTCTGTTGCACTCATCAATCCTTCTGCAGCAGATACAAATTTCACACACAAACACAATAATCATTGACTGATCAGTGTGGAAATTTTCAATTCTTGATTGATTAGTGATTAGTGATTAGTGGTTAAAGTAGAATAGAGCCCTAAAGCTATTAGACGGAGTTTTGAGGGCATTTACCTCTGATTTTGTGGAAGAAAGCATGTTCGTAGGTCCTGAAGTCGGAGACGGCTTTCTCCATATATTCCGGCAAATTGTGTTGGAGGGAGCGAGCAGAACGAATGGCAGAGTCCCTGGATTGCATCACCGTACGCTGCAGATCCTCCGCCATCGAAGCCAATGGCATTGAAGATGCTGATTCTGTAGCCACGCCCTTATACTTATCATCATCGTTGTTGCTATTCCCTTCTGATTCTGTCACCGGTGACGGCGTCGGCGTCGTCGTCGTCGTCGTCGGCTCCTCCGCCATTGTTTATTTTGGTTGGTTGGATGTGGCCTCTGCCTTCCGGGTACGCTATATCATATTATGTTGGGCCTGTCTCATTTTGGGCCAAAGCCTAGCTTACTAGAGGGCCCAATGTTGTTCAAAATTAGTATTATGGTATAAATGCCCTCACGAACGAAAGCCGGAGGCTCGTAGTCGTAGCTGAACCAGGGTTGAGGGCACCTAATGGTCAATGGCTGACTGACTGTCTCTCAATGTGAATTTAGGGTCTGATCATTACTTTACCAATTACCACCGCCTATACAGTTATACTTGCCCACCCCAACAAAGAAAAAGGCAAAGGCAGCAGGGCAGTTAGTTTAGGAAGAAGAAGAAGAAGAAGAAGAAGAATGAGTTGGCCCCAAGGCAAGGGGGTTGATTTGTAAGATCAGATTGAAGCACAGCAGAGTGGAGACGGGTTAGGCCGTATATATATGATGCTTTGTGAAGCATTGCGTGATCGAATACAGGCATGGCGTCGTGACTACGACAGGCTTCAATATTTGGCCGTCATCCTCCTCTACATTCAGGTAGGTACCAAGCCGCCTCGCTTTTCTTGCTGATTGTTAATTTCATTACGAAATCCCTAATTCCCGTTCGTACATAGATTGCGTGCGCATTGCTAGGATCGCTGGGAGCATTGTACAACGGAGTGTTGCTCATCAATCTGGCCATTGCATTGTTCGCTCTGGTCGCAATTGAAAGTAGCAGTCAGAGCCTCGGCCGCACATACGCCGTCCTTCTCTTCTGTGCTATCTTCCTCGATATCTCCTGGTTCATTCTCTTTTGTCACGAAATATGGTCAGTATATTCTTCGTCTTCTTCTTCATTCATCCATCTCATACTTTGGCTAATTGTCTTCACTCACTCTGCAGGATTCTTTCTCCCGGGAGCTATACAACTCTATATATCTTTTCAGTGAAACTCACTCTCGTAATGCAAATCATCGGCTTTACTATCAGGTTTTCCTCCTCGTTCCTATGGATTCAGATCTACAGGTTGGGCCTTTCCTGTGTAGTAGACCCTGCACCAACTCCCAGAGAAGCAGATTTTGATTTAAGAAATAGTTTCTTGAGTCCAACAACTCCAACGCCTGCTGTACTTAGACAAACTTCAGATTCTAGTGATGTTTTAGGAGGCTCTATCTATGATCCCGCTTATTACTCATCACTCTTCGAAGAGGGTCAGGTCCGTACTCTATCTCTCACTTTCATGCTCTTTTTCTTTGCTTTTCTCTTTTTGTATTCAATTACACTATGTCATCAAGTCATTTTGTTTGCATAATCTTTGCAAATTTCAATGAAGCTTCAATCTTGGGAATTATAAACTCAACAGATAGGACAATTTCGAGACTCTACTTCTTTTTCTTAATAAGAAACAAGAGTTGGATTTTACAATTGTCTACTTCTGAAACTGTAACCCATAAAGGTAGTATGCCACTTAGATTTTCTAGGGTTGCCATGTTTATTTCTCCAAGGTAGTCCTAATTCTCCAAGGATGAGAAATACTAACAAACATTGTCATGGAGTAAGCGATTGAACATGAAGGAGTTCTCATTCGAACCCTTGTTTTGAGAGGTGATAATTTATTTCTCCCATTGTCACAGTTGTTTTTGTGCTTTCTTTTATGGCTGTCACTTCTTGCTCCAGCTTTAAGTTGCCTCTTCTTCAAAAATTATTATTAATAATAATAGATTAAGGCTCATTACATTTAGGGTTTAGGGAGAGAGAGATCCTCAGTCGCTCCGTTGAGGTCTCTATATTGAGTTGGCGTGTGCTAGTGTTTCTGCTTTTGGATAAGAGGAATAGGCACTCAAGTAACACTAGTTTGGAAAGCATATGTGAGAAAGATGTAAAGGATTTTATTTTTCTAATAAGGTTCAACACTCAAGAGATGAGTATGCGAAGGCCCTTAGGTCAGACAGTCTACAAAGTCACATGACAACAATTAATTGTTGAGGACTCATGAACCTTTTGTCTTACAGATCAGGCTATACTTGTGTCTTTAAGCGGGGGTTATAAGAAAAAAGTTTTGATCTAGCATCCTATTCTGATTCTAAGCATGATGATTTTGACAGTAATCCACCTGGGGAAAATAAAATGGAGTGGAATTATGTTGTAAAGGAAAGAGACCTCTATTTTTTTTTTTGGTCAGACAGAGACCTCCAGTTTGGAGATTACATGTATTAAGATGTGAACTATTGATGTTTGGAAGTCTGGGGCTGTCTAATATGTTCTGTTTCTTCAGATGTGATCATTACATTGTTCTTGTCCATTAGAAGGTAGCAATGATCTTTCTTAAGGAACGGTCTACTAAGTCGCATAATAACAAAACATAGCTGACGACTCATGAGTTTTCTATTTTACGGTTTAGACTGTACTTGTGCTTTTAAGTGGGGTTGTAAGAGAAGTTTTCATATAGCATCCTATTGATGGTCTTGATAGTAATCCACCAGGAGAAAATTAAATGGAAGGGAATTATTTTGTATAGTAATTGCAACCTCTAGTTAGGAGATCTACATCTGCTATGATGTGAACTACTAAATTTCTCTTGATGTTTGGAAGTTTGGAGCTGTCTCAAATGTTCTATTTCTTTAGATCTGTTCATAATATTGTTCTTGTCCATTACCAAAGAGTTGTTGGTCTAGCGGTCAGGCCCTTGGTTTGCTCCCAAGAGGTCTGGGGTTCGACCCTCTCCCATGGTACCCACCTAGCAAAATGCTAGAGTTTCCAGTTCCCCAAATGTTGTGGGGTCAGGCGGGGAGCCTAGGGATTAGTTGGGTCAAAGACTCGGACACCCTAGTTTCAAAAAAAAAAAAAAAAATATTGTTCTTGTCCATTAGAAAGTGGCAATGTCACTTTGTCAGCTGTTACTGAATTGAAACAACTGTTATTTATTTTTAGGGGAAATGTTACAGTGGCAATGGATCTACATCTGCTGCTGAAGCTTCTAAGTTGAAACCATCTGTAGTCAGATCTTTTCAGTTCGTAGATGTAAGTATTGATGAACTCCTTTTGACCTTTTTTTTTTTTCTTAAGAAATTTAGCAATATAATATGTGTGATGATGTGGGGTGTGATCCCCACTGTTCTCCCATGGGCTAAATATATTTGATTTGATAGGTATAGTGGTTTCTTCCTCACCCACCTGTTTTCTCTCACCAATATCAACTGACCATATATTTTATTCACATGTTGAATATTCGTTGGATAGCATTTTGTGGTTATTTACCTGGTTTTGAACTGAGATAGAGTTTTTGACTGGAACATTGTATAATACAATTACTACTTTTCCCAAAACTGAATTATATAACGGTTTGTTGTTGTGAATCCCACGTACTTGTAACTCTTATCATGCAACTATTAGAAATATGGTGTAAAGTGATTTTAGTCGTCCAGCTTTGAAAGGCTTTTTACTCTTTTACTTCAGTGTTACTCTCACGCAGTTTTTTGGGCATCAAACTTTGCTACCAATGCATTTCAAAATACAAGTTGTTTTTAGTGATAGTATTAGTGGTTGTTTTCCTTCTTGAGTTTAATAGGATATTTTTTTTCCCTAAATCTCTCATAATTATTAATTCGTCCAGGGGAGTTGTCAATTTTGCTGCTTCTAACTTGATTGGGTCCTTGCAGGAGGAGAAGGCAGCAAGCCAGCATTCGGTTTAATTTTGAATAGGGGTATCTCTCTTTTCTTTTTGGACGCACTCCCAATATTGTTTAGAGGTTTCAGTCACTGCGGCCAGTTTGTGTATGGGGAGTGGGCTTGTACAGTCAAACACATTATTAAGCATTTTTTGCCCGGATGGAAGCTGCCGATCAAAGTATCAAAAGGACAGCATACCAAACCACATGGTTCGTGTGGTTTGGTTTGTCAAAAGCTTGGATCAAGATTCAATCTCCATCCTCCTTGTGATGTGGATGATGTTTCTTGGATATGCAATTACATTTAGCATGTTGGCTTGGCTGAATTGTTCAATCGGGCATGGTCCATGTTATGTGTATCAACTTTCTGGGTATGCAATGAGGCATAGATTGTATGCGGATTGCGCGGCGGGGAATAGTTAAGTTGAGAATAGTATCCTGGTTAAGGAACCCAGGCAATTGCCTCTTGTTCCGTAGTATAAAGTATTGGTTGACCCTTCAGCTCAATGGATCTTTGTTTTCGATGGCAAACACTCCGTTACTATGTCTTTGACTATATAATTCCAAGATTTTTTTGAAACATGTATACTGTTTTTTTTTCTAGTTATATATCATGTTTTTATTTGTTGGATAACTGTATAGTATAGTGTGTGTATATATATATATATATATATATAATGATGATTATCAGGTAAGGAGGGTCTTAGGAGGTTCTTATTTTATAAGGTAAGGAGTTTTGATCTCAGCCGTCAGATTTAAATGGATATGACGGCTGGAGATCAAAACTCTCTACTTTATAAAATAATAACCTCCAGTGGAAAATCCCTATATATATATACTTCTCTACTAAAGTGATCTTTACTTTTTAAGGTGCGAAATTTTAATCTCAGCCGTCAGATTAAATTATTTAAAACGAATTTGAAGGCTGTGATCAAAACTCTTTACTTAAAAAAGGTAAGGACCTCCTTACGAAAATCATTGTATATATGTTCTGATCTGATGGCTGAGATCAAAACTCCTCATCTTAAAAAGTAAGGATCTCCTTAGAGCATCAGCAGTGGGGACTCATTTTTTGGACCCAAATATGGGTCCAAATTGACCGTAATCCAAATTTGAGTCCATCGGAATAGTGAATAAAATGACTTACTTTTTTGGGTGCCACAGTGGTGCAGGACTCATTTTTGGATTCATATTTTTGGACTTATATTTTTGGACTCAAATTTGGGTCCTAAATTTGAGTCATCTCCATTGTGACATATAGATATTGGACCCAAAAACCCCACTTGTTCTCTCTCATTGATGAATCATCAATTTCTCTCTCCAAAATCCTCTCAAATTAGTTGCACATGGGGGGACCCACAAATATAGGTCCAAAATTTTTGAGTCCAAACTGGACCTATATTTAGGTCCAACATTTAGGTCTCCGGCAACTATAAGTCCTACTCCTCTGATCCACTGTGGGTGTTTTTGGACCCAAATATAGGTTTTGGACCCAAATTTGGGTCCCCATTGTGGATGCTCTTAGTGGAGAAACCCATATATATGAATGAGGGAGACTGCCATATAAACTAACCATGAGAAACGAAGAACATGAAGATAAGAGTAGGGAAAAGTATTGGATGGGGCGGTTAAGTCGACTCAACTAAGCATGATCCTTTATTCTAATTTTCCATACCTAAGCAGCCATTGCTATCATGGTGTAAAAATCAAATAAATTTCATAGGTCATGTAAGTTGAGCGTGTGATTCGGAGGAAATTCATCATGGTCTAGTTAGATTAGGATAATACTTGGCCCAATTAAAAGCTAACACTTGGCACAGTTGCTATTTAGGGAGGAGAGAGGGAGCGTCGACTCATCAATCGTGCTGAACCATTGGTGGGCCCGCTCTTTCTCTCTCCGTAATGCTTGAAGGATACTAAGTGCCACTTCCATTTAATTAAGCATACCTAAAATCCACCATTTTCAAAAAGAAAAAGTCAAAAATACCCCTCACAAGTCACAAACTCACAACCCCCCTTCTTGTACACCCATTTGGTCTATCCGGATACTCGATGCAAGTTCTTATTTACATATTTTGGTTAACCAAGTGAAAACACTCTAGTAGTTTTGGACATGTAGTACATGAATTCTTGACTACACTTGGTTTGCCACCTATCGGCATGACCACATACTATCCCCTATGTCGTACTACGTTGTTCCAATAACGTAATTGATGTACGAGAAAATACCACTAAATTGTTAGAGAGAAGCCTATGAAGAACACCATCGCTTTCAATCCTCAAACTCAGTGCCGAAAGATGCCACCATCGGCCGATTATGAGTCCAAATAATCATTGCCGTCGTGTGTCAAACAAACCCCTAGCAGAGTTTTTGGTTTTAGCTAAAAATGGCTAGTCTAATAGATGAATTTCTTAGTAAAAAGACCGTGTACATATAATATGCTTTGTCTGTAAATAATTTTGATGTTTACCTCACAAATTAAGGCACCCGCATCAAAAGAGTCGCAAGAACAAATCTTGTAAACGGCCCTAGAAAAGAAATAGACTAAAATTGGATTTCTCTTTGAAGGGCGGCCTTAAATATTGAAAAAGAAAAGAGAAAACAAAAAAAACCGCATAGGGAATGATTGGCTTTTAGCAGCTTTGGTTTTAAAAAAGAATGAGTGAGAGAGTGCCACATATGCATACGACGCGTTTTGGAAACAAGAAAAAAAAAAAAAAAAGTAAATCCAATCCAAATTCTAGAGGAACAGACAAACGAAAAATAACAAGAAAAAGACAAAAGGGCCAGTAATTGTAATTAAAAAAAGTAAAGAAAATAAAAGAAAAGAAAAAGTTGCCAGTTGCTGATGAAATGGGATAGAGAGAGGGGAAGGGTTTGGTGGATTCTTCTTCTTTCTCTCTGCAGCTCGATCAAAAACCAAACCAAACCCAGGAATTAATTCATTCCTAAAATCCAAGGTTTTGGTTTAATCGCTTGCTTGCTGGGGTACACATACTTATTCTGGAAATTCTTATATTCCTGTAAAAATTCTGAATTCCTCCTCATCCTTAAAGTTCAATTCTGGACTTGTAGCTCTATGTTGCATGTTTAACTCTTTTTTTTTTTTTTTTTTAATTGCCGTATGCATAGTTAATTTACTGATCAATTACGTTTTGTTTGCGTGTTCTTCTTCTTGAATTGTAAATATTATTATTATTGATATTAATTGTTTGTTGAGAATTTGAAATGATACATGATGCAAATGAAAGCGATGCTGCTCCTAGATCCTTCTCCGCTTTAAATCTCACCCATCTCACCATTTTTTGAATTTCTCTCATTTAAATGCCTTTTTCATAAAATCTTCATCATTCCTCGTATGCGATTTGGTTTCTCAAGCTCTGCTGTGGCTCTTGTCCTCTTCTCTCTGATTTTGTTGGGGTTTTGGTAAGAATCAAACGTCAATTCTCAGTCTTCCCCCTTTTTTTCAGAGTTGTTCTGCTTCATGGACTCTGCAAACTCTGACTTTTTTTGTTGCAGTCTCAAACACTTTCTTGGAAATTATCTTCTGTTTCAAGGCTATTTTTAGAAGGGATTTTGTTATGATATATGGTATAGATCTGTAAAAATATCTTGATCATTTTCGCCATATGGGTATTTGACTTTGCTATTGTTTTGGGATAGTGGCCAAAGAATTAAAGAGAAATGGAGGAAGCAATAGCAGCTAGGTATTGGTGCCACATGTGTTCTCAAATGGTGAATCCCATCATGGGAGTAGAAATGAAATGCCCATTTTGCCAAGGTGGATTTATTGAGGAAATGGATGGCACCACAAGGGACAACCATGAAGCCGACTCTGACTTTGGACCTGATCGACCTCTCTCCCTCTGGGCTCCAATCTTGATGGGCATGATGAACAATCCCCGTAGACGACGAAGATTGAGACGACAAGAGTTAGATGAGGATGAAGATGAGGATAATGATAATGATGATGGCCATGGGGGAGACACTGAATTAGACAGAGAACTTGAGTCCATCATCCGAAGGAGGAGGAGAAGCTCATCTACTATTCTTCAACTGCTTCGAGGCATTCGAGCAGCTGGCTTGGCATCTGAATCCGAGAATTCTGAGAGTGACCGGGACAGGGACAGAGAAAGAGAAAGGGAACGCCTCATTCTGATCAATCCTTTCAATCAAACCATCATTCTTCACGGTTCTTATGATTCAAGTCAGGGTCAAAACAACAATCACACCCCTATCGGTTCCTTAGGTGATTATTTCATTGGGCCTGGTTTAGATCTATTGCTGCAACATTTGGCAGAGAATGATCCTAATAGATATGGAACTCCACCGGCACAAAAGGAGGCAGTGGAAGCTCTGCCCACTGTGACTATTAAGGAGAACTTGCAGTGTTCTGTGTGCTTGGATGATTTTGAGACTGGGGTTGAAGCAAAAGAAATGCCATGTAAGCATAAATTTCATAGTGGGTGTATTCTCCCATGGCTGGAGCTTCATAGTTCTTGTCCAGTTTGCAGGTTTCAGTTGCCTGCTGATGAAGCCAAACGCGATTCTAATAATTCTACGAACAGCAGTAACCAGAGGGAGAGTGAAAACATTGGCGGTGATGGGGAAGAGAGAGATGGGGATGGGATTGGGAGAAATGGAAGTGGCAGAAGGTTTTCAATTCCATGGCCTTTCAATGGTCTGTTTTCATCCACAGAATCTCAATCTAGTGGCAGTGGGGGTAATTCTTCCTCATCAGCAAATGCAACTGGAAGTGGAGGTGCTTCTTCTCAAACAGATGACATATGAATTCGAGTATATTTGCATATTAGTTCAGTTCCTCCTATCCTTTATACATATATATATATATCATCAGGTTTCAATGGTCTGCTGCCTGTGTACATAGTATCTTACTTGAATGTGAATCGTGGAAGTTCAAGTTGTGTCCTCGTGTTTTCCAAACAAATGTGGTCTTTTGTAGATGTTATGGCCTCCTCGAACAATTTCTACTGTTGCTATTTTTACTTGGTTTTGAATCTTGAATCTTGGTAATTGATGTGCATTTGCTTTACCATTTCCTTCTTTTCTCTAGCTGCTTTAAATTGAAAGGTTCAGCATAATTGAAATTGGTGGATGGACTTTAGACTTTTGGGTTGTTTGAATTGATGATACCTTAATAGGAGGTGGAGCCAAGTCTGTCTTATTGTAGTTTTAAGTTTACGGATAGACGTTTCCTTGTGGTATGTGACTCATTGCTAATGGAATGAGCTTATAAACTGCAATGTCACGTTCAAGTTTGACAAAAATAGAAAATGGCGGGTTCTGCTGTATTTTCATGCCCTCCTCTATCTGCATAGTGCATACTTGGGTTGGGACTGGGAGTAGTATTATATCTCCGAAAAGTCACTTGGTTGCGAATATTGTTAGGGCCAGCCCATTATTATTGCTTCAATTACACGCCGGGGCCATGTGAACTGTCTGCTCTGCTCTTGTGAATATGAATAATGCTGTTCCTGATACATGAAACATGAGATGTGATGCAACAGCTAGCATATCTCTCTATTTCTTTTCATATTTCGGTGATCGATCTGCTCTGAATTGGAATCGTGCCTGAGGGACGTGTTTGGTGGTCTGAGGTGTTCATTCATACAGATATTCTACATATGTCCAAGTGTTCCTCATAACCTTGTTAAGAATGTTCCTACTCATGAAGGTTATGGCCAACGCATCGATTTAACATGCAAACCCTATAGAATCTCAATCAACAATAACAAACGGCTGGCTATTCAACAAAGGATGAAAATGATACTCCCCTTTTAGAGCAAATGATCCACAGGCCAAAACGAAAATATAGCAAAATAATCCTAAATAGTATTGAATTAAGTTCCATGTCGCACTGAGCAATTATATAGTAGATATCAAAGCCACTGTCTCATCACAAGAGATGGGTGACGGTAGATGTTTTTGCATCCGAAAACACATTAAAAACCAGGCAAAAATTATAAGCATTGTCATCAGTTCCTTCAGAGAAGGCCCAAAAGGAGAGAACAAAAAATTATCATGGTGATCTGAAACGAACTCACTTCACAGTCAAGATCTTGATCACAGATGCATTTCCATCACGGTGCAGAGCCACAACAGCATCTCCATTCTTGCAGAGTCCTTTTGTCTTGGCATGTTGAATGGCAAAGTCCAGAGCTTGTTCAGTTGTCTCTGCATGAGAGGCCCTAGAAGATCCTGCACTTAAGACTGGAACCAAGCCACGGAAAATTAGACTATGCCTTGCTGGAGCTTCATCACTGCATGACCAGTCAAAAGAATCAGTCTTAATCTCAGGGACAACAACAGACAGTATAGGCATGCCTGGCCTGTACTTGGCCACTAGTTTTGCAGTACTTCCTCCTCTTGTTAGGACCAATATTAGAGCTGCTTTTGACGAGTTGGCAGTTTTAACGGCAGAAGAAGCCAAGCTCTCTAATGGGCTCATGGGCACCGGGGAGTGATCCATAATCCTTTTGAAGACATCTCCATAGTGAAGTGTGCTTTCTGCTTCTAAGCATATTTTTGCCATGGTGCTGACTGCAAGTTCAGGATAAGCTCCGGCAGCAGTCTCACCACTTAACATCACACAGTCTGTGCCATCTAGAACCGCATTTGCAACATCAGTAGCTTCAGCCCTAGTTGGACGGGGAGACTTGATCATCGACTCCAACATCTGTGTTGCCGTGACAACAGGTTTTCCTTGGATGTTGCACTTATAGATCATCACTTTCTGAGCCAGAAATATCTTCTCAATTGGAATTTCCATTCCCAGATCACCTCGTGCAACCATGAATGCATCTGAATTTGCAAGGATGTCATCAAAGTTTGCCACCCCTTCCTGATTCTCCACCTATCAATCAAATTTTGGAATTATAAAACCAAGTAAAGCAAACACGTGAAATTCACCTGTTACTAGCATCCATATAAGAAAGTAGTAACATTGCAAAAAAATACTATAGTTTTTAGTAAATATCTCAAAGACGATCCAAATAATTACATTTGACCAATAATTGGCACCTTTCTAGGCATTTTTTACTCACAATTGAACCGAAACACAGTACATTGCATGAAAAAGGCACCAACAAACAAGAACATAGTTCCATTTGCAATCTCTAATTAATAAAGGTAACATAAACATTTAATTTGGACCTCTCTGTACTCCACAATGGTAAATGAAGTAAATCCGCACTTATTAGATATATCTTTTCATGACAATGAACCCATACCTTTGACATGAGAAGGATATTCTTAGCATGCTTTCCAAGGAGTTTCCGGACCTCCACGAGGTCTGAACCTTTCCGAACAAAAGACAGAGCAATCATGTCAATCTTATTTGGAATTCCCCACTTGAGAATGTCTTCTTTGTCTTTCTCTGTTAAGGTTGGGAGATCCACTACAACCCCCGGAAGATTAACGTTCTTTCTCTCACCAAGCATTGCAGAGTTCTCACAGCGGCACCGAACCAACCCCTTTTCTTTATCACAAGATAAAGCCAAAAATGAGATGGTACCATCAGCGCATAGTATCATGCTCCCTGGCTTGACATCGTGAGCCAACTTTTTGTAGCTCATGCAAATTGTATTTTCATCACCCTTGAGGCTGTAGTCAGTGGATATGGTGATTTCTTGACCCTGTTTCAGCTGGATGGGTTTGGCATCCTTCAAAAATCCAGTTCGAATCTCTGGACCCTGTGTCAGTGCATATGAAATGAACAATCAGAATATCGTAAAATCTTCCAAAATTTTCGCCATCACCTTAAGCACTAGCTCAAGTTATTCTCAAAGGTAACATCCTATTGAATCCACACAAGGTGGCTTTTTGTGCCTAAGCTGAGGCAAGCACTAGTAAATCTATATACAAGTTCAATTACAGTTCCATCACGTGCTTTTTAGAGTAGGCAGGGAAGAAATTCAGCCCCAGAGACAAGTGCATGTGTGGTGTGTGTAAATGTCCAAAGATCACACAGTATAATTGGTTTTTTAGGGGAAACTAAACCAGCACCCAATACAATACCCTGACGGTGTTTGTTTAGTTATAGTTATGAACACTTGAAGATCAGAGGAAGAAATTAATAGCATTTGTTAAGTATGAGCCCTAAACCCAACAATTAATTCAATTGGACCCAAAATGGAGCAAGCAAGCAAACAAAATAGAGAAACAAACAAAATAAAATACAGAAACAAAGAAACGAATAATAATAATAATAGGCTGATGTTGAACAAATGAAGAGCGAGCCAGCGTATCCGAGAAAATCGGATCAAATGGGATCGGAAGGAAGCAGACCTTGGTGTCGAGCATGACGGCGCAGAGAATACCGGTGGATTCCATGGCGGCTCTGAGATTGTCGAGAGTCTCCTGATGGTATTCGTGGGACCCATGCGAGAAGTTGAAGCGGGCGACGTTCATTCCGGCCATGAGCAGCTTCTCTACCATCGGCACCGACCGAGATGCAGGTCCCAAGGTGCACACGATCTTCGTCTTCGGCTTCTGATCCATCTTTCTTTCACTTCTTCTTCGTCTTCGTCACAGATGTGAAGAAGCACTGATGTCAATGACCCAACGAATGAGAAATTAAAGTAATAAACAAAACGAGAATGCGATGTGCGAATATGAAAGGGAAGAGGGAGAGAGTGGGGTGTAAAATAGAAGACCGAGTCTGTGTTTTTAGTTATTATTCTATAACACTTTCTTAAAAAAGAGAGAGCATATTCTTAGTTTTAACTTCTTGGGGAACAAGGTAGCTTATTTCATCAGCCGTTGAGAAAGAAAAAAAAAAAGAAAAGGAAAAAGATTAATGGCTACACCTAGCCCTCCTATTAGGACCGAGACCCATTGGTCCAAATCGTATTCATGCCTAGTCAACAATGGTGTCATTGGTAACCACGTGCACATACCTAATTGGAGGCAGTGGCACCAAACCAAAGAGACCGGCTGAATCCTGCGTCTTCATTTATTATTAATAAAGAAGGGATGGATGGGTTGGGCCTAAACACAGCGCAACCACTTTTGATAATAGCATATTCGTTTGTACTCTTTTAGACGCACTCAGACTCAGTATAACCAGTCTTGAAAATGATGATATATGAAGCCAATGGGCACCGGGCACACAGACTTGGCAATTGCCTCTTCTAATACCATCCATCTATTACCCATATCTTTCTAGCCAACAGAAACAAAGTAAACACACGGCAGAACGCTACAATGGGTAAAACAGGAACCAAATGGGTTTATACCTCTTACCCATGCCCTAAACTTCGTTACCAACAACCTCCTTTATTTGTATTGTCAATATTATGGTCCCTCTAGAAATTCTAGAGGGTCATAACAATATTTAGATGGAGTGCCAAATTTAGTGAACTTCTATTTAGAAACTAGATTATAACCATATCATATCTGAAATTACTAGTCTAGTCTATTTGCTCATTTCAAAAATGTATCAGAGGATCAATCATTTAATATCAGCTCTTGCTAACAAGTAGACATTGTATTTTGGCCTTCCCCCACCATTGTGTTCCATAACTTCAAAATTCAGGGGGGGCACTTGAAGCTTCCTCGGAAAAGAGCTCACTAGATAGCAAGCTTACTCGGAGCACTTGCATCACGACAATTTAAAGTTCATCATGGCCTTGTGGTTGTTCTTTGTTCATCAAGTCTAATTTATGTTGCAATTCCTGTCACATTTAATCCCATTAGACAGTTCAATGCCAAAGAAAAGCAGTAAACAATGCTCCAAGTCTTATTGGAACAAATTGCAATACCTTAAATTTTTCCTCTAAGCAAACAGCTGGAGTTGATAACAATGCTACATACCTGCCATAGGAAAACAGAATGTTAGTCCCAGGAAAACTGGTTTTGTGTGTGTGTGTATTTAGGAGAGAGAAGGGAGAAGTAATTCTTACTCGCAGAGACTTGGTTCATCAACATCAGCAACCTCATTTTTCAACCCACATCTAAGTCTGACCTGAAGAATTACAAAGGAGAAACCAAATCAATATATTTGTGATGTATTTCTATTCTCCAGTCCAAATTAATTTGCAGTTTAACTATTTATCATGGCTCTAGCAAAACCCATGACCCACAATTGTCTTACAGTTGCCCTTCATAATCTTATTTAAGTGCTCTACGGAAATTTAAGCGTGGTCAATATATCCAAACAGAACTAATTCAACTGAAATGAAAAAATTCATAACAAAATATGAATCATAAAATGTAAAAACATGACAATAACTACCTTTAAACTTCTATCGGGCCCATTCCAGCATTTATCACCGTTTGCAAAGATCATGACTTTATATGAGTCCTCAAATTTGTCCCAGCTCCTATTTTCCGAAAAATCATATAATTAGAAAAGATAGTATGAGCTACTGGAGATTAAAAAGTATGTAAATGCAGAGGCTACAGTGAAATGGACATCATTCATATCAGATCGCTGAATACTTCTTAAGAGAATGCCAGAAAAACTTAACCTATAACGTATGCACCAGTATTTACTGCAAGCTGCCGCTTAACCAACAAGAGAACATATGGGGGGATATATATGCATGCAGGAAGGCATGCTCAATTAGTTGGATCTAAAATCAGATGATAATTGCAAAATGACTTGCCTTCTTCTGAACTGACCACAAGGACAACAATCTAGAAACAAATTGCATAATTGGATTTTGGATACCTAATATGTAACTTTAATCTCTGGATATAATTTCCAGTGGAAGAAAAATAAAATAGATGCTCCACACCCATAAAGAGTATTCATATGGTCTCCAGTTGTTTCTTTCACTCTATGATTACTCTATGATTAGTGATAAATGAATCCAAGACTTGTTCTAATTTTAAACCCAAACACCAACCTCTTGACAGCAAATGCCTAAGGGCAATATCATACCATCATGGTACGTGCATAACTTGTTCTTATTTCAGTCCACCCAAGATGACACCTCCCTATTCCTTTTTGTGTTTTTTTTTTCTTTTTTTTGTTTGTTTTCCTGGTAGATAATATGTGGGAGGCTATCAATATAGACGGACACCTACCCTAGGCGAGTTGTAGAGTGGCCCTCCACCTGGGAAGCTTGCTTATATGGGCACACTTTGTAGACATACCTGCACAGAGAATTTTGAGTGCCCGCAGGTCAGATACGCACAATTGAAAGTTACAATCCTTATGAAATTTGAAAGCTACTAAAGTAAGAACAAGTTCGTAACTTATTCTGCTTGCTTTCAAAACAACGACCATAGAATGAATAGAACTCCTTATCTGGTCCTGTAAGAACAAAATTGAGTTCAGCTCATGAAAGCCCCACCTAAAAACTAACAATTATGCTATTATAAAAAAGAAAGAAAAAAAAAAGTAAATAAATAAATTTAAAAATTAAATTGCTCCAGCATGTGCAACTGATTGTATACTAACCAAAATCATGTTTTAGCTTTTGCGTCAAACTTGATATTCTTGACTCTATCTTTGACAACTTGGCACTGGATTCGTCATACTCCTTGCGTACACTAGCAGCCTCTGAACAGTGGATAAGCACCAAGAGATGAACCATTACATGCACTTATTTCCCATTTTCCCATAATCAAGCACTTAAGTAACATCGAAATTTTGACTACCTGATTGATTCACTGGAGTCTGGAATAAATTAACAGCCTGTAGAATGTTCCGCACAGTATTTTGTATCTTCTCCAACAAAGATGGGTTACTTGAGGTTGTTACATCTAAAATTCAGTTATGTAATGAAAAAATAAGAAGATAGTTTAGTTAAGCAGCTTGAGTTGCAAATTGAAGAACAAGTCCACTGCAAACAGGCAGTGGCATACCAGACAAGTCTGAATCAGTGTCTGACTCGTATTTGTATGAAGAACCAGAATCACTGTGATCCTCCACGCCAAAATCATCATCTGGCTCCTCCTCTACCTCTTCATCATCATATTTTTGGTTGTCATCATCGGTTTCTGAAGCATAGCCATCAGACTGTTCATCATGGGTCTCCTTAGGCAACTCTTCATGATCTTCATGTTCAGTATCTTTTGTAACATCAACTTCCCCTGATTTCTTTGTGGTATCTTCCCCTGTCCAGCGAGAAGCAACAAGGAGGCCCAACTCTTCCTTTGACAATGACTCTGTCTTTTCAGATGCATCATTTACCTAAACATATAGAGAAAAGAAGAAAGCCATTAGCTCCCAGGAAAAGATACTAAGGTTGAATTGGGCAAGAAACACTTGGTTGTTTTTGGGAAGAAGTCGGGATTCAATATTACAAAGTGGAAACCCTAAAAAAGAATAAACAATATCATAGAAATATAACACCTTAATGTTTGTCTGCTCCTCTATTTGATGTCGACTAAAAGTTCAGCTGTGGTAACATATAACAGAATATCCATATTACCCACAGTTCTTCAGAAGCTAATAAAAGCCATCTCCTTAAAAAGGTAGTATTCTTTGAACTTCATTTCTCTTACAATTCCAGGCAAACTTACTGCTTATATGTTTAACTACTCCTATATACGATGCCTATAATCAAAGTTCAGCTAGAGGAGCAGATAATGAATATTATCTACAGCTCTTCAAAAGAAAATAAAAACCCATCAAGTTTCTCAAAAGAATAGTATTCATTTAACTTGACTTCATTTCTCTTAGATATCCAACAGTGTTGACGACTATAGGACAAGGCCAGGGCAAGAAGGAAATTTGTACTTAATTAAGCAGTAGTAGTACATGCTTACACCTCGGAAGTGCCACAACATGTGTTGTACCATCAACAGTCTAACACCTGATGGAGCGCCCTAAATGTCCCAAAGGAAATTTGGCTAAAGCCGCTAAACAAAACAATGTTACCCTAGCAAAATACTATTTCCAAAAACAGCTTACGTAAAAGAGGTCAAATTAAAAATTGGACCAAATTTTCCTTTCTAGCCTTATCTGTGGTAACATTTCTTACATATCTGTCTTTACTTAAAAGATGAAAAGATGTTCATATGGATCGTCAACCTATGAACTTAATACATGAAATTTTTTATGAAGGATACCTTTCAGCAGCCAAATCTCTAAATAAAGTGATCTAAAAGTCATTACCTCATCATGAGGCACCTTGCTTCCGCCATCAAAGTCAGGTTCAGATGTAGCAACAGACTCTTTCTTCTGCTTTACTGCCTCCTACATTAAGATAGAAATTATGTCCAGATGACATGTTGTGATCTAACAAGTAACGTAAGTAGTGAAAGCTTCAATCAGTAGATTTGTCTTTGTCAAAGAATATTAGTTCAAAGTCTTGGTTTACCTGTTGTACACCATCAACCAGAGATCCTTTATGTTCAGGAGTATGAATATGACCATCTTTAATAGCTAAGTCATCATGGTACTCTGCTGTATCCTATGACAAGGCCGTCAACGTGAGACCAGAAGAAAATCCACTATTTGCATTGTCATTAAACATTGATTAAAGTCAAAGACTAATTTCAGTTGACAGAATATCTGTTATAGTGTAGTAAGTTGTATACATGCTTGTTTCCAGTTGCATCCACTAGATTCGCCAAATACAAAAAACTCATCCACATCAGTATGTCATGACTTCAATCAGCATAAATAAATTTTTAATGTGGCCAAAGAATGTACACCTTAGATGTAAGAAGTCTAAAATGTACATATTTATTTGCACATGTTTATGGTGCTAAAAGAAGAAAAGAGAACAAAATAGCTCATCTGAGTAATTAGTTCAACCTGGTACGAATGAGAATCCTCCAAAATCCCGACATTATCATCATGTTGACTTTCTGTAGGTTTGTCTTCAGCCCTGCCATTCTCCACATCCTCATTCTTTTCCTTCTTAGCTTCCTCTTCAGCTTTAGTTTTCTCCTGGTCTTCAGCACCACCGTTCTCCTGGTTAGCTTTCTCTTCCGCTTCTTTTTTCTCCTGCTCTTCTTTTTCTTTCTGTAAGCGTTCCTTCTCCTCAGCCTTTTCTATTTGTTCTTTACGCTCTATACAGCAGGCAAGCCAAAAGAACAGTTATGATGTTTAACCATATTAGCACATAATTGTAGGATGTTGAATTATCTATGAATTACGCATCAGAAAGACAGAAAAGTTACTTGGTGAATTTGTAAAGAGGGAAGGGAAAATGAAGACTCGTAAAATAAAATGGGTACGACACCCATTATCATGTGCTTGGTATATTACCAAACTCTCAGATTCGCTCAACAGACATATTATCATGACTAAAATCTACTACTGATTTTAGGAAAGTAAACATATCAAGAAACATTTAACCAAATAGAACACCCAAACAAATCAGCTACAATACTACAGATGTGGGGGATGGAGATGATGAAAATAATGTCATAAATATGAGATGCAAGACAGAAATATACCTTTGAGCTGTTCAACAAGTCGCTTTAGTATTTTCTCGTCATTTTGCAGCTTTAATAGTTCTGCCTCATCTTTAGCCATAGCTACTTTTGCTTGTTCAACTTCCTGATTTCGTATTGCAACCCCCTCTTGGTAAGTAGCAATCTTCTTTTTCAGCTTATATCTAGCCACTTTCCCAGCCTCCCAACATGTATTTGGGCAATTTACTTTACCATCATATTCATCACTCCCATCACAGCAGTCTGCAGATTGTATACAGGTAAACATGCATAACAGAGGAAATCAATCATTCAGGTAAGTGAAGAATGAAGGATTTCACTACAGAATAATATTATTCAGATACTAAGGAATGAAGAACTCATTTTCCTGAGATTCAATGAATCGAGATACAGGAGGCCTTCTCTATGCACATCTCCTTCCCATTAATTAGGTAACAGCATTGCAAGTATTAACTGCCTCAAGGTAAATCTATTTAAGGTTGCCTACTTGCCTTGCAAAATGGAAAATCAAAATGAAACACAAAATTGCAGCATGTCTGTGATGGTGCTCATAGCATAGACTTACCACAAATACCATCATTGACTCTAGACGAAAATAGCAGGAGAGGAGTGTGACCCACATTCCGACAATAGAACTTTCCACCTGGGCATGCAGATGTACCTGCAACCCCCCCAAACAATAGGCATTTTTGGTCAGCAGAAAAGAAAATATAAATATGTATATACATCACAGAATTCAAGAATTGACACAGAGATGAAAACCGAGTTTGACCATCATAGGAACAGCATATCATGACATTTAAATAATCAAATACATAGAAATTCAAGCCAAACTATAGCAAGTAGAGAAAAGTTAAGGCCATTCCTATACAATTAGAGAGGAGCATCTGCTGAAAAATATATCACAATAAGAAAACAACCAAATCAAAGCAAAATGGTGAACTCTACACTAATGTATAACAATGGGCAATGGTTAAAAGTTTTAGGAGATGTTAGAATAAGCAACCTATTGTCTTAGCTCAATTGACATCACCATAGCAGCTGGAAAATTTTCAAGAGGGAATGCATACCAGGCTCGTCGGTACCATCAGGGCAATCGCAGAAATCATCGTTGAGCTGAGCTCTGCTGAATTTCTTGGATCCGTCTTTACATCTTATCACCTCCGACGATTTGTAGTATTTCTCATCTGAGCGAGCATTCCAACAAAATCCAGTAATATACTATTTTTTTCAGAAAAATATGTAACAAAACACGTAAGAGAAAGGGAAAGAGATCGGAAAACTTGGTGGACCTTCAGGAGCGATTCCAAGAAATTGATTCTGGGGAGAAGAAGCTGCTGATCTAACAATTGATTCTGAGACTACACACAAAACGCACAGCACCGTGGCAATGAAGCTCATCTTGAACTTCATTTTCGATTTATTATTAACGAATTCGGACTATGAGTTGCAATCGCCTTTCTTCCTCAGACAAGACCAGAGAGACTACTCGTATGGCGTTCGAGCTCTAAAACGACGCCGGCTTTCATGAATATGAGATACACTACTGGTATACTGCCCTTTTGGCTTTCGATTGTGCCAGCGCCAAGTTAACGGGAGATTATTTTTGTACCTAAAAAGTTAACGGTAATTATTTTTTTTTTTCTTACAATGGTCAATTTAGTTTATGTCCTAAATCATAATAGGCAAATGCTCGACTGTGTTACACGAGATGATATGGATTTCTATGCATGAGAATGATCAGTCGGATTGTCAGATAAATGTAATTTTTTTTCATTTTAGTATCAAAGGATAAACCCTCTTTCCAAATTATGCACTTTTGAGCAACTTCGAAGTTAGCGGACACCATAAAGGAAAAAATACAAACCTATATCATATGAACTAGCCCTGCAACTCGTGCACCCCGTGTCAGTTAACGATTTGTTGTGTTACGAGATAATATGGATCCCTCAGCAAGTAAATGTTTGCGCCCCACATAGGAATATTCAATCGAACAATCTTCGCGCCCTCGAATAATTTCGAAGTTGGTATACACTAAAGAGCAAAGAAGGCAAATATCGGTCACATGAATCGGCCCCATAACTCGTGCAATGTGTTAGTCCGACGAAGATTCAACCGGCTGATGTATGTTTTTTACAGCTCCTCCCACAATTGTCCTACCATCCAAACTATTCTAGTGCTAAGAGGACTGGCCCTTTTGGTAGTATTGAGAATCGAACTTGGGTGGCCACAAATGCAGCCAAACTATGAACCAACCCACCAACCTCTTGGGGTTTGTAATTTTCAGTTTTTGCAAATTTGTACGTCTAAAGACTTAAAAGAGAATAGATTGTGATATTATGAGTTTCATGTGATGGTTGTTCCAACTTCCAAAAAGAGTTGAGATAATGATGAGAAGATAAAATTGAAAATGGGGATTTGCATAATTATTTTTTTTAATAAATCTAAAAAAAAAGAGAGTAGTAAATCTCATTTTTGTATTTGATATAAATTAGTATAGTTTTCTTCCTTGGAAATTTTACCGGTGCAAGGGCCACACTTCGGTTATCCCTAAAACCCCTACAAAATCGCTGACGGGAGATATTTTGACAGTGGCAGAGTCACATTATCTAAATCTCCGAACAATGGAGGGAAGCTCGCTTCTCAGTCTCAGCTGGTCCTCTGCTCCCCCCAACCTCTCTTACTCCTCTCTAAGCTTCACTCTCTCCCATTCCTCATCTTCTTCTTTGCTATTTGGAAAATCCCATCTCGTGGGTTTAATCCCAAGACCATTATCGGCCAACAACACTGTATCACTCTCCTCCCCTCGAACCTCTCTCCGCACTTCCACGTTCACCGTCGATGAAGCTCTGGAAAAGCCCAACAGTGATTCAAGAGATATGTTGCCCAAGATTGATAAGAGTGGTAGATTTTGCAGCCCCAGAGCCGCCAGAGAGCTCGCTCTGTAAGTCCTTAATCCTATCTCATTCATTTGCTCAATTTATTATATCCCCCATTTCTTGTAAGCCATGTTTGTTTCTTGAGGACACCGTGAAATTGCTTGAAAAATAGAGTAATAATGAGAATTGAGCATTAAGTCCGTGATGATTCATACGCAGGTCGATTATCTATGCTTCTTGTCTAGAAGGTTCTGACCCAGTGCGGTTATTTGAAAAGCGAATGAACGTCCGTCGAGGTACTTATGAAGTTATTTCATGTCCTCTTTGTGGTTTTAATTTCGGTTGAGGAAGCATTGCATCATTCAGATATGCTTATATTCTCAATTACTTTTGGACAACTTATGTTTCCAGAACCTGGGTATGAATTTGACAAGGCTTCATTATTGGAATATAATCCCATGAGCTTCGGAGGACCCCCTGTCACAGTTGAAACCGTCGAAGAAGCAGATGAGCTCCTGCGCAATGATGAAAAGGAATCTGCAATCGGTATACATATGTGACAATTCAAACTTCACATGCATTCGATATTTTATTTTTCATAATGTTTAGGATGGGCCAAGTATCACATTGTCCTCTAGTCTTACTTCATCTTTGAGCTAGAAATATGTTGAAGAGTTAGGTTGATGGTTCGGATTTCCATGCTTTACTCTCAACCCATCTATCTTGTTGGAGTCGCTATCAAAGTTTTTGCATGTGATATGTTGATTACTCCACTCACTTGATGAAGTAGATCTATCACCTGTTTCTTGTAATAAAAGTGGTACTCTCTTTTATTTCAAAGTGGAATTCTGGCTAGATTTAGAATAGATGCTCTTATAATATGCCTGCATGTGTTCTTAGGATGATCCTTAATGGAGGTTGGCTAGTTCACAAACTTTTTATCGTTCCTTTTTCTCAACAGCTACATGCATTGTTCCAGAACTTGTAATTCATATATCTCATTAAGAAAAAATTGCACTTGTGGAGCATAGTTCCATAACTTACTGGGGAAATTCACATGTTCTTGTGTCTCTTAGCTCTAACATCCCCTAAAGGAAATTATGTGCTACTTTTATTGAATTTTTCCAGTTATCTAGAACTCTTATATGCAGTTATTTTACTTGATGATATTTTTAGTCTTCACTCTGTTCCATTTCCTTTGCGACTGCTGTCACTGCTCTTTCAAGAGGAATACTATCTATTTCTTTTCCATCTCAGAAGCGGAAGTTCTTGCAGCTCCTCCAAAGTTGGTATACAGCAAACTGATTTTACGGTAAACCTTTTAAGTATATTGATCTAAATTCACTGTGTACTGTAACCATTAGCTGTAGCAAACCGGATTTGTTAGTGAGAGCAACTAATTATGTCTTCCTTTTGTTCCAGATTTGCAAGGAAACTTTTGGTTGCAGTCATGGATAAATGGGACAGCCATGTGCTTGTCATTGACAGAGTTGCCCCTCCAAATTGGAAGGTCTGTACACAGTTTAGAGTTCAACTCACATTTTTTACACTTTACTTGAACATTGTCTTTTGTTCCAATGTTTATTCTGAAGCAGCTTACTTGTCTGTGTTTGCTGTGATGGTATGTTTGTGCATTGTTTGTCCAGGTTTTATATGCTTTAACCTTGCCAGATGTGGGGCCACATCAATAACTAATGTGTACACACTCTTAATTGGTTCAAAGTTTGCCTGGAAAGCTTATTAATTCTGCACTTGAAGGTTAATACTAGCATATCTGAGTTATTTGCTATGTTGACTGTTTCGGTAAAGTTCTGGCCTATATAACTGCAACATAGGCATAGGTGAATAGCTGGTTTGTCTTTGTTTTGCCCTACTCCCTTTTGGAACAAGTAGTATCCTTGTGCAGCCAAAATTGAAGACAAGACTGTTGTTCTTGGAAATGAAAAGAAACAAAGAAGTTGGTCGTAATTGTTGTCTGGCCAAGTTGAAATAATATCTATTTGTCAACTATAATCCTGATTATTGATGTTGATGATGGTGCTACTGGATGTGGGGTGTGTCTGCACTTTGTGCACTGGTGTTGTGAGTGGGTGTGGCCATAAGTATATTTGGTTTCAATTGCTCTGAAGTAAATTGTATTCTTCTCCTCTCTTGCTAGGACTGTTCAGCTTACTGTCCCCATTTAGGTTTACTTATCCTTTATAAAGTTGTTCCAGCCTCCCAGTTCAACGAAAGATGGCTATTTATATGGATATCAACCTAAACCTCCATCTTTGGCTGCCTGGCACAGCAGTATGAAATAGATTGAAATGCGCGGGTTTCTTGTTCATAGGTTTTTGCTTTTTGTCCGTGTGTTTTAAGAGCAAATGTTCTAGTAACTAACCAGCATTGCATCCTTAAAATATGGCAGCTGATTCAGAAATTGTTCATCTCTTAAGCGAAGCATTAAATCTACTTCAGTCAACTTTCTGTGTTTCCAATTCATTCTGATCTAGAAACTTTGGCAATTGACTTCCAATTGGAGTTGGACAAATTATCTTTCCATGCTTGCCAAGAAAATGAAAACAAACACTTTCTCCATCCCAAATTTAGGTATGGAGAAATGATTTTTTGTAAAAAAAAAATAATAATAATAAGAAAAAATAGAAAAACCTTTCTCCTTCCTTTTTACAGAAAGAAACAGAAATACTACTGAGTTTTTGATGTTCTAATCCTCACACAATTTGCACCTATGTATTTATGATGTTCAGGATGAGCCAGGAAGCAGAATCTTGGAGCTTTGCATCCTTCACTTGGCAATGTCAGAAATAACAGTGTTAGGAACGCGACACCAGATTGTCATTAACGAGGTATAATCTTGTTTACTTTTTACTTGTTATATTGTTAGTGCTGCAAATATAATCAAATATGGCTCTATTTGTGAAGGCTGTAGATCTTGCTAAACGTTTCTGTGATGGGGCAGCCCCCCGCACAATCAACGGTTGTCTTAGAACATTTGTCAACGGCCTTGAAGAAACTGGTTTAACTCCAGCTTTGGGGAAACAGAAAGTGGTGACTTGATGTATTAACTGATTTTCGTTGTTGTTTAACGAAATGCGGACAGTTGTTGGTAGGCTGGACTGAAAAGTCACAATTTGGGAGTAAGGCTCTAGTTTGTAGATGTTAGAAAACGTTGGAGGAATTCACTTTTCTGTTTCCATTCAAGTGGATTCTACAACGAGAAATAGAGGGCATGGAGGCGGGTACTGTGATAGAACCATTGTTATAATAGCTGAAACTTTAAGAATTATGATGTATATGATAAATGTTGCTAGTATGGAATATGGATGTTGAGATAAAATTAATTAATCTTGTAAGTGCTTGTAATTTCATTTTCCCAAATTAGATAACTAACTTATTATATCAAACTATCAAAGTAAATGAAGTTTGCAATAGAATGCAGAACTGAAGTAACTGAGAAAAAGGAAGCAAATAGGTGGATGTCTGCCACTCTTCCTATGACGATGTGCATTTAGTACTCTTTAGTTTTACTTTTTGAATGATGATGCTAAAAAACTCGCGCCTCATTTTGCAATGTTATCGACCTCCTACTCTTTTTTTTTTTTTTTTTGTAACGGCAGAAAAAGAGAGCCGGGCTTGGGTTAAATGTTATTGGGCTTGGACATCCGCCTCTTCTCTCGTCTAGGGTTTCGGTTATTATTGCTCTATAAATTATAAAATGAGCACAGAGCTCTCCCAATTTCGTAGCACAGCACATCTCAACCTGATTTGTTTTTTTCGCTTCGGCGCTGGAGCGTTGGAGTCGTCGTCTTCTTCCCCCATCGCCATAGCCATAGCTTATAGTTTTCTGTGTTACCATCAATCAATTCTTGTAAACATGATGCCTAACATTGCAATTCTTTGATCCTATCGATCGAGGAATCTATCCTTAGGCTATAGTAAAGCCCCTGCATACACTGATTTTTATGTATGTATTCGTCCTTATAGCTCCGATTTTCCTTTCTTAGGTAGGATCTATTGGTGACAAGGACGATACATTCTTACTGTTTTTGTTTTCCTTTTCAATTAAGAAATTTTTTTTTATTTGAACTAGAATTAAGAAAAATTTGTTAATATATGGAGTGATTGGGTTGATGTGGTATGATGAAAAGAATCATTCGGATTCCCAATGATAGCATATATATGATATCTCAACCAGCTACTTCTGATCACATCGTTCCTTCACTCCCTTCCTTTCCTTTTAGTTTTCATTTGATTGGTTTCATTTTGATTTTGATTTTAGGCCGATGATGGATAACAATATTTGCTACTCTTGATGGGGATCCCATCTGATGATATTTTACCACCAAGATCTCTGAGGCCTATCTATCTATTTTTACATCTTTTTATTTTATTCGAAATTCGATTTACTTTTTAGGTTTCAATGCTCGAGGGTATACAATTCTGTTCCTTTTCCAGTTGTCTCAAAAGGTTTAAGATTTTCCAACATCAAAGGTATATTAATTAAGGGCAAGAAGTCAACATAATTAATAGAAATCAAATTCTGTAGTAGCTAAAACTTACCAAGGGTAGAGTATTTGCTGCCATATGCTTGTACTAAATCATACTACATTACAACTCCTCCCATCAAGTAGGAAGAAAGGTTTAAGGGAATGCATAATCACATTTTGATAACGCGAATGCATAATCACATTTTGGGAGCTTTTTATTTTTTTTTATCAATAAGAAGATAACCATTTGCTAATTGGAGGAAAGGTTACAACTATCGGAATCAATTTTGATCAATAGCATAAGCCATTCTGGCCTATGTTCAATAGAGTACATGTTCTCATTTTCTAATAAACTAGAATTGGCTAGACCATGAGCAACATTGTTACATTCTCTGGGCTGAAAAATAACATTGCTGGAACTGCACACTTTTAAAAGATTCTTGATCTCCTCAACCAAAAAACCATCATTTGCCCAACACCGTTCAGATCTATTAACCAAACATGCTACTTCTCAACTGTCAACCTCAACCAAAGTTGGATAAGACCCATGTCAATTGCAAAACATAAGCCTGCTTTAATAGCCATAAGTTCAGTTATCAAGATGGAGAAAGAACCTAGGACACATTGGGCTTAAGCTCCCATAAGAGCATCCACAATGGGGACTCAAATTTGGGTCCAAAACCTATATTTGGGTCCAAAAACACCCACAGTGGATCAGAGGGAGTAGGACTTACAGTTGCTGGAGACCCAAATGTTGGACCCAAATATAGGTCAAGTTTGGACTTAAAAATTTTGGACCTATAATTGTGGGTCCCCCCATGTGCAACTAATTTGAGAGAGATTTTGGAGAGAGAAATTAATGATTCATCAATGAGATAGAACAAGTGGGAATTTTGAGTCCAATATCTATATGTCACAATGGAGATGACTCAAATTTGTGACCCAAATTTGAGTCCAAAAATATAAGTTCAAAATATGAATCCAAAAATGAGTCATGCACCACTGTGGCACCCAAAAAAGTAAGTCCTTTTATACACTATTCCGATGGACTCAAATTTGGATTACGGCCAATTTGGACCCATATTTGAGTCTAAAAAATGAGTCCCCACTGCTGATGCTCTAAGCTCTCCTCTGTCATTACGAATGACAACACCAAAGCCTCTTCTTCCTCTTCTATGGTCCAGAGCCTCATCTTTGTTAAGCTTAAACATACCAACTGGAGGTGGATGCCAAGTGCAATTTCTATTAACTTTTTTCAAAATTTCATGATTGTTTGCCTCCTTGAATTCAAATAGAAGAACAATGGCTTTGGAAAGAATGTTGTAAAATGAATGAGAGCAGTTCTTACCATGGTATGTACATTTGGGGAGCTATATATGCACATATGAAGAGCGGGAGCATCTAGAAAGGACACACAGATTTCCCAATAGATGATCCGATTCTAAAATTTTACAACGATGTAGAAAGAGGTGTGGCGCCTTAGATCTTCCAAGAACATAGTAACCATGATGCACTGCCTAGTAGAAATGCACCAGCCATAAGACAAGATATGTCTGAACTAGAGGCTAAGAGTTCAATTGTGAGACTATGTTATATGAGGTTTATCCTGTTTCACACAAGACTCTGGAAATGCATCAAGTTAAAACATACTCAAAATGAGAGCGTTTCAAAAATTATTTTACGATTCCAAATGATTTTTCAAACAACTTCCAAAGAAATAAAATGGACAAGATTTATTTTCACTTGATAACCAAGTTAAAATTTCCTTTCGTTGATTAAACTTTAAAAAATCTGTAATTTAATATATGGAGGATAGAATGGTAAAATAAGTTATATTGAAATAAAAAAGAAATAAAAAAGGAAAAAGGATTTGAATGTAGATGAAAAATGGCTCTAATCTTTATTTTTTTATCGAAATCTTGCGGTTTTTCAAAGTTGTCAACTAAAGACTAATCAACGGTCAGAGATTTTGTTAAAATGTTCTCTCATTGGCCACAAAATACAATCGGCTTGTTTCGAACGCAGGTGGGGGGAGGGAGTTCCACACTCAGACGCTTTTGCCAACTCGACCACTAGTACACCACTTGTGGTTGACTAACTGCACTAATAGTTAAGTGCAATTGCAATTTGAGAAAAAAAAACTAACTTATCCAAACAAAAAAAGTTGTTATAAAATGAACTCTATACTTTTGGGGAAATTTTATTCACACACCTCTATATACTAGATACACACCCCTTTTTTTTCTACAATTTACATAAGACTTTGTGGGTACATAAAATTACCAAAAGAGACATTTATATATTAAAACTAAAGAAACATAGTTGAAATAAACAATCCCGCGTTAGAGTCTTCTTCTCCTCTATGAGAACGACGTGGGTGAAGATTGAAAGCCCTAATCAGAAACAGTTGGCCACACTCATGGATGAACTTCCAAAGTTAGAACTTATTTTTAAATAGGGATCGTCGTTGATCTGCAAAAACCCTTTGATTCAATCGTTGATTATTCAAGCTAGCTAGCTACCCAATGATTGATCTGCAAACTAGCTTGATCAATCATAGCTTGAATAATATGCAGAAACATGATTGATCTGCAAACTACCCAACGATTGATCTGCAAAGTAAATGAATTATGCAGAGGCTAGTTGGGTCTGCAAAGTAGATGAATCAACCATTGATCTGCAAAAATGGGTATGCAAAGGAAATTCTCTGAAACGAGACGGAAATCCAAGATGGGTATGCAAAGATTGTGCATCTTTTTTTTTTTTTTTGAAACAGACGTTGTCTGTGTATTTAGAAAAATGATGTGGGATGTGTATTTAGTAAATAGGTTGTGTATTTAAAATTAGGGTAGTTTAAGAAGTTTGAGGTTGTGTATCTAATAAATTGCGTTTCAATAAAGTTAATAGGTGGTGTATTAATAATGGGGTGTGTATCTAGTATTTAGTCATGTGTGAATAAAATTTCTCATACTTTTGATATAAAAAAAGAGTCGATTGAGACACGCATTACGAATTATGTTTTTAAAGGGTTGGCCCGTGAGAAGTTGCGGGCTCGGGCTGAAGCCCATTGGGATAAGTTTTCTTGGCCCGTTCCGACCTGTGAATGAGCACAACAAAAGATATATGTTTTGGTTTTGTGGATGCCAGTGAGTCAAAAGAAAAGAAAGAAGGAATCTCAGACGTGGCACATGACTATAGGGCGTTGATGAAATGCGCATGTGATTGTAGCAATGCCATGTGAGATTCCAAGAATGACCTCCGTGGTCGGTTGAATTAAGGAATATGGAGAGGGTTATATGGGGGTAGTATATATAGCGGTGAAGGGTAAGATGCAATCGCAACGCAACCTGCCTCCATAAGCTCCCAGATCTTTCCAACCACACCAACACAAACACAAACACAAGCACAAGGCGCTCTCCTCCTCTCAAATCCTCCTCTCCTCTCCTTTTAAGCTCCCCAATACAAATCTCTTCTCTTCTCTTCTATAAAACAAATCTCAATTCAAAATCTTCCCGCTCCTCCTCATATCCTTTTCTTCTTGCTCGATTTTTCCCCTCAAATCGCTTCAGATCTGTGCAACCACAAGGTCCGATTTCTGTTTAACGCAATCTTTATCCCCAATTTTTCATGCTTCTTCCCCTTAATTCAATCTTAAATAATTGAACAATCAAACCCTAATCACCCACAAACCAGCTGATCTGATTTTCTTCAACCTGAAAGATATTCACTTCTTTCCGTTTCGTGTTTTCCACTTTTGATTTTGATCTCGATCGTTTCTATTGTCTCATCGAAAAGGAGAAAGATAAATTTTTTATGTTACAAAAAGATGATTAATTTACGCTTAGTTTAGATTTAATTGGAACTTAGAGAATAGATGCAAAAGATGGATTTGTTTGAGCTGATCTGAAAGAGATTTTGTTTCTGTTTTGAATACAACTTGTTCAATGTATCAATTCGTTTATATGTTTTCAATTTAACTTATCATGGTGTATATGTATATAGAAAGAGCGAAGCGCAAGGTCTGAATAGAATAAATAAAACAAGGGAATGGCAGAACCAGGGTTGGAGGGAAGCGGAAGCCAACCAGTAGATCTGAAGCAACATCCTTCTGGGATTGTCCCTACTCTTCAGTGAGTCAATTTTACCTCATAAAATCTAAAAGTCATAATTCATGATACCCACTTGCTATCAACTACTGAAAATAAGTTGTAGAATTTGTCCAATCCTGTGAACAAGTTTACAACCTGTACGAGCCATAAAATGTCTGTATTATCTCACTTGTGGGGCTTGAAATCAATAGGGCTCTTTAGTTTATATCCATGCTGTCTTGATATGGTGCCTCGTTCATTTGTTTGTGATCAACCCAGTTTGTGATCCTATAAATGATACGATGCTAGGTTGGTTGCTTCAGTTTTGTAGTAAGATTTCTTGCTCTGCCTGACGAAGTGACTGATTGTGGTAGTTTTGCAAATATATTTCATCTATTGGGCCTTGTTTCTGTCTGTAAAGTGCCTATGTGGATGTCCTTTCATGGAGCCATTCAATTTAAATTACATGATTGGGTTTCACTGTATACTAGATCTTTCATACTTAACTTCATGTAGGTGCAATTACTTAGACATGACCTGAAACTATAAGCAGTTTTCTTAAATTGGATTATATGAATAACAAGTTGGATTGTGCTTTATGTATAGATATGCCATACCAAATAAATTATCAATGTGTTGTTTGCGCTTTCAGGAATATTGTTTCCACAGTCAATTTGGACTGCAAATTGGATCTTAAGGCCATTGCATTGCAAGCTCGTAATGCAGAATACAATCCCAAGGCATGTGATATTCATGAGAATAGCTCTCTCTCTCTCTCTCTCTCTCTCTCTCTCTCTCTCTCCTCCCTTCACCCCATCCCATCTCTGTGTTGTGTCCTGTCTTTTATTTAATAACTATACTGATTAAGTTAGTATAGTTTTTGTAATTCCCTTTGGTGTATCTGGACTCTGAAACAGCTTTGCCTGTTGGGATGGAGCTTAGTTCAGTTTATTTTTGGTCGTAAGCATTTATAGATTTAGATGCTAGAAGTTGCTAATTTGCTATTATAGCCTTGACCAAGAAAAAAAAACTGCTACTGCAGCGTAGATTTTTCTTTTTAATAATTGCTATTATAGCCTTCTGTGCACGAATATAGATTTCCTTTTCAATAATTATCTGTCATCATCACATTTTAATCCTATAGTCCTCTTGCAGCGTTTTGCAGCTGTGATTATGAGAATAAGAGAGCCGAAAACCACTGCGTTGATATTTGCATCTGGTAAAATGGTAAGTCTGAATTTACAACCAAGCAACTTGTTTCTTTTTCAATTCATCAACACAGTATTACACCAAAAGTAAATAAATCTTGTCCTTTTTTCTTCTTCCTTCGATGTGGGCTGCAGTCACCCTCTTTTTATTTTTGTCTGTTACTCCATCAGCATTGTGAAAACGTGCTTTTTAAGGTTCTTGTAAGAAAGACCTTAAGAAAAGGTTCACTAATCAGTGTTTCTAGCTGATGTGCTTTTTTATTTGTTGGGTTAGGTTTGTACAGGAGCTAAGAGTGAAGTACAATCAAAATTGGCAGCACGGAAGGTACTTTCATTATTTTCCAATTTCCACATCCAGTGTATTGATTTGTGTATAGGGGTTGTTTGGGATGTCCAATAGACCGGGGCAGTGTCAAGTCCATTGCCTGGCTTCTGTTTGAAATCTTACCCCAAAAAATGCACATATGTGTGTAGTTTATACTATACAAGCAAATATCTTCTAATAAATTCAGAATTATATATTTGGAGTCCTATATATTTTATCTCTAGATGATGGTTTTCTTTTCTTTTCTTTTTTTATTCTATTTTATTTTTATTTTTCTTTTGCTTTTCTGGTAACATGTTATCTCTGTCTCTGTTCCTCAGTATGCTCGAATCATTCAGAAACTTGGTTTTCCTGCCAAGTTCAAGGTACTCTCTCTCTCTCTCTCTCTCTCTCTCTCTGAGACCCATACACATACAAACACATTCTGGGTACCAACACCTAATTTACCAAATTTTATTTTATTTTTGTGACAGGATTTTAAAATCCAGAACATAGTTGGTTCTTGTGATGTTAAATTCCCCATAAGGCTCGAAGGTCTGGCATATTCTCATGGTGCCTTTTCAAGTGTGAGTATACCTTCGTGTCTTAATGTTGTTGTCTCTGTTGGAAATCTAATTTTGAGAAGAACTGTTTGCTGAATCTGTTTCGATTCTGGTGATCAGTATGAACCAGAACTGTTCCCTGGCTTGATTTATCGGATGAAACAACCAAAGATTGTGCTTCTTATCTTTGTGTCTGGAAAAATTGTTCTTACAGGAGCGAAGGTGATATTTTGTGAGGTTGCTTTTGTTTTTTTCAGTTTATAACTTTATATTATCTTGGTTATTAGCCTGGAAAGCATTATATTTTCAATTCTTCAGGTAAGAGGTGAGACATATGAAGCCTTTGAGAACATATACCCAGTTCTTACAGAATTCAGGAAAAATCAGCAATGGTATGGATAGTTGCATAACTGCTAAACTCTGCCCTCTATTCAGTCATGTCTTTCTAATGAGGGTTCTCAACCTGTCTATTTCTTTCAATTGACAGATTAGTATTGGGAAGCACCAGAGTACAATTTGTATTTCAGGAAGGTATTCCAGGACGTGGAAATCTGGAAGTCGATTTCACTGGGGTTCATGACCAAAGAAAACAAAAGATGCACTGGGGTTGGGTTGGATTGTAAATAAGGAGATTGTGCATTATTTGACGGTCAATGAAGAAAAATTGAGACTCATTATTCTGTTCTTTGTTTTGTAGTGATATCAATACAAAGGGAAAAAAGGAACTTAACGCCATTGAAAAAAATTGAACATCGTTATTAGTCATGTGCCTAGATCAGGTCATTTATAACAATCTTGTGCATATCCTTATTCAGATGAAAGAGGCACATCACCAAATTTGTTTATAAGTTTTTTTTTCGTAGCTGGTTCCCTTTGTAATTTCATTGTAGCGATAAAACAAACGACTGGATTGGGATACAATCATACAAATCAACAAATGGTAGCAACCACATTATACATCAAAACGAAAAAATGCGAATAACCATAGCATGCATCAAAAGTTGCCATTAAGTCATAAAGTTTAGGGTCATCAAAGAAATTCAAGTTCTCTTAGGATACGACAAAAAGTTAAAAATTGCATTACGAGCTTAAAAAATAATAAAAAGAATATAATTTTTGGTGTAACTTTTGCTAACGAAATTATTGCACAAGCCTTCTTCATTTTATTTTCTTTTTTATTTCCAATTAAAAACAATAGAGAATGATTCTGACACTCTAAAAATGGCCCGGTTAGTTTCCTTGCAATCAATAGACATTGTTTATCAACCGGGGAAAGAATCTAAAAATATTTTGCAAATGAAAATTTGCATGGAATCCGTGTGCTTTAGCAACAAGTTTTTCTTAGTTTCAAAAGTTCGTAGGTCTTTTGATTCCCAACGAGGTACAAGAAGTTCCAGTATACCGGCTGCTGCTACATTATTCCCATACTCCATCTTATTTTATGTGCAAGACGATGATGGAGCGATAACCCCTAGCCTAGGAAGAGAGAAGAAGAAGAAGAAGCATGCTTGCATTTATACAGGACTAGTAATTTACAGTTGCTTTAATTGCGTCCAATATCTGCATCAAACAACGAGGAAGAGAAAGAGAACTCCACATAAGCAGAGGTATGTCACCAGAAGCATCAAAAGAAAATCGTAGAAATGGTTTAGATAACTAACCTTGTTCTTTGTGGGCATATAGAAGGGTTCGAACACAAGAGGGAAGGGGGTATCCAGACCGCACACTCTTGAAACTGGTGCTTCTAACTACACAACCCATTTTGCGTTATTGATTAATTCAAAGATCAAGTTATCAGCTGCCTCCCTCCAAGACCTTAAGAAGCAAATATCTAGATAGAAACAACCAAATGTGAGAGTGTCCAAGGTTGGCCCTTACCTTCAAGAAGCAACTTTCAACAATTGAAGCAGATATTTCAGCACCAAATCCTCCAGTAACTGGAGCTTCATGACTAATCTACAAAAAATCCATTGGATTAACCAAGATGGCATCAACCCATTTTCATGAAGTGTTTTCTGTATATTGATATTTTTATACTTACAAGAAGCCTTCCAGTCTTTCTGACAGAAGCCTCCACTGTGTCCTTATCCCAAGGGATCAGAGTTCGCAGGTCTATCAGTTCACAAGAAATTCCATCCTGAAAATTCTCACTAGTCAAATAGCCTTTATAGGATGAGACAATTTTAGTCTTTAAAATTACATGAACCATCCCTATACATAATCACTAATCAGATATAGTATAGTGATTATCAAACGGAAGGAAAAAAGGGAATACTAGTTTGTAGAAGCGAGGAAAACATACTTTTTCAGCCTCTAGACAAGCCTGTTCCAATATAGATAGTTGAGCTCCCCACCCAACAAGTGTTATATCATTGCCCTCTCGAATTACCTGAGTATCGCAGTTTCAAATGTCTTTTAACTATAAAGTTCCTTGATTATATTAAAACCACAATTGCAGTTATCATTTATCTTCTTCAAAATTAGAAATTTGGACTACAATGGAACTAGGGATGTACCTCGGCCTCTGATAACGGCAACATGAAATCATGCTCAGGAACCTCTTCTACGGATAATCTGTATAACCACTGAAACCCAAGGCATTGCACAATTTCAGATCGCAACTTTTTGCCCAATTAAACATTCTCTAATGGATCAAACTTATTCTATAATCAAATACTACCTTTGGTTCAAAAAACACAACAGGGTTTGGATCACGTATACAGGAAAGCAATAAGCCTTTTGCTTGTCGTGGGCTTCTAGGGATGACCACCTATATCAAAATTCGAAAGTACTTTTCAGATATCTAATAATGCTGCAACAACCTTGGAACTTATTAAAGAGTCTGGAGCAAGATAAAAAATGAGCACAAAAAATCCTATATTCTTTAGTAAACCTCACAGCACTTGGCTATTCGGAGATTTAACACATAGAAATCATTTTCAACTAAAGAGGCTGATGGTACTACTGCCATCTTAAGTCACAAGCCGATAGGCTCAAGACAACTTTTCATGCGTTCGATAGAACTTTCCAATATAGTGAATGATGTTACGTTTATGACTCAAAAAACTAAAGTCCATTTCTGAAGTTTGAAAAAAGAAGCAATGACAATAATACCATTTGTGCAGCTGGATACTTGTAAGATGTCACTGTTGAAATGTACAATCTCATGATTTCAATTAGTTGAGCTATTAAATTGTGGGAAAATGCATGACGTCACTAGGTCAGACCCTAAATGTCACACAAAATATCTCAAAAGGATGAGACTTACTTTGATACCAGGAACATGACAGAAAAAAGCTTCAGGAGATTGTGAGTGGTAATGTCCACCATGGCCTACAGCGCCATAGGGCGCTCTTATTGTTAAGCCTAAGGAGTTTATACAAGGAACTGATCATGCACAATAACAAAGAGGGCCAGGGGAAGTAAGCTTCAAAGCAATGAAAAGAGTGAAGTTTTCACCTCCGCAATTAAATTGATTTCCACTTCGGTATCTGAACTTTGCAGCTTCATTGACAATCTGCAAAGTTAAAGAGTCACTAAATTAGTCATCAATGTGAGGCTATGATAAAACCTAGTATAGGAAGTGATTCATGCCTGATCAAAAGCGGGAAATATGTAATCTGCAAATTGGATTTCTGCAACAGCTCGATTGCCCTATGTGAGATGAAACCAAATTTAATGATGCTCATAGCTATCAGGTGAGAAGGTAAGTTGAACAGAGTTAAAAATTGAAGTCTCATGCATAAGACTTAAATCCTCAAACTTACCATAGCTGCTAGACCAATACCAAATCCTACAATGCCCTGGGTGTAAACACAAGTGAAAATAAAGATTATCAAAAGCACCTTTCTTAAAAGAAACCCAAGCTGTAACATAAAGATACCTGTTCACAAAGAGGGGTATTGAAAACCCTTTTTTTACCAAACCGATCAGCTAAGCCTGTGGTACAACGGAAGACCCCACCGAAGCCCACATCTTCTCCAAATACATAAGTACTGAGTAAAAATGAAAATAATGAGTTGGTTTACTTTACCCAGGAAACTTATAAGTCATAGTTTTCATTATATGTTATTACAAATCTAGGAATCCAAGCATATAGTATAGGTTGCAGGGTCCAACGTATAACGTTAGATGCAAACATCAAAGCGTGTCATGTCAATCAAAGCACAAAGGAAAGGTAAAAGCTCTCATTTCCTTTAATCTGAAAGAAGCTTATGACATTTTACATTTACACAAAGGCAAAGCTATCAAAGCAGTGAATTTCAGTGTTTAGAGCAATGAAAGACACGCTATAGCAATTTGGGGACACATTGTTATCAAGCGAGCGATAGATTGCACACGAAACCAGAATTCGAAATTGGAAATCAAGTTAGTAATTCAGAGAAGCTTGCTTTGCTATAAATAATGAATTAGAAAGGAAAAGAAGAAGCAAAATGATGTGGGTGATTCTCAGAAGGTGTGAAGGAAAAAGAAGACCGTGGATCAGTTTCCAAGGCGATGTGGAGCGCTTGGTTGATAGCAGAGTAGAGGTTGAGTGGTTTGCCGGTCTGCTCAACAATGGCGCTGGAGGTTGAAAAAGGCTTCCTATCGACCCAGTCTGTGATCAATCTTCCAAATCTCCTCCTGATTCCCATTTTCACATCACACGAGCCTGTTTGTGTTTATCACACGGACTACTACTACTGCAGAAGTGCAGAGAGGAGAGTCTGTTACAGCCTATCAGTTTCATTTAGGATTTTTATTATTATTGTACACTAATCACCACACGTCTCTCTCTCTCTCTCTCTCCGAGGAGTCCCTTCCCTTCGGAACAGAGCAGAGGCCACCTCACTTTACACGTCAATCCGTCATCTTGTTCCTTCGTTCTAATCTAATCCTAACATGGGCTGACATGACAGTCACCCTAAAACTCAAGAAAGAAAGCACCGTGTCTTGGTTTGACTAATTCAACGTGGGTCCCACACCACAGCTTCCTGACTCCCGTGATCGATCTCCTCTTGAGCAATCATGGGAAACGTACGTTCATGGTTCTTTGGCAATGTGACCTTTAACATCTAACTCCTGCCTGTCGAGGTTGAATTTGGGCTCTCGGATATGGAGAGTAGTAGGCCACAGATATTTAAGATCGATACACAAACAATGAACTGTGAAAGACATATTCTGGCTTAGCTCTGCCCAATTCAACTGGAGCTGATATACAAACAAAGCGAATGCATAGAGAAGCTGGAATACATGCCATACGGCACCAAGGAAGACGTTAACGAAAAATGATTTCCTACTAATAATTTTCATTTAACCTTGCAAGAATCCTTGGGAAAAGAGCCAAAAGGAAAGCCACAGGCAACCATCTTAAAACTCTAACTATATTTCTCTTACAAACACAAACCAAGCTATTCCGCAACAAGATATATCTATCTCATAAGACGCAGGAAAACAGCAAAGAGTTAAAACCAACCCCCCAAATAAAAGAATAAGATGGGTTCGGGATGGGACTCTGAAAACACGGGCCTGCCTGTCATCGCTCAAGTCTCTAAACACACACAATTTCTACTATGAATTGTACTCTCTTTAAAGCAGCTAAGCTAAACCAGCAAAACCTCCAAGGGGAATCTCCTACTAAGAAAAACTTCTGCATTGCACAAGCTAGCAACCAACCATTTGACACCTATTTTGTTACAATCACCTCAGACTCAGAGACAACTGGTTCTGGACCCTTCAAGCCATCTCCAGCTTCAGCGACTGATCCATTCTCCAAACGCTTCAGTTGTTCATTGCTCTGATCAATTGGTGTTGGTTCCTTAATCAAATCCAAGGCAGTTCCCAATGACTCCGGAGATTTGAGTGCCTCTTCTGTCCCATCATTTCTTGCATCAGTTGGCTTCTCCTCCAATACCTTCTGAATTATCAGAGATATAGAAATTTCTCAGAATCAAACCGGCTTAAGAACAACATTAATCAAAGGATAAAGATATAAACACAAATACACTGGATATGACTCAAGGAAAAAATCTTGCCTTCTTCCGAGTCTGCCGCTTTGCTTTAACTTCCTCAATTGTCTTCTGGCGATCTTCATAGAACTCAAAATCATCCAAAAGGCATGTTTTACTGGAATGATCCTTGAATAGTTTGATCAATTTAAGCCCGTCCTCTAACTTGACCTACAAAAACAAATTAAAACTTACTACTACAAAAGAGAAATGAAGAACAAGATATGAAAAAAAGTAGACATACCTCTTGAGTGTCCCTACTGTTTGTGACTGGTTTGTTTTCATTGTTTTCTAGGGTAATGTGCTTTAGCAAACTGTTGGGTACATCCTTTACAATGTGCCACTTAACAGGGAAACAACCAGTCCACTTGTCTTGTTGCCAATACTCCACATTCTTGTTAAAATCCACAGGCCCCACCATCTCCGCTAGGCCAACGAATTGACCACTAGCATTCACCTAGAGAGAAAATAAATAAAGGTAAAAAACAATAAGAAGACAAAGCAAGGAAAGCAGCAGGAGAAAATGCCAACTTAAGAAATAAATCACAATGCTCACCGAAAAGAACAGAAATACAGCGCATCCACCAGATTTCTCCTGAGCCTCCTGGTATGCTGCATTTAGTTTCTTGTTTCCGTTTGGTGTGCTGGCCCAGACATTATACTTGACACTCTTATGAACATCATCCTCACTATATGACTTTATAATGAAGAATTTGGCATCTGAGTAATTATCATGGATATCTGCTCCGGAGCGGTGCTCCCTCTCTGGAATGGTGCTAATTGTATCCTTCTCATCATTAGGTTTATTCAACGGCATATTGACCCCGGTTTTATAACTCTTACCTCTAGGTCCTTTGTTCAACTCATCCAAACCGTCTATGTCCTGGTTACCATAGCGAAAGGTGCTGCCTCGCCCCCTAGATTTATACTTGTTCTGAAGAGATGTCCACCCATATCCATTTCTTGCCATACCAAAACTATTAGATCCAAACCCCATACCAAGTCCATATGGGTTCCAGTTATGACCATATAAATCGTTGGTATACATCCCACTAAGTCCACGAGCTGTATCCATACCGTACCCCAGCCTTGGCAGCAAACCCTGCAAGGTCATGGAACAGAAATTCTTGAGAGGCCACCTTAAAAAACAATCTATCGAATTCTGATCATCCTATCAATTATTAAATCGATACAATAATATAGCCTAAAGAAAAAAAATAGATATTTGACAACAATAGCAACGTATTTCAATCAATCAATTTTCTCAATGAGGTCAACTTCAAGAGAAATGCTACTACATATTTGGTTCCCAACAGAATCCAAATGGAAAAATCTGAAACTTGAAAAATCAATTCACTGCCCAACCAATCAGATAAAACCCAGCAGTGTGTTTAATACCTATATTCAAACTTTAGAATAGAAAAATTGATTAAACTTAACGGCTTAACCACAGGAATCAATTTCACATTTACCTCTGGCCCAACTTGCCAGCCCATCTATATCTATTTCAGCCAGCCAGTGAAAAGAGAGAAGAAGGCAGTCCATAATGAAAATAAGATGATAGAGGTAGCATACCATGAATGGAGAATTTGGTCGGGATATCTGATTCTTAGAAGACGGAGTTCTGTTGACTGTATTTCCAGTCATCCCCTTAGTCTGTCCATTTGAAAATGTTGGCCCTTCTAACCATGGTATGGGAGACATCAAACCATCAAAACCATATACTGCATCAGGGTATCCCTCATAGGAACTCTTTACATTCAGAGATGAGTTTTGATATTTGGAGAAGTCTGAAAGATTATTTTCCTTCAGACCAGCACTGGTCAGAACACCATTAGATATCCCATTAGTTGTTCCTACAGGTGAGGACTTTTGGTCAGCATCCTTGGTGGTGGAAACACCCCCCTGGGAAGGAACAGCTGAATTAGGGGTGTAGGGTGAACCACTTTTAGGAGTCATCTGCTTAAAATAGGGAGGATATTGATACTGCTGTTCATATAGCTGACCACTTCCCACAGTTGGAACTGGAGACCCAGATGTTGAATATGTGTTGTAGGGTGCATAACCATAACCATAGACAACCTAAAATATGAAACCATGACACAAAATGATGCCAGGATAGAGAAGAGTTGCTCAATGAATATTATGATAAGAATTCACATGATAGGATAAAGAAAATACACAGAAAATATATAAATCCGTCACATACAGACTAATAAAACTTCTGTGTCTGAACAAACAAACAAACAAACAAACATAAGCCCAAAACTTACAGAATTCAAATTGTTGCCCCACTCAAGTCCACCATAGCCTGCAAATAAAATATCCAGACCATCACCAACAAAGCCATCAGTAGAATACAAAGCCAACAGCATCCACAGCCTAGAAGTGTGCATTTCAACATGAAAATAGAACTTTGAAATTCCAACTGATCTATTAACCACCCACATCAATTCTGATATAAAAATGCAAAAACAACAAAACGAAATTACCTCCATAATAATAGGCAGAAGAGGCGTAACCATTAGGGTGATAGGGCATCGTTGAATCCTTTAGCGATGGGGTGGTAGACCTAGACCGGTCAGTTGACTGGAGCTTAGCAGTCGCAACATTGGGCTGCACATCATGAAATCATAATCATAATCAAGCTTCAAAAACACAAAAAGATCAAGCCTTCTGCATTTTCTCAATAAGAAAAAGCAGATACGTTTCTTATATCAACCCAAAATAAAAGCACACAAGGAAATCTTAGATTGAATGATAGGTGAAAATGGAATTGTAAATTGACCTTGGCGGGCTCAGAAATTTTCCCTTCCTTGGCCTGAGAATCCAATGACAAATTCTGCAGCTTCTAAAGAAAAAACGAGACGGTCAAGGAAATACAACAGTAGGGTACACAGAACCATGAAAACAACTCCAAAAAAAAACTAATTATACAGTTCAAATTAAAAGAGATTTCAAAATCCTACAGAATGATAAAAGTAGAACTAAAAATATCTAAAACTACATTCCAAGAGCAAAAAGTCTAAAGCTTTACTTTAATCTGAAATCATACCAAAATTCTACCCAGGAAAAGCCCTAATTACAGCCAAAAACCCTAGACATAGGCGACGACGCCAGAGACAGATCTTAGATTCAATAAATAGAAAACAAAGATGACTTTCCCGAGAACAAGCAAAAGACAAACCCAATTGGATCGGAAACAAGCGTAGAGAAAGGAAGGATTATCAGTAAATAACGAAAAAGGACAGAGAAAGCCAGAAATCTAACGAAACGAGCAAGGATACGATCCGCAGGCGGCGAAAGTGAAACGGTAGCCATGGCACAAAGTGAAACTGAGAGAGAGAGCGGCCTCCTTTCTTTCTGCTTCTACTGTAAAACGCGAAAAGGGTTTTAGGGGTTTTTGGAGACCGAGAAAGACTCCTTATTCGCTCGCTCTTAATATAGTCAATAGTCATTCAAAATTAGCTTAGCCGCCACAACTATTGTATTCCAATTACTACCAAAACAAAATGTCATAATACATCCCCTTTCGTTTTTTTTTTTCCTTGCATTTGTTTTTTCTTTTTAGGGCTAATTACTTATAAGATTATTTACATAACCTATATTCTTTAAAAAGCCACATAATATTTTTATTCCTCATAAAGCCACCAAAATATTACAAATTTTAATATTTACAAAAACGCCACCCTATTTTTTTTTCTCATTATTTACAAAAATGTCACTGCCTACAAAAAACTACTGCATTGATCTTTGGCGGTAGCTTTCTTGTTTTTCGACAGTAGCTTTCTTGTTCTTCGACAGTAGCTTGATTATTCTTTGGGAGTACATTTCTTGTTGCTCGCTAATAGCTTTATTGTTGTTTGACAGTAGTTTTCTTGTCTCTAGTAGTAGTTTTTCGTATCCAGTGACATTTTCATAAATAATGAAAATTAAAAACGCGATGACATTTTTGTAAATATTAGTGACTTTATGAAGGATAAAAATATTTAGTGGCTTAAAAAAGAATTTGGTGACCTTATCAGTAATTTTTTATTCTTTTTAAGTGATAGGGGAACAAATATTATCTTTTTTTTTTCTTTTCTATTATTGCATATAGAAATTAAATCTCGTATAATTGTTCAGTTTCTCTTAAGACAAAACGAATATAAATTAAATTATCAATACTTAGATTTTGGGTTAGTCGAATTGTGTCCATGTTCGGTTCACACGACAAAAACCCGTAAGTAAATGGCTTCGTTCATTGTAACCCCTTAATACTACGGTCTACGATAAACAACGGTTAATAACTTAATACGTACGTTTTTCAAATATAAAGACCATTATATTCCTACTGAAAATTGTGATTGACAATTTCATCCAAAAAACTCTTGGGATTTGAATAATATTATATTTTAATAAATAAAAATATTAATGAAAAATTGATGTGATTTAGATTCCCATTTATGCACAAACCAAATACTAGAATGAAAACAAAATTGTATTTCATGATTGCTTTCATAGCATTTCTAAACAGTAGGAAACAAGTGAGAAAGACAAATGTATTAATTTCCTTTCCACGATCCAAACGAGACCATTTCTACTCATAAAAAAAGTAAATCGTGTTTCAATTTAACTTCCCTCCTTTAACTAGGGGCCTTGTAAACCTAATTTGGTCAAATTCCAATAATAAACGCTTCCCCCAAATTCCCAAACAAGTTCTATACACATTTAGAAACTAGTGGTATTCCCGATTCTTGTATCAATACTACAACGCTCTCGAGATAGTCTGTATAGCACTCGGCATTTACTCTTGCTTCCAAAATTTGCAAGGAGAAGCAGTAACACAAGAAGACAAGAAAAAAAAAAAGCACAATAAAAATTACTAGAGAAAAAATAGAAAGGAAGTAAAACTGACTATATTGCAATATTTTCCCACCTTGCTTCTAGCTCACATACAAATACAAAAGCAGAGCTGCTCAGCAATGGAAATGATCTAGATATACAAGACAGGAAATAACCAAACAAGTAAAAGGCAATAGAGAAAGAGAAGAAAAAGGAAAAAACAATATCGAAATATAAGACCCATGAAAAAGAGAAACCCTAAACCCAAAAACCTAGGCAATCAAAACCTGTTAGGAGCTTCAGCTAAAGACTGTAAAAAAGACACAAAGAAAGCTGGGGTGAAACTTAGACTACCGACACCCTAGCCTGCCTGCCTCAACATACAAGTACTTTTGAAGTGCGACGGACCTGCCGTTCCTCAACGAAATATTGACTATTTAAGCAAGGCAAGAGTCAGTCATCACGGCGGCCCACAAAGTATGGAGAATGCAAGTAGCTTCTGTTGTATACTACGTAACAGCCAGCTTCAAGCACAACATTTTGAAGAGCACCAAAGGCATGGACCGCCACTATGCAAAGCAGAGGCTAGCAACCGTTTGCAACCCCATTTGGTACAACCCTCTTCTCGGCCACAACTGGCTTAGCACCCTTTGGGGCTTCTCCAGTTACAATTGATCCATTTTCCGGAAGTTTCAGCTCCTCACTGGCATGCACTGTTGGAATAGATTCATTGGTCATCTCAGAGGGAACATCCGATGAATTTTGGGTTTTCAGTTGCCCATTCGACACCACCTCTTTCTTCTCATCAAGGGTTTTTCCTTCCCATACCTGCTTTTGTATTACCAAAAGGTAAATTTAAGATGTTTTGGAATGTTAAACTTACGAAATGGTAAACAATTGCACTAGTGCAACTGTGCCAGTGGTGAAAAAAGAAGACAACAAAAATTAAACATAAGTTGCAAGAAAGTATTTACCTGCTTCTGAAACTGCTGCTGCTGCTTAGCCTTCTTCTCCTGAATTGTCTTCTGGCGGGACTCATAAAACCCAAAGTCATCCAAAATGCATGTTTTGCTTAAGTGCTCCTTGAATATTTTAATCATTTTAAGCCCTGGTTCCACCTTGACCTACATAACCCATAATAAGATTAATATTCAGAACTTCAGAAGTCAAGGACAAAGAAGACAAATGTAGAAAAAAACTGTAAGATGTAAAATTACCTCCTGAGTGTCCCTACTGTTAGTCACAGGTTTGTTCTCATTATTTTCAAGAGTAATGTGCTTCAACAAACTGTTAGGAACGTCTTTAACAATATGCCACTTGACAGAAAAACAGCCATTCCATTTGTCTTGCTGCCAGTACTCCAAATTCTTGTTAAAATCAACAGGCCCCAACATCTCGGCAAGGCCAACAAATTGCCCGCTGGTGTTGACCTAAGAAAAAAACGAGGTAACGTTACTTTAAAAAATCAAAGAATACCTTATGAAATAAAACCTTTCATGTCCTAGGGCATGATACTTACCGAGAAAAAAAGAAATACAGGGCAGCCACCAGTCTTCTCCTGAGCTTCCTGGTACGCTGCATGAAGCTTCTTGTTGCCATTTGGCGTGCTGGCCCAAACATTATACTTTATGCTCTTATGGACATCATCCTCGCTATATGACTTAATGATGAAGAATTTGGCATCAGTATAGTCCTCCAAAAAATCTGCTTTGTTGTATTGCTCTCGGTCTGGAACACTCGTTTTGTCCTTTTCGTCATCGTTATTAAGATTTGCTGGCACGTTCTGCCCCTTGATAGCTAATGCACTAGGGGCAAAACCCTTTTGGTTCTTTGAGCCTCTCGCCCGAGGTCCTCTGTTTAGTTCATTTAACCCATCTGTGTTCTCATTACCATATCCATAGTAACCACCATTACGTCCCCTGGGTTGTTTATACTTGCTGTCAACAGCCAGCCATGTGCGTCCACCGGTTCGCGAATCATAGCCATGAGACCCAAATCCCAGACCAGATCTAACTGTGTTTCCATACTGACCAAACAACTTGCTTGGGTACATGCTGCTATTCATAAACCCTTGAGCTGTACCTATTCCTGACAGAGGTCTTGGGTGGTGCAAACCCTAAGTGATAAAGCAAGTGAAATTCATAAGCATGAGTTGCATGTACATTGAATTTTAAATTAGATATTCATGATAAGCCTGTACAAATCATCTATTAGCATTTAAAGAATTATATAATATACAACTCAAGTCTTCCACTCCAATAACAAGATTTTACATGTGCTAGAACCTCCAAGGGGATTCTCCCCTGACCACAATAGGACCCAATTGGATTGAAATTTCCACTATTGGGCAGAGAGACAAGTAACACTTATCAAATGCACACTACACCACTGGAACAAAAACAAAATATTGAAAATAAAAAGAGAATAGAGAATGATTAGAAAATAATCATACCATGAAGTGAGAATTTGGACGGTAGTTCTGATTCCTCATAGATGGAATTCTATTGCCATTTGAGTTCGAAGAAGTAATGGGTGTATTTGCCACAGGTCTATGCTGCCCATCTGAAAAAAGTGGGGCGTCTAACCATGGAAGTGGAGTACGTAATCCATCATAACCAAATCTTGGGTCCTGGTATCCAGGAGTAGGAACACGTGCTGGCAAAGCACCCCTTCCATACGAACCATTGGAGTTGAAAGATGTGGTTTGATAAGTGGATAAGGGAGCTGAACCATTATTTCCTTTCACACTTCCATTATTTGCAATTCCGTTAGAAATCCCATTAGCTGTTTCCACAGGCAGAGGCTTTTGGTCAGCAGCTAAAGATGTGGACACCTCATTCTGAGGGGTTACAGGACTGGAATTGTACGGCCCACTGGTAGGAGTCAGCGGCTGAAAATAGGGAGGGTATTGGTAGTGTTGAGGCCCATATAACTGACCATCATTTCCCATAGTTGGAACTGGGGAACCAGCTGGCGAATATGGTCCATACGGTGCATACCCATATCCATGGTGGTACATAAGAGACCCGTTATCCCCATAAACCCCCTACGAGTACACAATCAGATGAAACCAAGTTATAAATTAGTAAATTACAGATGTGAGACCCATACCAAACAGAACCACCACAAAAACAATACACAAAACAAAGAAATAGAACTTACAGAAGTCATCTCTACTCCATCTGGATTTACATATCTCGAGTACTCATCCCAGTCGCCAGTCCCATCATAGCCTAAAAAAATTCACAGAACATGGACCATCCATATAATGTCATTAATTTCAAGAACGAGTTGATAATCCATCAAAAACAGATCTGAAGTAGAAATTTCGCTTATTAACTTACCTCCATAGTAATAGGCTGTAGATGGATAACCATTCGGGAGATAGGAGAAAGATTGATCCATGAAATCAGTCGACAGTGGAGTCACAGAGCGATCAGATGGGATCTGACCATTTGCAGCATTGCCAGAATCAATAGACCCATATTGATTAACAGAAGGCTGCATAGAAAAGATAATTAACACGTCTGATAATCAAGTTCATTTTCAGAATACTTTGTCATGTTCCACTTAACTTCAGCAAAAATTTATATCTTCAATTACCACACAATTAGCAGTATAAATCAGAGGAAAAAAAAACATAATGAGATAAATAGTAAGTCAATAGTCAATGGATGCAAAAAACTACTAAAACCATGTACAGTACCTTCTTTGTAGGCTCAGGAATTTCCAGGGTCTTGGTTTGAGAATCTAATGACAACTTCTGAAGCAAATCTGCTGCTTCTAAAGAAATCAAAAGTGAAGGAAATACATACTTTTGGAAAATCATTCTATATCTAATTGAAAGTAGTTGTTATACTGCACATCTTGTAATAAGTATACAGAAATCAACAAACCCCAACACAACAGTATTGACCGCGAAGCAGTGGAAATAATTGTAATCACAAAAGGGTAAACATCCAATAGTCAATTCAATCACTCCATCGCCCAGCAACGGAAAACACTTGGAAAAATGAAATTGTCGAGGCCCATGTTTAGGGAGCAGAAATTATGCAAACTATAAGATGACTTGAGTTTCTACACCTACAAATGAATGACAAATCTATAGCAGCACACATCCATAAATTTCCAGACAGGTTCTACAAACCCACAAATCAAGCCTAAAAGGCCAAGAACCAATATCAAGCATCTCAAAACAAATCCTACACAAACATCATAAAAGCAACTTACTGCGATCTACATGTTAAACACACACCAACACCAACACCAACAAAAGCAGAGAAGATCAGTTTGATCCAAAACCAATCACCAATAAACAGATCGAAACAGAGAATCCCCAGATAAGAAAAACCAAAATCAAAGTATACCCATATAGTCAAATAGATTAGGATACGATCCGCAGGAGGAGCAACGGTGGCCATGGCCTTGAATTGATAGCTAGATCTTCTACTTCTCCTTCTTTACTCGGAAGAATTCCTCAAATCCCTAAAATCCCAATTGGGGTTTTAGCCAACGGAGAGAGAAAAGACGGAGAGAGAGATAGACTGAGTGAGAGAGAAGGGGGAACAACGGGTCTAACAGCCGCCAAGGGTTTGGGTTTTTGGAAAAAGAGGGTTTTGTTCATCCAAAAGCGGTGATTCAAATAGCACCACGGCTCCTCAGCACTAGTCACATATTAATTACCTGCGGGTCACTCTGTGACCTCATCGAGCGTCTCCTATTGGGCCACATTAACACGTGGCAATTAATCACTGGACTATTGAATATCCTTTTTAGTCTTTTTGGTCAAACCCGAAATCTGATTGGCCCGTGATATGGTTTTGGGTTCCCACTTGTTAATTTGACTAGTTGCACCCATTGGAAGAGTTTGGAAACCCTAATTACAAAAGGACATAGATGTCCCCATCCACTGAGGCATATATGGTAAAACTGGTGAAGCCTTCTTTGGCTATATGCTTTCGATTACAAGGGGGTGACTTTTTATGTTGCGGGCATTTTGGGGTTCATACTAAAAAGCCAACTCAATTTTCCAAGGATTGTAAATGATAAATAATCAATTTTTAGATACCTTTGTGGTTTTTTATTGAATTTATCAACAGCCATTCTTGTACTCTAGGAGTTGTGAAATTAAAATGTAATTTTCTTATCAATGTAATTTAGGATTGACTTGGGAGTCCTTATAGCCTTAGAGGTTTTTTTTTTCTAATCAAAGAAATCGTTACGAAAAGATAAAAAAAAATCACGTTCTTTCTTTTAAAGATGAAGGATTAGAAAAATCTCACTTGTCAAGTGGTTTTCAAAATCACTTTCAAGTGCTTTTAAAATTCACCTAAAACACATTTTATTTTTTGTAAATATTTTTTATTTATATTTTTTTTATCAATTCAAAAACACTTTTGGGTCTCCAAAAAACAATCCCGAAGTAAGAAATACCTTGAGACTAGTATAATAGCTAGTTGATTATTGAAACATAACTCAGCACGTTTATAGTATGAAACTGATTGAAGGTTACAACTGAATTACACAGTAATCTTATTCAGCACAAGAAATCAACTTGGCCTACATAGCGGCCATATACATAGTTGGGAAATTCCAGAGCAAAAGCTTGAATATATGATCATATATAGCTTAAACTGTGGTTAGTTGTGTGAGTCATGAAAGCATGAGTAGTGTTGACAGCAACAACCAAGGGACTCCTGACCTTGTGGAAGCCATCAGACCACACAATCTCTCCAAAATCATATCTCCCTTGAGACGTCTTCTGTGGTTTGAGCGTCACATAATATGTGTTTTCCTCCTTGAACCAGGAGAATACCAAAACTCTGGGCCATATCACTACCTCCACTCCATCAGGCTCAGAAATGGTACCAAAATAAATGGCGTTCTTATTCTTGCCTACATTACGCACGGTTCTCTTGATTGTTACAGTGGATTGGAGGTTTGAAACCGTGATTGATGGGTAGTTTATATTGGCATTTGATTTGGACACTCGTGGGCAGCTTGTGTCAGTTCCTGAAGGGCAAAGAAGAATCATGTTTATCTGTTCTTCAGTATAGCCAATATTGCACAGGAATTGAACATAGTCACTGGTTTTCATGTCGTAAACAAGCCCGGGATCCATTGCCTTGATGGGGTCTATGTGACCAGCGCCAAAGTCAAAAGGGTCGGAGACCTTCATGGGTCCATCGGCTAGAATGGTGTCAAATGATGTGTCCTTAGTGTATGCTGTGGTCATGAGAGCAGACTTAATAGCCCCAGGAGACCAATTTGGGTGTGCAGATTTGATGAGGGCAACGACTCCGGAGACATGAGGGCATGACATTGATGTTCCTGACTGAAAATTCCAGTTCACCGAACGTTTATCGTCACATCTTAAAGTTGGAGAAGTTTGAGGAGGCCATGCTGCTAATATGTTCATCCCTGGAGCACTTATATCTGGCTGTTACATCATAAAACATCAAGATCGATCATGTCATATATACTATGTCAGCAACCAGTGTGCCTGAAAGACGTACTTAAGATCATATACACCAAACACTAATCACTTAAAGCTATTCTTCATATGTATATTTTTGGTTGTGGAAATTAATTTGGGCGATACAGATACCTTGAGAATATCTGGTGTAAGTGAGCTTGGGCCTCTTGAAGAGAAGTATGCAACTCTAGGAGCTGGCGGTGACTTCCCGATAATAGTTTTACTTGCTTCTATCTGCACAACAGGCTTCCTGTGTACGTACGTAGTTCACATATATATATATATATATATATATATATATGCAACATTAGTATTACATACATTGCATAGTCACATACAGACATACAATATATATATACATATATAGATCGATGCATATCATATATATATACTTGTCGACGACTGACTTACGTGGGAGATTCAATAAGATAGTTCAAGATTCGAGTCCCTTGCTCGAGGTTGACATGGACTGAGGGGATGATGTCAGCACCAATCTCCCTGGACATTGGTTCTACAAAGATCAAACCTGATGCATTGGCTAGCTTGGCAGCAACTTCAGCCTCACCAATTTCATATGGTCCTATGCTTGAGAAGCATAGGATTACTCTGTCTACAGCAAATTTTGATTCTCTCCAATTCCTTGACGTGCAAACCCTGCACAATAATATGTACTAGAATTCATATTTTTGCACTTAAATAATATATATATATATATATATCAAGCCATTATTTTTGAAAATCAGATAGCTAGAGAAGATAAGGTACCCATTATAAAAATATACGCTCGCATCTGCCAATTTTGCTTTAATAGGTGTCGTAATTAAGCTCTCTCCCTGTACAAAATAGAGTGCTGATCTACTGAATGATCATCTAGCTAGTAAAATTTCAAATCTACTGCATATATATGCCTGCCTTGTCATAAAAGCTTTGGCTTGGAAATGATTATAGTTATATATAATTAACAATTACCATGATAGAGAGCTTATTATCTAGGAGAATCCTGGTTGGGAACATTCTATCAATTGATGAGGCAGCAACACAGAGGCTCCAAGGAGCAACATTTGTGATCTGTGATGGATCTGGCCCTTCATTACCTGCAGAGAATACCACACTAACACCTAACTGCATTGCATGAAACGAACCAATAGCACCTTCTGATGCAAACAACGGTATCAGTGGTGGTCTCGATCCAATTGACGCAGAGATTACATGAACTCCATCATGCAAAGCATCATCAAAAGCTGCAAGAATGTCTGCTCCAGTACACCTGCTACTATAATTCTTTCCCCAACAAACTTTGTACACCGCTAGACGAGCCTTAGGTGCTCCACCCCGGGCAGTTCCCTCTGCGAAACCATAGAAACTTGCATTGTTTTTCACTACTGAACCCACTGCTGTTGAGGCTGTGTGTGTCCCATGACCCAGAAAGTCTCTAGCTGATCGAAATTCTGGATTGCCACTCGTGTTTAGTGGCCCATATTTTTCTTCAAAACCTTTCAGGTAGTAGCGAGCACCAATTAGCTTCCGGTTGCATGCTTTTGCTGGCTCAAACATTTCTCCTTTCACACACTTTCCCTTCCAAGTGGAGGGGATAGGCCTCATATGGGGCTCTTCTTGGAAGCTTTCCGATTCAGGCCATATACCTAATTAATGATCACCAAAACACGAAAATTACACATAAAATTTATGGTTAAATATAGAACATGTTGATTTATAAATGTATGCTATACTAAAGACCTGTATCAAAAATCCCAACAATGATGTCTTTGCCATAGGCTAGTTGCAATGGAGTACTAGTACTAGTGCTGCTGATCAAGGGAAGGCCCAAGAAGTCCCAACTTCTTGTTGTGTGCAGCTGCAGTGTCTTGCTTCTGAAAACTGATATCACTCCTTCCATCTCTGCAATTGTTTGATTCATCTTACAATATTAACGCATGTAATTTTTTAAGAACTGAGATTATAAGTGTACTTAAGAAAAGAGAGAACTATATATATATGCTGAAAACCCTAAAGAAAAGAGAGAGTATATATATATATAGCTTACTGGCCAAGGTGGTTGCTTGTGATGAATTGAGCTTTGCTGCAAAGCCTGAGAAACTATGCTTGTAGCTATAAAGCATGGACTGCTTAACATCTTGTTCACTAAATTAAGATAAAGAATGCAAACACAGAAATAAGACCTTACAAGAAAAGATAAATTTGAAGTACTATGTACATGCGGGGAAAACAAAAAATGAATGAAACCTCGCAAAAACTTTGGAAAGGAGTTGAACATGGTGTTCTGAAGTCAGGTGAGGTTCATGAATATTATGGTTGATCCCCAAATACACTATGTACACCTGCAGAAATTCGAAAGAATCGGTGTAAGCAGAGGTAATATTTCAAAAGGAAACAAGAAAAGGTGAAACAATACTTTTGGGTATAAAAAAGTTACATGAGCTGTAGAAGCTGAGTGAATAAAATAAAGTGAAAGTGAGAGGAAAAGGCCCCAAAAACACTGAGAATCAGTAGCCATTGTTGCTCCTATGGACGTATCACATGGATCGCTGGGATTAAATACAGTTCTAGTAAGGGATGATTTATGATTTCCAATTCCAAGTGGGTAGATTTCAATTCTCAAACAATGCTTGTAAGCTATACTGCGTGTGTTCCAAGGCTTTCAAAGCTGCAAGAACACTAACATGTCCTCTTCCATGAACCATGATGATATTTTCTCTTTCAAGATAGCTATCTATACATATCTAGTTGCCATATTAATATGAAGGTATAAGGCTTCTAATTTGTACATCTGCAGTACAATACCTATTGTACCTATCTACATCTTAGGAGGAATGCAAACCTCCATCATAGTTACCATGAATGCATGCTGGTAAGAAAAATGCAAGTGCCCTTCATCATAATAGCTATAATAAGTTGATTTCTTTTTCCACTCTCCTTTTCCTTGTAAACAAATTAGTAAATATCTAATAGCTGCATTGTTTTAGTTTGAACAATTATCAAGAAATAACGCATCTTATCTCTAAAACTGTCCTAACTATCGGTGCATCTTATCATTTTTAAATACTTATTGATAAATGAATGCTATTAATGCATGTTTACTGATAAGATAAATAATTTCACAGAAAAGTAAATCTACTTTGAAGCCTTGCTGAACTTAATGGAAATCCTAGAGTATAGTACCTGTAGATTACTAATAAAATCTTACTTTCTAGATTAAAAAAGTTTATAGAGTCATAGACTAAATGAGTATGGATCAATTACACCACAGAAACTTGCAAAAACACATTCATTTCTAGTGTTTCCACTAGCTATGCTTCTCTTTAAGTAGAGTAGTTTAGGGTTCATAATAAATTCATTAGCTTTCCATTTTTCTAATGGAAAACCGTATAGAAAGCCATATTATTCATACATTTATAATGCCCTAGGATGTACACCTACAGGAGGATCAAGCTACAAAAAGCATGGATATGTTATGTATACAAGGATCTGCTATCTACTGATCTATGAAGAATACTACGTTCACTAGAAGAAGCAAACTTATGCTTAATCAAAATCATTGCCTGTTGGCAAAATGTCTCCCAACACATTGCGTGAATCGATTCTAACTCTCTAGCGTAATCGAAGGATTATAATCAAGAAAGTAAGACTTTCGGAGCACGATTTAACCTTCCAAGTTCACATCATTAAGTCCTCTTCCATATAAATGGCAAGAACTTGCTTTGTTAACAGGATTCCTCATTCATAGCAATCTATTATTGCATCTTCATGGCATCATAATATGATTTAAATAAAGCATATACATCTAGTTTGCTTTCATAAGCAGGAATTTCAAGTGTGCATAAAGAGATATAACTTTCTTCTGGTATTTAAAAGTTGCTTAAATTGTATGGTTAAGATCAATTCACCATCCAGAACTATAATGTTTGATGTGATATATATAAAAAACTGAAAAAAAGATTGCTGTATTACTGTTATCATATCAGATTTTCATATCTAGTGTATTTTTCAAGTTTAAATATCTAACTTATGGAATTTGACTCTGAAAATGATAGGGCAATGAAATTATTATCAGTAAACGAAACAGATTTTGCATACAGTAACTATTAGCTAGGATGAGAGTTTAACATATGTCTTTAACATCCAAAAAGGATGAGTTTCATGGTAACTACTCTTATATATATGAAATCTGGTTATTCATTTTATGTACAAATAAAACCGTATATATGAATATGGTTTACAGTGCAATATGTTTGCAGAAAAGTGTTGAGGTGATTCAATACAAAATAGGGATAACATCTTCTTTCTAGCTAGAGAGAAGTTGAAATATTGTAGAGCAATATGTTTTCAGCAGATAAGTTCAACTTTCAGGTACTGGTTTGTAGAGTCAATCACTTGCCCTAGCCAGAAGTACTTTTATATATATCTTAGCAATTTTAAAACTCTAAGTTGTTGAACACTGCAGATCATGTATAATCAAAGAAAAGGGCAGGTGAGCCTTTTATGATCTGGTAGGCAGAAAACAAAATTAAGGCATTGGAATTTGTTTCCAAATTCCAATTACCAGTTCTTTGTTTGTCTGATAGATATAGCTATAGCTAGAAAAACTGGTGTGTTCAATCTAATTAGCTGCATGGCTTTTAAAGGGGATTCAACAAAGACATGTCATGAAAAAGATGATCTAAAATATATATATATATATGTCTGTGAATGATTTTTCTAGCCCTACTCTCAAGGTGACAAGTTTGATAATTGTCGAAAAAAAAAAAAACAAATTAGCATGCTGCTGTCCTTTGCAGATATGGGGCCAATTTCTAATGAAAGCATTCAATTAGGCAACAGGAACATATATAAGATTCAAGTAGCATATATGCAATGATTGATTACCAATACTCACTGCAGTACTATTAGTGAAAAAGTGCTTTATAATTGTAGTTTTGGTTTAGAAGCAAGATACTAATACCAGATTTATTATATTATCATTATCTACTCTAGTCTATAGCTACTACATCACATTATATGTTAATTAGATTATGATTAACAACATACACTACTAGCATGTATATTATCCTTGATTAGATTATAAGGATAAAGACATTAAGACATTGACAATTTGACATTGACTACACGTGTGTGTGGTAGCGCATGCGAGAGAGAGAGAAAGAAGTGGTCATCATATATATCTTCATCTCCAGGGTATTCTAGTAGAAAACAGAAAGCCCAAAAACAAGGGACGAGCACCATGTTAGATCATGAGGTTGGATATATCCTTGGATTAATGGACCCACCCACCATTCGATCACTAACACATATATTCCTGATTCTTTTTCACTTTGACTTGTCCTAAACTAGTAGTTCTAGCACTACGACTGCTGAAGATTTTGAAGAAGCAACCTCAGATGAATTAGAAGCTTTCTCAGTAGTCAGTCATATCATATAGGCCGGGTGGGACATAACATTAATCTAAATTTCGATTTGCTGAGAATTGCAAAACTTTTTTGCTATCCTTTAGAATAAAGCATATACCAGACACGCAAAGTAAATATGAGAATTACTAAATAACCTGCCGACTTTTGAACGTTAAAGTATATACTAATGCATACCCGGAGGGGAAATGAACAAGTCCGCACGCCAGCTTGTTAGTGCCTTAGACTCTTTGGGGCAATTCATCGAACACCTTACCTGCGATGCGCTGCGGTTACTCCCTCAACACACATTTCTGGTGCTGTCTGTAAATGTCAATATTGCGCACACACAATGGCTATGTAGTTTACGCGTGCATCAATACCAGCCTTACATGTATGCTAGGCCTGTTTTAAAAGAGAAATATATATCTATCCAGAAACAAAAAAACCAAAACTTTTCTACAGCTGGAACTTGAAAATCACATATATAGCTAGTTCCAGGCTATATGTGTTTACAGAAGGCTTTTTGTTGCCACTACTTGCATTATGTTTGAGGCCTGATCGACTTCCAGGCTAAAGCAATGAAACAACCGTATTTGACACCAAGGTCAATTGCTTGTTTCTTTTTAATGGCCAAAAGCAAAAGTGTCATCTTTTTAGAGAACATGTATGAGAGTTGGTCAGAGTTTGTTATACCCATCATATTTCCAAGTCTTCTGTGAAAGAGTATAGACTTAAAACAGAGAGGTCCTCTTGTGAGCCAAGATTAAAGGAGAAAGAATAGCAAGGAAAAACGGTTAAAAACAATATATGTTTGGGAGTTTGCAAAGAATGGCAGCTAGCTGGTGATGCAAACTAGTCTGAGTTGACATAAATGTTTTTTCCATGACTATATAGCAGCTTTTCGATCTGCAAAACCTCGTCGTTCTTCTTTGAGAAAAAAATTTGTTTCTTTTTTTTGAAGTGATTGGAAATTAATATATATATATATATATATAACTTATTTCAGCTTCATATGGATGATGGAATATGACATTACTGTCAATTCACTTGATGCTACAATTGAATTGACAATGTACAAAGAACAAAAAGTACTGGGCAGACCTTTATTTTATTTTTTTGAGAAGATGTACTTGGCAGACCTAGATTTTAAGCTGATAGGAAGATAAGTTGTGCTATACACGTGTGACCTTCATCAGTAAATCAACTAATCATCCAATAAAATACTCCAAAAGTGGGTTTGGTCTATATTTTGACATTAATATATATGCACACTATAAATATGCATTAGTAGTAGTACTAGTTTTCCCATTAGAATTCATATATGATAATGAGTGTTAGGTAAGGTAGAAGTAACTAGCAAGTAAATAGCACAGTGAGCTGCTATTGGGGAATAGTGTAATAAATACCAATAAACTGAATAAAGAGTGGGAAATGGCAAATTTAATTGGAAGTATATTCTTATGTATGGTATTTAAAGGAAGGAAGGATGGAAAGAGATTGGTGGGAATTGAAATCCACCATGACCATGTATGCTATGTATGCTGTGCGCACTAAAGAAAGCAAAGCACATTTCTGAATATATTTTTGAATCAAAACAAATAAAAACCTGCCAGACTATGGGGGCCCATTTCTGCCATGGCCAAGAACCAGCACCCACCTCAACCCCTCACTCCATCATTACCATCAAGAATTCTCTCTTACTCTCTCTCTCCAAAAACAAAAAATTGTGTGTGTGTGTTGTACCCATTCAATTCAACAAAATCCCACAACAAAACAATTCCTCATTCTCCTCTTACTCTCTCTCTGTGTCTTTGTTTTTGGAAATTTGTTTTCTTTTGTTTCTATTTGGGTCTAAATCTCAGTCATCTTTCTGAAATAACCTTGGTTATGGTGATGGGTGGTTGGTAAGGAAGTGGGCTTTGGATTGTTTCTGGTTTTGGTATAATGGGGAATTGTTGGTGTAGGTGGGGGGAGCCTTCAGTTCACAGAGTCTCATCCAACGCGAAGTCAGGTTGGTCCTCTTAAACGTTGCTTGTTTCTGTAACATGGGTTTGTGTTTCTCTTCTTTTTTCAGTAGATTAGTAACAGATTAGAGTTGGAACTTTTGATCATGCTCTGTTCTGGATAATCGTGTATAATTAGTGGATTGTGCATGCAAGAAACTCTTCTGAAATTTGGAGATCAAAGTTACATTTTTTAGAGTACATACGCAGGAGTTGTGTTGTGTAATTTTATATTTACAGAGGAAAAAAGAAAATGAACAACATCATATACTTTCACTTTTCCTATATGTCCACTTAAAAAGTTTTGACCTTTCCTGTAAAAAGTGGATACTCCTCGCTGCAGTGCCTTGATTCTTTTCTTGATAGTGCTCCAGCTGTTCACTTTACCGAGTTTCTGATAGTATATCCTTTTAGGTTCAAAAGTAAAATATTTCCCTTTCATTCTACTTCTGATTTATATAGCTTCCTCATGGTTCATCACGACCGTCAAAGATTTTTCCTTTCTCACTTGTATGAAAATTGTTTCTAGAACTAACTTGCAGCATAGGAGGTTAAAAAATTACACATCTTTTTGCTCATTGTGTCTTTTATCTCTTCATTTAGATGATGGAAGTTCCTACTTATGTTGCTGTAGAGTATTGATCTTGATTTGTTAAAGAATTTCATTTGACCTCCAAAAGCTGATAGTGCATACCTTTTTTTTTTTTTCATAATCTTGATAGTTCTTTATAAGGATTCCCTTTCAAGTTTTTCATGAAGGGAAAAGGGTTTGATGCTCGCTTGTTATTGCATTTGATGATTGGAAGTGTGATAAGAAGCTCTTAACTTTCTTTTCAGAATCCCCTAAAGACCAGAGCCCCTCAGTGAATCCTAGGGAGGATGATAGTAAGTTACCATCAAATCCTGAAGAAGTTGAGATCCTACGTCGTGATTCAGCTGCAAATCCATTGATCGCATTCACATTCAATGAGCTAAAGATAATCACTGCAAATTTTAGGCAAGATCGTTTGTTGGGTGGTGGAGGATTTGGAAGTGTTTATAAAGGTTTCATTACTGAGGATTTAAGAGAGGGGCTCCCTCCCCTGCCAGTAGCCGTCAAGGTTCATGATGGTGATAATAGTTATCAAGGACACAGAGAATGGCTGGTAAGCTTCTGTTCAATCTTTTAATCCATATCAAAGAAAAGAAGAGAATTTCAGCATTGTCCTGTTATATGTATGATCTTTTCTTTCTATGGTATATAGATTTTGTAAATCATGTCAGGCCATTAAGAGCTTTGTGCATTTCTAGGCAGAAGTCATATTTTTGGGGCAGCTTTCTCATCCAAATTTGGTAAAACTCATTGGATATTGCTGTGAGGACAAGCAACGGGTGCTGATATATGAGTATATGGCTCGGGGTAGTGTGGAAAACAATTTATTTTCAAGTAAGTAACTAAGCATTTCCCATCACCCTTTACTCTATAGTGAGTTCCTAATTTCCTATCAACATTTTCTGATTGATGTGGTTAGAGAATTATGGATTCCTTTGGTGAGGCAAAATACAACAATAGTGAAGCAATATGATTGACCAGGCATAAGGATTTAATAAAATGTTGTTTTCATTTAGTACTAATCGCTCCGCACCTGTCCTCTTTCGATGACTCTTACTTGGTGCTTAACAAATAAAAAGTTAAAAACCCAAGTTGTAAGCCATAAGGTGATCCATTGATGACATTGCAGGATGTGGAATGGACATGTTAGGATATTGATTCTTTTAATGTTCAATTAAAAGAAAGGTTGAGCAAAAAAGTTGCAAAAATTGTTGTCCGGAACTTATCTCCAATATTGTCAGTTTCAAGGTAAAAAGGATACATAAATGTCAGAAGGTGACAATATATGGTGCTACAATTCAATGATAATTTGGTATGATCTGCTTATAGTTGCTTTCAGCTAGAAATGATCCCTATATAAGATGACTTCTAATGGGCCCTGAAAGGGCATCTACATATACCTTTTTTTTTTTTTTTTTATATTTAAGTTGCTATGAAATGATCAATCTGAAAATGAAACATAAAAGAACTAAAGGATAGAAAGTATAAAAAGTTATGCTGTTAAACTTTATATTATAGAAAATATAAAAAGTTATGCTGTTAAACTTTAGTTGGTGATTTTCGTGGGCCGATTCTTAAGACTGTATCTCACAGTCGTATGTCCTCTGTTTTTCCAGGAGTGCTGCTTCCTTTGCCTTGGTCCATAAGGATGAAGATTGCATTTGGTGCGGCCAAAGGACTTGCCTTTCTCCATGATGCAGAGAAACCTGTTATCTATCGTGATTTTAAGACATCTAACATTCTTTTGGATCTGGTTGGTATACTTGCTCTACCCTTTGTTTAATTTTTTGAAAAAGAAAAAAAAAAGTTTAATCAGTTGGACTCATTGATACAAATATTAAGGATGTTTAGTGCTTTTGGGTGATATTTGATGGTTTAGACAGTAATGCTAATATTCTATAAATAATGCATGAAGAACATGATCACCTAGGGTCAGCTAGTTATGGATGGACAGCAATTTCCAGCATGAGAGAGAGGCCAGGTTCATCCATTCTTTATGATACCCCTTCCCACTTAAGTTGGTAATGATTAAATGTCCTAGATTTCCAAATACCAAGTATCGTATCAGTTGCATTGGCCTAGTCTCGGTTTTTCATATCCAATCCTAGCACGAATGATAGTTTCTAATGGTCATGAAAAATTCTAGGATTGGTGGAACAATCTTATTCAAATTACTGTCACATAGAGTATCATTTGTTCTGCTGAGTAATTCCAATTCACTTGCTTAAATACAATTTCACTTTCTACTGCACCTAAAACAGGACTACAATGCAAAGCTTTCTGACTTTGGCCTTGCAAAAGATGGACCAGTAGGGGACAAATCTCATGTTTCTACACGCATAATGGGGACATATGGATATGCTGCACCTGAGTATATCTTGACTGGTCAGTTCTATATATCACAAATTTAGACACATATTTCTGCTCCATTTTATTTTTTTGGCATTGGGAATGTCTTAGGAACCATGTGGACATATATAATCATTCCATCTAGTTCCCCGATAACATCTAAAAGTAATATTGTAGATCATTTGAGGCTATAAAAAGTCGCTAATTCTCTCTAAGTCATGACTTTGCTACTAACATAATGACTCTCTATCTCTATGCAGGCCATCTAACTCCTAGAAGTGATGTTTATAGCTTTGGTGTTGTTCTTCTTGAACTTCTGACCGGAAGAAAATCTCTAGACAAGTCACGGCCAGCCCGAGAGCAAAATCTTACTGATTGGGCTCTCCCCATGCTCAAGGAGAAGAAGAAGTTGCTCAACATTATTGATCCAAGACTAGAAGGAGATTATCCTATTAAAGGAGTGCACAAGGCTGCCATGCTAGTTTATCATTGCTTGAACCGTAACCCAAAAGCAAGGCCTCTAATGCGCGATATTGTAGATTCTTTGGAGCCTCTGCAGGACAGTGATGAAGTTTCTGCTGAAAAAACTATTACAGAGATTATTCAGTTCCCGGATGGTGAAATTAGAAGAAAAGAAGAGTTACTGTAACTGACATGAGTCTTTGTATTGGATAGATTGTTTTGTGTGTATCTGAAAAAAAATATACAAAATATACGGCTTCCTTTATTTATTTTGGAATTTTTGGTCATTGGTTAAAACATGGTTTTGTGATGTACTTGCAGTTGGATTATTGTTACTTGGCGTAAATATCAATCTAAAAGTAGATGATATACGGCTGCCACTGACTGGTACTTTTGTCTTCCTTAAATTTTTATGAGTCAGAAATTGTGAGTTTATTGTATGAGTAATACAATGAATAGGAAATGTGGGATGATGATATAGAATCTCAGGAGATTGTGCAGCACGCATTTGCTATACATCTTTTCTCAAGTTCTCTTGCATACATTCACATCTGTTGCTTCTGCAAGGTTCTGTAACTTAAATTTATGTTCATTCTCTCCCAATTGTGTTAATTTGGGAAGTTACAGATGGTTCTGTACCAAAAAAAAAAACAATACAGAATCTGGTCATCGGTGACATCATGAGGGTGTATACAGTTGTCGAGATCTATGGATGTGGACCAAAACCCTGTAAATGTATATTTATTTTGCGCACTAGCTAGCTCCCTATACATACATATATATAGTCGATCCTTGATACTTAATTGGGTATTTTCTCTAATCAATCTTTAATTGGTTCTAGCTAGAGAAGCCATGTTTACGTTCGTTCTTTTGATCCGTTTACTGATGTAGAGAGAGAGAGTACTTCCAGATCCTGATTCCTGGAATTAATGCATGAATTTCATAGTTTAACTTTTCGATTATCAGTCAAGTAATTAATTAATGGTAATTTTTCGACTATATATATGTATGTATGTGTGTATAGGGAAACTGACCGACCAGGATGAGGGAGAGGGAGAGCAGGTGGAAGACAGCACAAACTCAGGCGGAAGACAGCACAAACTCAGGCGGAAGCAACAGATTGGTACGTGTTACCAACGAATGGAGAAAATATGGACAAAATTAAGTATATTAAAAAATTCAGGTGAAGTAGTACTACGTACGTACTGTACGTTTCATATATATGGATGAATTAATGCTGATGGATGTCAAGTGCCAAACTGTGGGGCGAAGAAGCGATCGATAAACTTGGGGTTCACATCTCCTCCGGATCCGATCCTCATCTGCGCGCATATGCAGCTAGCAGCAGGGTTCGATCATCTTCAAATTCGACTACGTACGTACGTACTGATGCGAACCGTACCAGTATGACTTGTACGTTCGCACAAGTTTTTGGCAACCAATCCTAGCTAGCTCCTCCCATTGGCATCAAAAAACTTGACTCCATCTGCACCGTACTAGCTACTTTTACGATTTATCAATCGATTATCCAGAAAAATGGATCCATCAGAAGCTAAGGGCCTGTCCTGTAACGTTTTCAAAAACGATTTTCAAAAATATTTTTTGAAAATAGAAACGAGAAAATGAGATTGTATTTTCGCATTCGAAAATGTGTCTGGTAGTTTCGTTCGAAAATAATTTTCGAAAACAAGAACGACAAAAACGTGTTTGGTACACATAACCGAGAAATTTAGGAAAATATCATATTGTATCTTCTTCTCTTCCTCTTTCTCTTTCCAACCCAGAAAGTCAAATACTCCTTCTCTTTCTCTCTCTCACGATCACTCCTCTCTCTCTCTTCTCCTTTTTCTTTCTTTCTTTTTCTTTCTCTCTTCTCTTCCCCTTGTCTCTTTTCTGGGCACGGCTCACTAGCCCAGATCTCTCTCTCTCTTCTCCTTTTTCTTTCTTTTTCTTTCTCTCTCTTCTCTTCCCTCTCTCTCACTCTTCTATTCTGGGCACGGCTCACTGCCCAGATTTTCTATCTCTCTCTTCTCTTCCTCCCTGCTCCACGACTGGGCTTGCGGCGCGGTTCAGAGAGAACGGCGGAGGAAATGGTGTTGTGATTGTGCACGGGTTGGAGCAATCGTGGTTTGGGCATGAGCTCAGAGAGGGCGACTGAGGTCTGGGCTTGAACCGTCGTGAATTGCTTGGCTTGATTTGCAGGTGATTGGTGGTGCTTGTGGGTGGTTGAAGGCTGTGGTGGTGCTGACTGCTAAGGCATGAGGGATTGAAGTGTTGGAGATGCAAGGATCGGAGGTGGTGTTGTCAGAGGAAGACTGGGCTAGGAGCCTAGGATTGCCCAGACCAGTTGAGAATGTTTTCAAAAACGTGAAAACGTTAATTTGAGATTTTCAATAATCACGAAGAAAGTTTGAAAATATTTTCAACTTTCATTTTTTGTATTTTTGAAAACATGACCACCGAACACACTTTCAACCCATTTTCATTTTGAAAAACAAAAAACCCCCCTTGAAAACGTTACCGGACGCCACCTAAAGCTTGCTTGTTTTCCATTCTTCGATCTGCAGCAAGCAATAGCATGCATACATTAAAGCTTCCGGCTTGGCTTGTAATTGCAGTGCAATAAAACTAAATTCCTTTGCATTATTAATTGATATGGTTATGCATTTGGACAAGTAAGCCTGGCCTCTTATCACCCGCACTATTTAGAAGCTAGAGTTGTCGAATGGAGGTACGTACGTGGCTCAAGTGCTCCATCTACTAATGGAGTTATCACTTATAAGCCCACACATTCCTAATTATTAGTTTCGGTCAGTATAGAGTATCGACATGGCCAATTATGTGCTTATGGAGCATGTAACTCTAGCGATTAAGAACATTCGATAGCTCAAATTTTTGAATCCTCGGCATTTTAATTGTAAAAATATCATTTAAGTGTTACCCAAGAAATTCTTGCACCCCCTTAATGGATCGGTCAAGGTGAATTCGTTGGGAGCCCACAAAGACTAACTTGATTTTGAGCCCAATCCCACGTCACCCGAAACGTTCTAGAGTATTCGTATGTAGGACAAAGGAAAAGCAGTCCAACGGCCCAGATTGAGTTTCACTCTGGAAGCTTCACGAGCGCAAGGCATATTTCATTTTATTTATGGTTTGGTTTCGTTTGGTTTGTTTTTGATACCTAAAAACAACACAACAACCCTATCAGTCCCCCAACTCCATTTTTCTCTCTTTCGGCGTCTCTTATCCAAAAACCCCCACTAAACCCACCTTCAACCTTCAACCTTCAACCTTCAAGTTTCACTCCACTGTAAGTGCTCTTCATCACTCTCTCTTCACGCTCCTTGTTCGAATTTTGTTTTTACTTTTCTTATTATTACCAAGCACCAAGTCTTGGAGACTTTGTTGTAGTTTTGAGCTTTCAATTTGCTTTTGGGTTCTATTGTTGCTCTGCGTTGCGTTTGGTCGTTGTAACTCATCATGATAGTTGAGTTGAAATGAAATTGGTTTGAAAAAAAAAGGACCCATTTCCACTTAGTCGGATATGGGACCAGAAATGTGTCGACTTGCTCATATTTAGATAGGGATTAACACATTTATGGTTCGTATAATCTATGGTTGTTGTTAAGAATTGTTTATATGTAGGATTTACTTATTTTAATGTTTATTGAGTTGTAATAGTGTTTCTGACCAGATTTTACAGGGGTAGGGGTAGATGGCATCTACTTTTGCAGCTATGACTTCAGTTGGCTCATTGACTGCTCCTAGTGGTCGTGTGGCTGATAAGAAATTTGACAGCATGTCATCTGGTGCTTGCATTTCTTCATTCTCATTCTCTAAGAGGCCCAATGTAGCTCTAAGGAGGACACGTTCCCCTAGAATCTCTGCCATGGCCAAGGAGTTGCATTTCAACAAGGATGGTTCTGCCATCAAGAAACTTCAAGTAAGTCTTTGAACAACATTGGGGTCTTAATGTCTTATTTGATGCTTAATGTTCTAACACGTTTCATTGGGTTTGTTATGCAGACTGGTGTCAACAAGCTTGCCGACCTTGTTGGGGTTACACTTGGTCCAAAGGGTAGGAATGTTGTTCTAGAGAGCAAGTACGGTTCCCCCAAAATTGTTAACGATGGTGTAACTGTCGCGAAAGAGGTATACTATCCCTCTCTTTCTTTCTAGTCACATTTTGTGATAGAACCAGTCTAAAGCTATTGAGTTTTAGTTGTGTGGTGTTGTTGGTGTAATGTTGTTCTTTTCTTCCTTTAAAGGTTGAGTTGGAGGACCCTGTTGAGAACATTGGAGCTAAGTTGGTAAGACAGGCAGCTGCCAAGACTAATGACTTAGCTGGTGACGGGACAACAACATCTGTTGTTCTTGCACAAGGTCTTATCGCCGAAGGTGTCAAGGTTAGAACCATGATATCTGTAATTCTATATTGTGTTCTGATAAGGCTGATATTCAGGGTGACTTTGTCCAAACCAGTTTTGTTAACCGAGTCCAATTATTCAGGTTGTTGCAGCTGGAGCAAACCCTGTTTTAATCACACGTGGCATTGAGAAGACGACGAAAGCTCTTGTACGTGAGCTTAAGTTGATGTCCAAAGAGGTAAAGTAAATTGGTGTCCAATTTATTTGGTATCAACCATTGGCTCTGATAATGATAATATTGTTGTTTCCTCTCATAGCATCGTCCTTAAAATTGTCAAGAACTAACACAAATTTACAACTCATTGCAGGTTGAAGACAGTGAACTAGCAGATGTGGCAGCTGTTAGTGCAGGAAACAACTATGAAGTAGGACAAATGATTGCTGAAGCCTTGAGTAAGGTGGGTAGGAAGGGTGTAGTGACTCTTGAAGAGGGAAAAAGTGCTGAGAACAGCCTTTATGTTGTTGAAGGAATGCAATTCGATCGTGGTTATATCTCACCTTACTTTGTCACTGATAGCGAGAAAATGGCAGTTGAATATGAGAACTGCAAGGTAATGTATTCAATTACTGTTTTGTATATGTGTGGAAGTTTAACTTGGATATTGTAGTTTTGCATCCTGACACAGAGTGGTTTTTGCAGTTGCTTCTTGTTGATAAAAAGATAACAAATGCAAGAGACCTTATTAACATTTTGGAGGATGCTATCAGAGGAGGATACCCAGTTGTGATAATTGCAGAAGACATTGAACAAGAAGCTCTTGCAACTCTTGTTGTTAACAAGCTTAGAGGATCTCTAAAGATTGCTGCCCTAAAAGCTCCTGGATTTGGAGATCGCAAGAGCCAGTATCTCGATGATATTGCTATACTGACCGGAGGTATTTTCACCTCTTATCACTTTTTTTTGGTTCACCTCGTCTTGCTTGGTTCTGTTGTGCTAATAGGCCCACCCTTCTTCCCTCAGCATGGAAGACTGGTGTGGGCATACAAGTTTTTTCCGTCTTGTGGTAATGTGATAGTGACATACTGCCATTTATATAGGAACTGTGATCAGAGAAGAGGTAGGGCTTACATTGGACAATGTTGGCAAGGAGGTCCTTGGCCACGCTTCAAAGGTGGTGCTTACAAAGGATACCAGCACAATTGTTGGTGATGGAAGTACCCAGGAAGCAGTTAACAAAAGAGTTGCACAAATTAAAAACCTTATTGAGGTAAGACTCGCATTCATATGCAGTTTGTAATCATTGTTGTTGTAACCTTACAAATTTAAACTACTCATGCAGGCAGCAGAGCAGGAGTATGAAAAGGAAAAACTTAATGAAAGGATCGCCAAACTATCTGGTGGTGTTGCTGTGATACAGGTAAGCTTTTGAGCATTAGTAAGCCACTTTGGATAATGATTTATTGCCAACGGTCCCTCATGTAAACTTTTATCTTGAAAATTCAAAGGTTGGAGCACAAACTGAGACAGAGCTGAAAGAAAAGAAACTTAGAGTTGAAGATGCTCTCAATGCAACAAAGGTAACACACGTCATGATACTGACATTTAAATCCATGTGTCCATCTGTTCTTTGTTGTACTGTGAAAGCATTAGAAAAATTTATTTTATTTGTTAATTTTCAGGCAGCTGTTGAGGAAGGTATTGTTGTTGGAGGAGGATGCACCCTTCTGAGGCTGGCCTCAAAGGTTGATGCAATTAAGGATGCTCTTGATAATGATGAAGAAAAGGTAACTTATGCGGTTGTTTATGGACTTGCCTCCGTATGCTGAGCTTTGAATAATTGAATCTAAAGAATGGCTGCATAAAGTGGCTTGAAATATGGCTTTTGTCATAGTTTTCCCTTCTGGTTTCTATCTATTTGATATGCTCAAAAGCTCAAATCATATGGTAAACTACAGGTTGGAGCAGATATTGTTAAAAGAGCTCTTAGTTACCCTCTGAAATTAATAGCCAAGAATGCTGGTGTAAATGGAAGTGTGGTCAGTGAGAAGGTATTTATTTTGTTCTATTATGCTAGGTCTCCTTTCTAAGTGCTTTATTATTTTTAATTTTTGGATAAATTGAAGTTTCTAATTTTTCTCTTTTACAGGTGCTTTCTAGTGACAACTTTAAGTACGGATACAATGCTGCGACCGGAAACTATGAAGATTTAATGGCTGCTGGAATAATTGATCCAACCAAGGTGAGTTGCTGTATTGAGATTTTCTCAGGGAGGTGGGGACCATAAAATGGGGATTATTGTGTAGGAATTGTCTCAACCTTATACTACACTTAGTTATCTTAAACTTTAATTTCAGCAGTGTAGATAGTCTGAAATGTTGTGGGGTAACATATGCGCTCTTGTCTTTTGAGCAATCTAGTATCTCATCTTTAGGGATTTATGCACTTGGTCACTCGCTTGTGAGCCAATACAACTCTTGAACTCAATGCATCCCATGTCTGTTTTCTAGTAACTGGGAATGGAAGGATTGCATTGAAGTTTTGATTGGTTGTATAGATAAGTTTTATTTGAGTTTGTATGAGATTCTCTTGAAAAGCTGCATTTGAGTTTGTATGTCCCTGGAAACGGAGATGCAACTATTTGTATTCATTTCAACTGATTTTTGCATTGTTCTCTTCATTGTCTAGGTGGTGAGATGTTGCCTGGAGCATGCAGCCTCTGTGGCGAAAACTTTCTTAATGTCGGACTGTGTAGTTGTTGAGATTAAGGAGCCAGAACCAGTGCCTGCTGGCAACCCCATGGACAATTCAGGTTTGTGGTTGTAGATAATCTGCTAGGCAAACTACTGCTTTTCTACTAAATGCTGCATGCTGTTTGCCAACTCTTTGCCCTTATTGTGACAGGATATGGTTACTGAAAACGTAGATCGACTCAGCAGACGTGGCCAAGTTACTAGAAATTAGAATGGCAATGCTTGGACCCATTTTTTGTATACCTAAAGATTCTGGTGAGATTAGCTTACTGGTGTGTGCGGCAGATGTCTCAGAATGCAGTTCAGTGTACCGTTGATTTGCAATAATTTGAATGGAAGAAAATTTTCCTGCTATTTTTATGTTTGTTTTTATTTTGCATACGTTGTGTTTGTTTGGTTGTTTCAATGAAACTTGAAATTATGGTGCCATGTCTGAATGGGGCTCCATTAGAATGGATTAAATGTTCATTCTGGTTAGATGCTGTAGCGGTAGTGGTAGTAGTAGTAGTAGGACTAGGGTGGTGAATGAATGATGAAAACTACTTTCTAGACTCTAGAGTCTAGACTTCGTGCGTGCTATACATTAGTGACTGCAATAATATTCCCTTCCCCGATTAGAACTTGGAATTGGACAGGCTCTCTGTCTTTTGTTAATAGAAATCCAAAGTTAAGCTTGCGTAGACGAGAATAATAACGAGATGGGTGACTCATCCTATTTAGATTTAGAACCTAAAATAAAAGCATATATCTTGTCCAATGCCCGGCACTTGGAATCGGTCAGACTCGAAACCTAAACCAACTGGATTTGGTTGAATATCCTGATGAAAACTATAAACGAAAGAGTAAAAGAAATAGCCTAGATTCCACTATCCTAGATTTTTTCCTGTTTTCACAGATAATTTTCTCTTTTACAATATTGAAAAATAAAATATATTGAAGACGTCAGGCAAAGATGGATGTCAACAAATGAACAGTTAATGAGGATCCGAACACCCCGCCGTTCCGACTAGATACAATAGTCCTTGATCAAATAGGAAATTGATATGGCCACCCACCTCTATTATCAAGTAGAACATTATTAAGAATTAAAGGGTGGTTCCAAACTTGCAACAGAAAAGAAAAAGAAAGGATTTAAGGGTGGTCACACTTGTTTTACTTGTCAGCCTTATTATTAAGTTTCCAACCCATTCAGCATTCATGGACTCACTTTATTGTACATATTCTCATTGTTAGAGGTGGAGTTACTATTATCCCATTAATTTTATACTTTATTTGTATTGTAATTTCAGATACAAACTAATTAATATAAATTGAAGTAGGTGTACTCTCAAATGAATGTGAACCCAAGCTTTGCTTTCTATTACTATTTTGTGGGCATGGGGTCTACAATTCTTTAAATAAACACAAAGCTCATGGCTTGTATGGCATTGCCAATTCATCTGTTTTAATTTGGAGAGGAGTGAGAACCAAATTGGGTAACACACACCAAGAGAAAGATGCCCTTTTCATTTCATAACATGGATGTAACATACATAGCAAATACCAAACAAGAATGAGAGCATTCCAATCCCAAATTCCCATGTTGCTTGCTATATGGTCCATATTGTCATACTTTTCACATGGGCAAAATTTGTATATATTTCCATTCCATGCATGTAAAATGGCAAATATGATATGATGATATGTGGCAGGAGGGTTGGTTGGTTTGTTGTGTGCGCGAGTGAGTGAGTTGCCGAATCAAATCCTCCATCTATTTCTCTTGATCGATCACTAGTCTCGATCTCCTTCTTCCTCACGCCGTCTCACTCAATCCTCGATCAGCAAACACTTATTAACTGACTCTCACTCCCTTTGCGCTTGTTTCTTTTAATCTTTACCCAAACCACCCTCTTTCTCTTCTCAATACTCTCCTTCACTTTCTCTGTATATCTCTCTGTTTTCTCCCTCACTTTCATTCCACTGCCTCTCATTAATTTCATCCTTTATCACTCACCACCTACGTTTCACTTCTCTGCATTCTTGTTTACTCACACCTTTTGTACAAAGTTTTGATCTTTTTCTGATTCAGCATTTGGATTCTTGAGGATCACGATCATCTGGGTTTTCTCACATTTTATCAACATCGAATTTGGGTATGTTTTTCTTTCTTAATGTGGATTTTTCCAGCCAATCTGATTAATCAGCAATTATCTATGTTTTTTCTTTTTTTTGGTCTGAGCACTTATATATCTTTGGTACGTAAAGATTGAGAAAAATGTTTCCCCTTGTTATTCTTGACGATCCTGATGAAGTGATGATGATTTCAATGGTTTTGAGTCTCTTTGTGGACTCTGTTTTTGGACTGCATGGATTTTTGTAGTGTACCAAATATTGGTCTTGACTGATGATCAGATATGTTTAGGGCGCCTTTGGGTAGGGTGATTTCTGTTGCAAGAGTGAAGAGCCTATTTTTGTTTTTATGGAATCAATGTAGTTCCTTTGATGATCAATTTCTCTAGTAGAAGAAATGATTTAATTGATTGTGGGGTGTTTTCATTTGTAAAATGTGGGTTGTAATTTGCACAGAAATTATAGGATTGTGGTTATTATTCAAATTTACTGAATACTATAATTATATCATGTGTGATTGTTTTGAGTTATAAGTTCTTGCTGAATTGAAGGGCTTCTATGTGGATTTGCCTTGCCTTCTAGAGTTAAACAAATTGTGGCTGCAATATGGAAGGAGGAAGAACTGAACTAGAGTTTGATGAATTTGAGAAGCTCCTTGGTGAAATACCAAATGCTACTTCACATTCTGAGGAATCTGGAACCAAGACTGTGTCCTTGAATGGAAACTTGTCTCCCATTTGTGTCAACTCGTCTTACAAAGGAGGGCCTCTGAGTGAAAAGCTCCATAACAATAACGGGAGGCTCGATGAGGGAAAGAACTCAGTGAAGAAAATTGAGAAATCGCCTGCAAAACGGGTTCAACCAGCAGAGGCGACAAATCTGCCTGATGACCAATCGTTAACATCTGCATTTGCAGGACTGACTTTTGATGATGGCCAAACCCCAAACAGCTTAAAGACACAGCTTTCAAATATGGATACTCCTCTCATGGTTGTTCCACCTTTCCAAGCAGAAAATGGAATACCTTGCGGTTTTTATGAGTTTGATGTGACAAACATTGGCCAAGAAAGTTCAAACATGTCGAAATTCAGTTCTGAAGAGCTTAAGAAACCTCAAGTTCCTATTGAAAATTTGTCATCGGCTGTTCCTCTAGCTCATGCTGTGCACGGTTTTCAGTTCCTGTCAAATGTGCCTGCTCCTGGTTTGCAGTTTCCTCTAACATCTGAACAGCAGCAATTCCTTTTGGATGCACAATCTCGTATTCCATACCTAAACCATCACCAAATTAGTTGGAGGAATATCCAAGAGGAACAATATTATAGGATGCAGCAGCGGTATGTGTACTTGCAGCAACTTCATGATCAGCGGTTGGAAGCTCAACATATGGTTCAAGGAAGTGGGAACATTGCGAGCAGACTAACTTGTCCGAACCCCAGGCACCCCCATTTTGAGGTACCAATTTCTCACCAACTGGAGCAATCTGATCAAGAACGAATTTGGAACAATTATGTGATCCCCGGGGGTCCAAACCAATCAAGTCCTGCACTTTCCTACACAGATTTTAATGGGATTCAAGTTTTTGACAAAGTGGGAAAACAGAATGTTCCTGAAAAGATTCTAACACGATCACATGGAATGAACACACTCAAAGCTGTGAAATTTGGTGCTGTTGGAGCAGCAGATGAATCACATAATGGAAAAGTTGTCTCAAATGTTCATCTCCGGCACAACTTATCTACTCCAAATGCTGGAAGCTTTCAGTTGGATAATGTGAGCACATGGGGTATGTTCCCTGGTATAATGCATCTTAAGAGTACAGATTTGAAGGCACTGCCTCAGAAGTATAATGATACGAAGGCATTGCCTCAGAAATATAGCTCCATGGATGAAATAACTGGTAGAATTTATCTCATGGCTAAGGATCAGCATGGCTGCCGGTTCTTACAAAGAAAATTTTCTGAAGGCGCACGAAAAGATGTTGAGAATATTTTTCTTGAAATCATAGATCACATTGTTGAGCTCATGACAGATCCTTTTGGGAATTACCTCATCCAGAAGCTTCTTGAAGTGTGTGATGATGATCAGCAAATGCAAATTCTTCATTCAATCACTAAAAAATCTGGAGAACTTGTTAATATTTCATGTGATATGCATGGGTTTGCTCTCTCTCTCTCTCTTTCTCTCTCTCTCTCTCTCTCTCTCTCTCTGGTTTAGTTTTTTCGGAGTTTTTTTTATTATTTCGATATAATAAAAATGAAATTCTTCCCAACCACAGGACTCGGGCTGTTCAGAAGGTTATTGAAACCCTCAAAACTCCAGAGCAGTTTTCCATGGTTGTTTCTTCACTGAAGCCTGGGATAGTGAATTTGATAAAGAACACAAATGGCAACCACGTTGCGCAGCGCTGCTTGCAGTATTTAACACCTGAATATCGTGAGGTAAAAGATTTTTATTTGTACATGACATGATCTTGGAAGTTTACAAATATATGGATACTGCTGATGTGAAGATGTTTTCTTTCCCTGTGCAATGCTGCAAATGAGCTAATTTATTGAGTATCTTGTTATCTGCAGTTTTTATCTTAAGTTGCAAGCACATAAAGATAAAAAGTGGGATAGAAAACTTTTGAAGACTTAGTTTCTTTATAGTAGATTGAGCTTGATTATCACTGTACACAAGTCACTTAGCTTTCAACTCTGCATCGTTAGCGGCAATGCTTTTGCTTCTTGATTTAGTTGCACTCAAAGTCTCACTTTTATGTCTCAGAGTGTATTAGTTATTGTTAATCTAAGCTAGAAGTAAATTTAGACTTGTGAAGAAATCTTGTAGCATAATGACAATGGTTTCATTTTGCAGTTTCTTTTTGAAGCTGCAACTAGCAATTGTGTTGAGCTTGCAACGGATCGCCATGGCTGTTGTGTGCTTCAAAAATGTCTTAGTCATTCTGATGGTGAGCAAAGAAACCGATTAATCTGCGAGATCACTTCAAATGCACTAATCCTTTCCCAAGATCCATTTGGGTACTCTCTTTTGCCCTTTTCTTTTTCAATGTCCTTGATATCATGTGTTCTTTAATCATCTATGTAGATGGTATGCCTTATGCCTTAGCTTTGATTTATAACGACCTCATGATTTCTAAGCCAATACGAATCAGATGTTGTTACACGGTTGATTTTCATTTCAAATGTGCTAATGAGCATCTGAAACTCTATTTGGAATCCAAGTTTGAACTAACAATTTTGAGCTTTGGAATGCCATTTTTCATTTTGCAGGAACTATGTAGTGCAATTTGTCTTTGAGCTTCAGCTTCCATGGGCGACAGTAGATATTCTAGAGCAGTTGGAGGGTAATTATGGGGATTTGTCTATGCAGAAGTATAGCAGTAATGTGGTTGAAAAAAGCCTGAAATACGCAGGTGAAGAGCGCCGCACTCGCATCATTCAGGAGCTCATAGAGAATATGCGCTTGGATCATATCATGCAAGACCCTTATGGCAATTATGTTATCCAAGCAGCACTCAGTCAATCAAAGGTTAGTAAATGACAAATAGCATAGCACTCAGTCAAGCAGCACTCAGTCATTTTAAGGAAAGTTTAATCTCTGAGCTTTGCTTATGCCCTGTAATTTATACTCGGATTTGCGTGTGCGTATAGAACATGCTTGATTGTGAGCTTCTTGTGTTAAAATGATGAGTACGTTGTTGTATGGTGTTTTGAGCAGGGAACCCTTCATTCTAAATTGGTAGAAGCAATAAAACCTCATGTGCCTGTGCTCCGGACCAGTCCTTATGGGAAGAAAATCCTCTCTACCAATATTTTGAAGAAATAATCTTATTTGCTTTATTGGTATGACCACAATATCTTCTCCCTTGACATATTTTCCTTTAAGCTTTATTGGCAACCCAGCTGATGCTTTTCTTTCTGCCACTGTAGGTTTAATTATTCAAGAGAATTCATTCCTGTAAAATGTGTAATAAGCAGGTGAAGACGTGCCTGCTTTGAGCTTTTGTTAATCTCAATTTTCACAATGCCTTTAACTACTCATCAAAACAGATGGGAATTAGTGAGTTCTAAATTTTTCTATTTTTTCGAAACCAGGTTTTGACTATGTCAGAGCAATGTCACAGTACTTCGATCGAGATCAACATGTATGTAGATAAGCGGATTCGTTTTGTCCCTATTTTTTTTGCATAGAAATAAAGAAAATGTGAAGTAGAGTTGTTTGATTTGAGGCTTTGAGCTAAAGGCTGGGGAAGTCAGAAGTGTACCATGGTTAATTAATTGGGTTTCTTGACTGAAGCCGTAGCTAGTTGGGTGGTGTCAAGATGTATGTTTTTGTCATGCGAAACATTTCAGCAGTGTAATCTATTTTACATCTATAGATACCATTTTTATCAAGATCGTTTTTTTTTTTTTGGGTCCTTGTTGATGTGTTGGGGGCACTGTTATGTTCATGTCCTGTATAAAATGTAAAAGAAAATTCTGTGAAAACTTACTGCTTTGCAAGTTTGCAGGAACACAGAACCCATATCATACATAAACAAACGGTCAATTTTGTCAACCACCCATAAAAGTGACACGTGTTCTCACACCCTTGAATTGAAGACGAGCCTATTAGAGCCACTAGTCATGGACTTGTAATCCAAACCTTTTTCTTAGACACCAAACAAATGGAAGAAGTTTCATTCCAAAGCTCAAGTCACAGATCATCACCCTCTTCAAGTCTGAGCTAAAACAAGCAAGTAGAAGACCAAAGACCATGTCTTTAGCTCCAACTAGTCACCTATCTCTCTATTCTTCACCACCATTGCCAAGAAGTGTTGTATCCAAGCACAACCCACTTGTGTTTTCTCAGACTCAGACCAAGAATTGGTCATGTCTGAGCACTTCAAGCTGTTTTCTGAATACCCATTTGGTAAAGCTATCAATTTTCATTGTAAGAGCATCGGAAACGGAGTCTCCAACATCGAAACCAGCCGAAAGTGAAGGAGGAGGAGATGAACCATATGAAGAGTATGAGGTAGAGATTATACAGCCTTATGGGCTCAAATTTGCAAAGGGTCGAGATGGTGGAACTTACATTGATGCAATTGCTCCTGGTGGATTTGCTGAAAAGACTGGAAAGTTCACTGTTGGGGATAAAGTACTTGCCACCAGGTTTCTTCTCCCGTCTTGCATACATTTGAACAATCATGCTCATTGGTTGAACAAGCTAGGATGATGATCCATGTTATTGGTTTTCCATGAAATTCATGGAACAACTAGATGTTGTTCAATCATAGATATGCTTTAAATTTAATCAAAGCCTTTGCTTGGATGAGAGCGGTTTGTGGTTTTAGTTCCTTTCAAAATACAACAAATTCCAGTGCATCTCAGTTTGTTGATGGGTTAGATTAGATGTTGCTATAGGGATTGATTAAGTACTTTGGACTTGCCTATGTTTTTTTTTTAATCTGATAATGCAATTACCCTTTGCCAAAGAGTGCTTGCTTGGTTTGTACCAAAAAAAAAAAGAGTGCTTGCTTGATAATGTGATCAAAGAGTTCTAAAGACTAAAATGCTTGCAGTGCAGTTTTTGGGGATGAAATATGGGCTGCTGCTGAATATGGGAGGACAATGTACACCATTCGCCAGAGGGTCGGTCCACTACTCATGAGAATGCAGAAGAGATACGGTTAGCTCATCCCTCCCTGCCTGCTTTCTACTCTTTCTCATCTTCCACTATTTGATCATAAAGTAAAAATGCTCACATTCACTCAAACTATTTAAATATATTATATTCAAATTCAAAATTCATCAGTTCATCAGTTCATTAATTCAATATTTTGTAACATTATCTAAGGTTGTCAAGCCCACAATTTTGTTTCTTTTCCAGGGAAGTTAGACACTTCAGGTGAATTAACTGAAAAGGAGATTATCAGAGCTGAAAGGAATTCTGGTATAGTTAGCGGCAAACTGAGGGAAATCCAAGTGAGTAAATCATTGTTCCAATTCGGCAACATAAACAATGCTGATTATGCTTCGTCCTTATAAGAGAGAGAGAAATACATCTAGAAATGGCCACCAATGCAAGTTGTAAATGATTTCAGATGCAAAACTACTTGAGGAAAAAGGAACAGAAAGAACAGAGAGAAAGTGATCTTCGAGTAGGGCTGCAGCTTTACAAGTATGCAGCTTGATCTTACTAATGTTCGAGATTATCAGTCATCGATTGTAGGAAAGATTGGAGTCTGAATTTCAGATTATCAGATATTCCCACTGACAATTTTTTGTCTGTTTGATCTTTTCTTGTTGACAAAGGAGTGGCAAATATGAGGAAGCACTGGAGAAATTTGAGTCTGTATTAGGTTCAAAGCCAGACACATTTGAAGCTTCAGTTGCAAGTTACAATGTTGCTTGTTGTTATTCTAAGCTTAATCAGGTATTGCTCTTGTTCACATGAACAAGAATACTATTATTACAATTGAGTTTATATTTTGTTCAGCATTTCTCTTGGTTTTGACATTGCAAAGTTTGATCAACACACCAATTTATATTTTAATTTATTGAACAGGTAAAAGCTGGACTCTCTGCACTTGAGGATGCCCTGAAAGCTGGATTTGAAGACTTCAAGGTAATGCATGCACTAGTATTTAAAAAAAAAACCACATGCTCTATTTCATTGAGCTTCTTATGAAATTGTTACCACTGTCAACAGAGAATCCGGACTGATCCAGACCTAGCCAATATAAGACAATCCGAGGAATTTGATCCTCTATTGAAAAGATTTGATGAATCATTTATCAATGAGAATGCCATCAATGCCATCAAATCTATATTTGGCTTCAACAAGAAATAGATCCATGACCAGTAACTAAAGAAATACAAGGACTGGAGCTGGTGTGCATTTGAGCTTCATACAAAGTCTATGAACGGATTCACTGAGCCATCAGCCATCTGGCGCTTCACAGTTCAGACAGATCAGTTTCAATATCCATTTGTTCATAGCTGTTAGTTTTGGATGAGTTCTGAAGAGATTTTATGTCAATTGTTTTCCTCTGATGAGTGTCTTCTATTTGTAACTTTCAAGAATTGTAGATAGAAGAAAGATTATGAGGCTTAACAATGAGATGAATGAGAGCCATCTACATTTTTAATTTTATTTCACTTTACATCGACTTATGTTCTAAAGCAGTGTAAGTTTTATAGTATGACATAAATTGAAATGCTTTCATGTTAACAAATGTCAAAATAGTGCATCTTGACCATCTTAAAGCTTTAATCCGCCAGGAACGTATTGACAAATAAATGGCAAAATAACTCCTTGAGAAAGTTTGAGAACTTGTTTGAAGTTTCAGAACTAGATAGAGACAATGTGGTTGTGTTACAGAAACAAACAGCCTAACATTCTTATATAAAGGACTTAACTAGCTACTCTATTGAGTTATCATAAAGCAGTCTATTGTGAGAGCTGGTAGAGCGAAATGGACTGGAATTTCAATCTTCATTATGCAGCTCTGCTCAAATTTCAGACTCATTGCATGAATCTAAATATTTCTTTCTTGCTCTTGTCATTGCTGAATTGCTTCAGGAATTTGCAGAAGAATGGTCATAGAATAACACAGATGCAGCCTCTTCTGTTCTCGTCTTCATTGTCAGTATCATCTAATTCACTGTTGATGAAATAGAATTCACATAATTAGGTCACCAATCAAAACTAAATTCTATAGATGTGGACTCACAACAGGTAGAATGAGCATTATCATTGCTGTTATCCAGAAAATTTCTGAAACATACATTAATTGATTGGCAATATATCCAATTGGCAGCTTTTATAAGTTATAAGCAAGACCAAATATGGAAATAAGGGGATCATGAGTCTTGATGAGATATGCAAATGGGGAATATTCATATAATATTCTAGAGAAATGGACTACTCCCCCAAATCTGTTGCATTGTGGAAAACCACTTATTTAAGATATCTTGCAGTTGCAGATATCCCTAAAACAGATATTTCACTGACATGTATGTATGTATATATATATCCCAAGTGTGGAGCCAGCAGTAAACATCATTCTCAGTAAGATACATATGTCAAGGATATATGTAAATTGAATTCTAATTCTACAATTTGTACTAATCCCAATCATTTCATTTTAAAATTTTCCCTCCTAATTCATCCCTTTCCTTGTGTTAACAAGTCGAATAACTTAGCTATGTACCAAAGATTTACCATCATGGAAGATCAGCTCAGCTATGTAGCGCAATCTTCATGCACGCACCTCTGTTATTTTCTCATGCTTAATTGATGCATACTCTTCATTGCACCACCATATGATCCCTTAAGGTCAACTCTTTTCTATCATACAAAAGAAGAAAATCCATTTGCTCCATCTTCTTTTAACATGATTAAATAATGCAAGTCATAAGTCTCACCATCACCAAGGCATTGCCTCTTCCTCCAATCCTCCTACTCTAATATCTTAGGATAAAATAAAAATAATACACATATGTTGTTTCAGATGAATGTTATACTTGATCAAAGATCCAAACTGCCAAACAAAACTTCTAAAATTTCTTTTTCACTTTGCAGATGTTTAGAATTTTAATAAAACAAGACAACTTGAAAACAATAATGCATGCAGTAGTAGAGAGAGGAGAGAGAGTAGGCACCTGCATTCAAATTCCCTGATCTCAACAAGTTCTTTCCCTACAAAATCCATCCACTGCACTCTCTTCTTCAGCTCCTCTTTTGGAGCAGCAGGGTCCGAAGAATTTGGCTTTCTGAGATTACCTTTGAGAGAATTCTCAGCTGCTTTTGGATTCTCATCTAAGCTCTCTTCCTTGATCTCAATGGGGTCATCAGGTAACTGATCAGCGGTGTCAGGTTTTGAAGAAGGCACATGTGGATTAGGATGTGGGGCATTCTCTAATTTGAGTGGTCCAGGAGTGTATATATGAGGGGAAGGTTTACAAAAGCAAATGAAGGGAGGACAATGAATCTTTCCAAACATAAACCTCATCAAAATTGTGCCTGGTTTTCTGATTGATCATTAACAACTTACCCTTGCCTATATTAGCCCATTTTACAGCAACAAGTACCCAACAAGACAATCTCAAAACCAAAATGTGAATTGAGTTAACATCCACACTCATCTGAAAACCATGAACAAAGTATCTATCTTTACCAATAAAAAGGATCCATTTAAAGCAAATCACACAACAGAATCATACAACAAACACTTTTGTTTGGTATTATTTTTAAAGAATTTAAGCCTTAATGGAATACCAATTCTTAGAAATAAGTGAAACCCAGAAAGAATATGAGTTTTGCAAACTTGAGAAGAAATAAGTTTATCCAGAAATCTGGATTTCCCCTGTATGAGGCAGCAGGCTTATGATGGTGGATGTCCCCTTTTTATAATCTAGTGGAAGCTGGAGCTGGAAAAATTAAAAGCAATCTGTGTGTGGATGCTGAAATTACATTGACACCCTCCTCCTCCTCCTCTTCCTCCTCCTCCTCCTCTTTCAGGGTTTCACCTCCATGGACATTGTTGAAGGAAAGAATCTAGCTAGGAAGAAATTAATGTAATGAGTAATGAGAGAGAAAAGTGTAGAATAAATTTAGAATTTAGAAAGAACAATAAGAAGGAAAGGTAATGAGCTGGAAAGCCAAGCCAAACAGAAAATTTGGAAGACTGCTGCAGGACTGTACAAACATTCCATTTTCTAATAATAACTGTTAATCCCTCCAAAAGGAGCTTTAACAGTAACTGTCCTATACTGTACATAAACACCTTGATTAATTTATGTATTCAAATTGTATGTATATGTGTAGCTCATGATATTGGATGGGATTGTCTTAGCAGCAATTCTAAACTTTAATCCACTAGTCAATGCAAGACATGTCATGCATCTCTCTCAATGGTCCATTTATTCTTTAGATTATTTAAGCTAATGTCTCACACATTAGTTTTGTTCTCATTGTAAGTATCTGATTAGACATATAACAAAGCTGGCTAGCTCCAAATCTCTTTTTTGTTTTAAAAGGTAGAACCAGATATTCCAAGTTGCCTCACATGATACATGTGTGGTTATTATAAATAATTATAGTTATATAAGGAATTTCAAAGGGTTTAAGCGCAAGCAAACCATGGATTAATTGCTTGTTGGAATCAGATGAGGATTGACATTTTGAGAGGCTTAAACGAGGTTTAGATGCTAATGAACCTCGATTGGTTATATTCCTTATATTCTTTCTTCATCATGATCAATTTGGTTGCCTAGCTTTCTTTCTCAAAAGAAGGTCTCCCTTGATTGATTGCTTTTCGTAGGGCTTGACCTTCCTTTCTTTCACTTTTGGTGAGAGGAGAATCTGTCTGGTGCTCAAAAGTGAAAGATATATGCACCCTTTTTCGATTAACAGTTGGTTAACATGGATGACATGAATAATTAGGTGATAGTAATTGAGGCAAGTTACATGAATAATGGTTATCCTTTGCTTCTGTTCTGTCTTGTTAGATAGGACAAATACCTACTCTCTTGTTATTTTGGTCAGAAAAGATGAGTCTCAGAGGAGCTACAACATTTCTTTGGCTCATGATAGATTTTAGTAGTTTGATGATAATTGCAGGCTGAAACGTACTTAGATGATAATTGCACGGTGAATATATTTTTATTTATTAATAGAAAGAAGAGTATCATGCATAATGTTGGAAAAAGGTAAAATGATTGTGGAGACAAAAATGTACACTTTGATCATGTCATGTGGTAGAGGGACTCATGTTCTAAAGCGGCATACAATGGGACCGACTAAGGAGTACTCCAATAAGCGTGCAACACCTGTAATTTGTGAGAAGCCATGATTCATGTAGCCCAGGTTGGTATAAGTAAGAGTAGGAGACTTATGAAAGCCAAAGCCAAAGCCAATTCGATGTCCAGTTAGGTTTTTCATGTGTTTGGGGACAAGCGCATGCCCACATGTGTATCATGTGTTTGGGGACAAGTGCATTCCCTTTTGCATATCTGTCTTGCATCATGATAATTGACAACACCACCAAAAATGAAAAAAAAATATCAAGCTTGAATCTCAGAATCTGTCAAAGAAAAGCTTGGAAAAACATAGAAAAATAGTCCATCTTAGAAAATCTTTGTTAGACCTCTTTTGGTTCTTTCTTCTATTTCTGCTACTTCTTGTTTGCAGGAAATGCAGATAGCATCTTTGCGGACTCATAAGCAATCAGAGTATCAGAACAAAGCAGACCTTCAGAATGTTGATCATAAAGACGTTGATTATGAGCTCTCGTCATATCATTATAACAGTGTTGTTTACATTTCTGGTAGCAATCATTTTCCAATAGCAAATATCAATTTGACTAGTCTATCAAATGGCTCAAAGGCCCTTGGCTGATGGAGTTAACAGTAATACAAGATGGCTAAAAGAGTATACAGAAGGGCAACCAAGAAAACAAATATGGGGAAAGCCGCAAAATTATTCTTCGTACCTGCTCATACAAGAAGGCGAAGATATGTGTTGCCCATTAAACTGGACAGCGGTAAGAAAACAGATTAAAAAATAATAATAACATTTAAAAAAAAAAAACCGCCTTTAGACCTGCAGTCTGTCCTCAATATATAGTCACTGATCAGTCTGATCCTAGCCTCTTGCTTCTCTCATTATTGCTGAATTTTAAGCACTGGGAAGGCAATTACGTCTCTGATGCTGGCGGAATTCGTTAAAAGCATGACTAACCTATCAATTCCAAGTCCCTGAAATATGAATTCTTTCCATCAGGGATTTGCTTAGGGGGATGATGAGATATATAATTTTACTGGAAATCACTCCATAATTTTCCCCAGAAACTACATAGAAAATTCACATACCATTCCTGAAGCTGGAGGCATCCCATATTCCAAAGCTGTAAGGAAATCATCATCAAGGGTCACTTCATAGGACTCATCATTTTCCTCTCTTTTATCTTCGGCACTATCTATTTCTGAAATAGCTGCTGCTCTCTTCTCATTGTGCTGCCTCACTTGCTCTTCTAATCGTCTTCTCTGCCAAATTATATAGCCAATGAGAGATTTTCTCTAGTTACTAGTGACTACTAGGTAATTCAACATGTGCAATTTTTTTTTTTTTTTTTTGAAAAGAAACATCAATTCAACATGTGCAATTGATATGAAATTTTACATGGCTTCCTGTTTCTATATCTTAAATCAAAAAGGCTGCATACGGAACTTTGTCACGGAAGAATATTGATGAATGTTTTCAAGGAAGCTTGTATCAGAATGATTAATTCAAGTAGTTCCCACCTCATGTAAAATACAGAAAAAAACAGCAGTGAAGATAGCCAATCATTGTTCGTGCTTACCTGATCCATAGGATCGGTCAACTCAGAAAAAGCATTGGCCAGCTCCCGACCACAGACAAAAAGCTCAAACCTTTCAGTCAACCCTGCATGCCTGATTTGGAAGAACTAAAGAATTAGATAACATGTAAAAATACCAAAATGCAGGTAATATTAACGGTATCGATATATAGTTAAACATTAATACCTTCGATGTGGCTTGGCCAGAGGAGATATTTCAATAGGATAGTCTAAAACAAATGTGGGTTGCACAAGCTTGGGTTCAACAACAATCTCAAAAACCTGGACAAATGAATACTTAGGACCACAAAAAGCAGTTAACCTAGAACAAAAAGAAGTCAAATTCATACGAAAAGGAGTTGCTCTGTTTCATCATTAATCTGTTTTTTGTATCAACAGCCTCCCAACCAGAGATATTAAGCAGACTAATAAATAGATATAAGCACAATTGCACATAGAAAACCAAGATCAGAACTATGTATTATAGATTCACATCAACCTCATTAAGAAGGTGGCCAATAGATGAGCATGCTTCAATGGAAGATTTGTATTTGAAATCAAGTTCAACTCCGAGGTTCTTCAAAATCAATTCTTTAGCAACTTGAAGATCATTGCCTAACTCATTAAAATTAATCCCAGTGGCTTCTTTTACAAGATTGTGCATGGTTTCCCTCCTCCAAGGTCGCTCAAGATGTATCTCCACCCCCTGCATATAAGGATATATACCAGCTACAGCAGATTAAAAGCAACTCAAAGTCATATTACTAAGCAGGTGAAGTTAGCGATCTGATTTCACAGTAATGTCAAGCAAATCCTGTCACAAGCTGGGTTGAAGGGACATTCACCTGGTAATCAAGGGTCAGCTTCCCATGAACAGCAAGTGCACATCGTGTAACAATTTCCTCTGTCATGTTCATCATGCTTTCATAGTCTGAATATGCTTCATACATCTAAGATCAAACTAATACCAATACCAATCAGAGCTTCACTTGATAAAATTAAGAAAGTTAAATATCTAATAATATGAAACAAGTAGCTAATCATGTAAACTACATTAACATTAACCACGTTATGAAACCAAATAAACAGAAAATTAATTTACCTCTATAGTGGTGAATTCAGGATTATGACGAGTTGAAATGCCTTCATTCCTGAATATTCGGCCTATCTCATACACCTTCTCAAACCCCCCAACCTGTCATCCATAGACAGAACCTATTTAATAAATAACTGCTATGGAACCAGTAATCATTTACATTTATACATGCATTTATATATTTATAATCGGCAACAATGGTATAGGGTATTCGATTAAAATAAGGATAAAAGCAAAGCTGGAAAGGTCTGAAGGCTTTCAGTTACTTCCAAAACACCATGTTACATATCATACCAATTTCATAGTTCAATGCAGCAGGTACGCATACAACAAAACAATCAAAATATGTTGCAGTATACCAAAAAAAAATGTTTTATGTTTGTTTTTTGTATCAAGGGGGAGGGGGAATCGAACAAAGGGAACTCTTGATCCTAGATTTTTTATGATAAAAAACACTTACCAGCATTCTCTTTAAGTGGAGCTCGGTCGCTATTCTCAAATACAGGTCCCTTCCAAGTGAATTATGGTATGTAACAAATGGCCTAGCCTCCGCTCCACCAGCTGCTCCCTAGTTGATCAAATCAATTAAAATTCCAGGTATACACAATCATGTGGAATTCACATATGGCATTAGAACAAAATCACAAAAATAATGGTGAAGATATTGTCAAACCTGCAGAACTGGAGTTTCAACTTCAATAAAACCGAAAGATTCAACTGTCTTGCGTATCTCTGATACAACCTACTCAATAAAATGAATGAGCAACTCATTTGTAAACATGGAATTCTAAATATGAAAATTCTTATACATAAAAAGGAAACTCTCAAATACCTAGAAAGTTTTCAATTTATTTTAGTAAAGAGTGAAGAGGCATCATTTACCTTTGCTCTTTTCCGGAATACATCAGCTACCTCAGGATTTGCAATCATATCTACATACCTAGATAGGAAAGAAAAATAGATATAAGACAATGTGTGCTAGTGATGTCTAAATTTGGTCAAATGCGGGATCTAAAAAAATAATAATAATAAACAATAACTAAATCCTTCATTTATGTTCAATTAACTCCTGTAAACTTGTTCAAAAAACAAATTAACACCTGTAAACTTTATCATTTGAATCTCTAATGCTATGGGAATACAGAACACAATAAAAAAAAATGCACTCACCGTTGACGGTAGCGCTTGTCCACATCTGTTAGACCATGATATTTGTCTGGCAGCGGGAGCAGAGATTTTGTAAGAATTGCAAAAGAATTTACATAAACAGACAGCTCCCCTGAAAAATTGACCAAGAAAGTGTCTTAGCTTTATTTGCAAGACTCTGAAGCTAAGTAACCTCTTGTTGGGCAAGCATGAAAGTTGTTGGATGGCTTTACATCATTAGCTAATGCAGATTCGTACACACTAAAAACCTCCTACTCTTAGTTAGCAGCTGATCCATAAGTTGGGATTTACAACATGTAATTCTTGTTCATTTTCTTGCCAAAAAAAAAATGTCTTGTTCATTTTACAGTAGAAGCCCGTGAACTATCAGAGAAGTTTGGCAACTAAACATGAATAAGAAACTTGAGGAGACAATCAAGACTTACCTTTCTCTGTTCTTTTGATAGATCCACTAGCACCAACTATATCACCAATATCAACAAGGGACTTTAACTGGTCAAATTGATCATCTGCGAGCCGTTCCTTTTCACAGTAAAGCTGAAACCAAATATTCATAACTTCACTCACTGCCTTGCTAAAGGGAACGAAAATATGCTTTTCGAAGAGAGCACGAATGATACATTACCATCCAACCAAGACATGCACATTATAGGATTGACATGAAATTTAAAGTCCAAGTGCCCAAACCTGAATTGTTCCAGAATCATCTCTTAGTGTCAAAAATGCAAGCTTTCCAAAGGCTCTGCGAGCCACAATTCTTCCTGCAATGGATACACCATCGTTTTCGTTATCGGTTTTGGACTCTTCCCCATTCCCTAAATGCTTGTATATATCTTGCAGCTGATTAGCAGAGTGAGTCCTTTCCCACCCATAAGCATATGGGTCCAAACCTCTGCTCCTCAATTCTTCTACCTACAAACCCAACTTAACTCAAAATTTGAAACCAAGATTTTTAAAGTTTTAGACTTTTTCTTCGTTTAAAAAATTTACCTTGTTTAACCGAATGGCTCGAACAGCGTCTTTGTCAGAGGTGGAGGTTGATGTCGATAAGCGGCGGTTGCGGCCGCTGGCTTTGGAGGCACGGCCGCCTGGGTTGGTGGTGGTTGTAGTTGAAGAGCAGCAGCGGATGACAAGACTAGAAGAAGAAGAAGAAGTTCGTTTAAGGGAAGTGGTGGTGGTGCGAATGAGGTGCTTCAATGGCTGCGAGGATAGGCTCCATAGCCTCAGTGCGTCCATCTCTTCTCTTCTCTTGTTTGCCTTCCTTCCTTCCACTGCTTTGCTTCACTTCCTGCGTCGTTAGTTCAACTCCAATGGGCCGCTCAACAATGGATTTTGTAAAACGGACCATATCTGGCCCATTTTTCGGGTCATAGTCACCCATTGGGGCAAAAACTCGCAATACACGGCACGTCCGATCCACTAATAACACGCAAGCGTGAATCGAAAGTGTCACATACGACTGCCTTCAGTAGTGTTCACATTGACTGAGCATTGACTCTATTGAGCATGTGAACACTACTGACGGCTGCCTTACTCAATACTTTACTCCATTGAGAAGCCTCTTGAGTTTTTTTATTAGGATAGGAAACTTTTATTCATAACGGAAAATTATATCAAATGGGAGCGGAAAGCCTTTTGAGTTTAACGAAAATATTGGATGAGAAAACAACAAACATCAATCATGAAGCAAAATCAATCATGGGTATGTTTTAATTTGTGACTGAAATGAGTACATGTAAGAGCCATTGTGGGTCGAAAAGTAATTAGACTAACAACATTTGATGAGGCCTAATAAGTAGGTGGTCTAGAAAGAAAAGTTTGACTTTACTGCTGAGTCAAGTCAAGACTGGAAACAAAATGAGCAGCAGCAGCACCGTACTTGGTACTTTGGAAACCCAAACAGAAAGAGAGAAAGAAAGAAGATGGTGTTCAACAGCCTGATAGTGGTGTCGGTGGCACACCTATCAGCCGACATGTGGCAACACATGGCATGCCTCCCGGAGCGTCTGAGCAGCCGTCAGCTGCTGGATCTTGTGTGCGTCATCCCTCTGCAGGAATTGGGTCGCCTCGCTCTTTGCCTCTGGACCTTCCTCTGCGTCCCTCCTCCGGATTCCTACTACTCTCGATACTCTGATTCTGACTCCTCCTCCTCCTCCTCCACCGTCGATTACGATGACTATTACTACGACCCGCATTCCGATTGATCATCCAATTCTGCTTCCTAAAGCCTCTGTAAAGTTGCTTCCTTTTTCCTTTTATCACTCTTCGAATGTTGGGTTTGTGCATATTTATGGAAAAATTTCATTATTGAATGATGGATTCAGCTTGTTCAGGATTTTTCGTTTTCTTATCGCCGTCTAAATTCTACATGCCTTGTGCTTGCGGCATTGGCTTGTTAATTGTTATACCTATACCTATATATATTGCTGATATATAGTCCACAGGGCAGACGAGTGCTTCGCATTATGTCAAATTCATCATCTGTCACATCCCACAGGAAATGATGGAATGGAGACATAAACATGTCTGGAGTTGTGCTTCCTTACAAGAATTGGGTTTTTGCTGGCAGTTGGGATTGGAATAAATATACAAACATTCAGCCTTGGCCATGGATTGCCTTGGTAAAATGTAACTGTGTTTTCACTTGTTGGGACACCAGCTAATAAATTTCAACACTTATTGTAGGAAGTTGCAAGATGGAAGATAAGATTCTTCAATAAACTACTGTTGCCCTGAGATACAGTATAGGGGTTCATTAGGATATCATTGCAGAGAATGCTTAGCTTCATGCTAGTTTGATTGTGGATCACTTCTGGATGATGCACAAAATCATTTCCAGATCACGCCTAAGTGAGATGTCCTTTTTATGAATAATCTTATTGCCTAACATAGATGGATCAAATTTGCTGGTCATATTATATTAACAAATTGGATTAAAATAGGTTTTAACCTGGTATAGCATCTTACTTTTTGCAGTCATGTCTTTCATTTGAGGTTTCTTGGTTTCTATTAGTACTGTTAGTTTTATGATTTGATGTGATGTAGTGATGAACAATAGTAATTAAGCTAATGAGACCAGAGAATCACTAGATTCAAACTTGGGGTTATTTCAAACTTAAGATGAACTAAAGAATGTAACACGAAGGTCCAAAAACTGATAGGGTGATCAATTTGTTGCATAACTTAATTAAGCTGAAGTGGATAACTGCATATTTATTTAAGGCAGATTGCAGCATGGTCAATAGAGCATAGGTTGAAAAATGCTTTATGTAAATGAAAGTTAAGTAACCCTTGTATTTTTTCTGGAAGACTTTGTTTCTGAGATTGTTCATGGAGTTAGGGTGATTAGGTCGCTGGAAATGCTCTAGATAGTGTAATGTGTTACACTACTGTGAGTTGTGAAATGCCTTCTCTTGAGTGCTCTAAAAACCATGTCACTGAGATCCAATAATAATGAACTCAAGAATTGAGGACTTCCGCACTGGAATTTTGCTTTGTGAAAATGTATGACCAGCTTCAACATTTAAGAATGAAAGAGTTGTTTGGATACTTCATCTCATGTCTGAATTGGTTGCAATAGATTGTGATATTAGCCTTGGTTAAATTTCTATCTTGGTGAGAGGAATGCATAAAATCATACAAGTGTGTAGGAAGTAATGCTGGATTTATCATATACCAACTGGTAGCCGAGTTGTACTATCTGGAACCTTGGATCTTTGTTCATAAAAGACATGAAAAAGCTATGGTTTCAGACTAAAATATATCACAGGTACATTACACTAATGCGTTTTAGGGATTTTTTTTCTTGTTTCATTCTATTGTTTATCATTTCTTTTCCTCTGCCAGTAGAAGTAAGAAATGTGTGGCTCCTCTTCTCAAAAAAAAAAAAATGATAAACCAAATGTGGCTTCCTTGCTGCCATATATATGCCAGCAGTTTGACCTAACAAACCTTTGACTAAAGTGAAGAGAGCTTTGGTTGATTTTCTTTTTTCTTGCTGATGATATATTGTCAAGGTTATCAATTTGCAAAAAAAATGTAACCACATCTCTGGCGAAAATTTTATAACTTACATACGACCCTTCTAGGCTTGTAGAGTTCCCTTCAGGATGGGGGGAGTGTTTTGCAGGTCAGGTTTTTAGAAAAACTTAGTCTTGGAATTTGATTTGTGCAATATATGAATCTTTTGGTTGGTTTGAACAGTAATAGATGTATCTTAATCTTTTGCCCACTGGATAGTTTCAGCATATATACCTGTGTTGAGAATTGGTAGCATAGATTATGATGTTCCTAATTTCTTTCTTAGCTGAAAGTTTGTATTGAATTAGTCGTCTGTGTCTGGTTTTCTCGCAACATTCTCTCTTAACAGAGTGTTCCTCTTTGCCATTTTTTCTTCCTTGTGCAATTAATTTCTGAAGCGCAGTCTTGACAGTGCGACTGTGAGTTAAAAGGAAGTAATTATTGTGAAGCTAATTGGTAGGAAGAATGTGTGCTTCAGCTGAACATGGGTCCTTACCTAAGCTGGTGATCTCTAGCTGTAAATGTGAAGTAAAAGGTTGTTGGTTTCTTGATTAGGAGTTGTTTTGAGTGAGTTGGAAGCACGTACTTAGATGTGAAAATGATTAGGATGTTGTTATGATTTAACATCTCAGCAAACTTCATTGACTTGGCAGTCTCAATTTCCCTAAATATCATAGATCCGTCTATAGTTCGCCAACAAACGGGTGGTTTCTTTAACCACTATGCACCATGTGCACTATGTACCATGTGCTTTCAAATATCATCTTTACGAAAAATCAACGAAATCCAAAATCATAATAGAAATTCATATGATATGGAAGATTATAAATTCGATCAGCTGCCTTGTCTGGGTTCTTGAAGTTCCTATATGAAAGTGAATGGAATATTGACATCCCTAGAAATAGGAGCAGTTAGTTCTGGTCTTTCTGTTGCTCTTTGCTAGCTTGCTTGTGTTGGGTGTTACTGAGTTTTTCCCTTTTCTGCTGTATTCTAGATTGCTTTTCAATTCAATTTTATCTACCAAAAATAAATAAAAAATTCATGTGATAGTGAATTAGCATGAAGAACCTCTCGATCAGTTCTTGCTGGTGACTTGAAAACACAACTTAAATATATATATATATAGCCCCAATAAACAAGTCCAAGTCCAATAGTCCATACATTAATGATTGGAGATAGATAAATTATGACTGTAGCTATATATAGAATTGTAGCAGCAGAGGGTGTTAAAACAGTAAGAAAAAAAAACAAAAAAAGGAAACAAGAGGAGCTGGCAATGGCATTGTGCACCAATCACGGTCTAATACTATTAAGTGTTGCATGCATGTGGGGTTTTGGCTTTTGATTGATTTTTCATCCTCATCTCTCTCTCTCCAATCTCCATTATTAAGGTAAGGTAGGTACCCTCTGTCTCTGCATTCTTAGCTTTAGCTAGCTTATGGTAAGTGCTACACTTTGAGAGCACAATTATGAAGAGGAAAAAGGTCAAGAAAAGCCAAAGCCTTTTAATCCAATGGCCCCCTAATCTTGCGACTTTTTTTCTATCAGATATGCAATTTCCATTAGAAAAAGGTAATGTAATTGTATATACCCCCCTCCTTTCTATCTTTGTTATTATTAGACATTGACTGATAGATGATGATGGCTTTCTCAATTAACTTTTTTTCACTTGGTGGGTTTGTGGTGTGGTGTGGGGTTTCTCTCTTCTCTTTCAGAGTCTCAGTGTTGCCAAGAAAGGTCAAGCTTAGAATAATGGCTGTCTTAATTGTTTGGTTCATACCAATCACCTTCACCGCCATGTGATTCATATATAAATTAAAGTTGTATCTTTTAGTATTAATTCTCAAATACTATGGTGGAAATTGGACCATAAAAACGAATGAGTCGTTGATATTCTGTGTTCAGGATGGATTAATTAAATAAGGTTAATTTTGCCGTTGATGGCGCTTGAACAAGGGAAACCAAGCACGAAAGAAAACACAAAGAAAAGAAAACAGAGAAACCCACAATAGGGTTGGGTTTGTCAACACAATAAAGTTATTCCAATTCAGTTGAAACTGCATATCATGAGTTTCGATCCAATAGATGGATTTTGTTTGAACGAAATGAATCGAAGATGGGAGAAGCAACACCAGAACCACAGATATTCGTATGATCGAGAATTGTACGTCGTTATGTTTTTCATATATACCAGTTTTGGTGGTTTGCAGATATATAGATATCACATATTCACAAACTACAAGCATATATAATATATGTACGTGGTGGGACTACCAGTATCTCGATCTTCTCTTGTTAATTTCTAACTTTCCATATCGATATGTCGGTGACCAATTGTGTACACAAAATCGATCATATCTCTTTCAATCATCGCATGCATACATGTTAAATTAGAGATGCGGACGTAATCGGCATATGATTGTATACGAGACTAGTTATATATAATATATATAGGGAAGAATTAATTACTCGATCATGGTTGGTTCTTCAGATATACATATATTCTCTGATCGATGAATGTCAAATTGGACGACGTATATATATGAAATGAAAAACCCAGATCAGGTATTCAATGTGAAACCCTGTGCGTTTTAGGCTAAAGATCGAGTACGTAGCTAGAATATATAAGCTATTCACAGACGTACAATTAAGTTTGTATATATGCAGCTTCTAACGGATCGAGGATGAATAATTCCAGATTTATATATTAACGTGTTCGATCATTTGTCCTGTACTACCCAACCTTCACATGTCCATGGACTTCTGTGTCTCATTTCTTAATTTCTCAGTCCCACATTGTTTGCCGGTTTCCCTTTAATTAATTAAAAAACAAAAATAAATAAATAAATAAATAGAAAGAGACACGACGACCTTCTTAATTTCTTCTTGATCAATCAATTTAAGCTTTAAATTATTTTTCCAAGTCTTTTCTTTGGCTCAAGTGGTCAACTAACAATATTAAAGTCGATTTTTGCTCAAGGAGAAGATCGTATCGTAGAACAATGCTGCTGAGGCTGAGGGTACTCTCTTCTTTTTAGGAAATGGTATATAACGACGTACAGGTTATTCGATCAATTATGTGTTCCGATTCATTAATTGTCATATAACAAGTACGTCCAATTATATCGTTCACAGTTTAAATTAAACTTCATGGTTTTTACAATATGTTACTCATTATGCTCTACGTACTAATTTATAACTTCTAACTTTACAAATAATTAATATTCCATCTTTTTAGTTTAGCTACGTACTAATAATGCATGTCTTATTGGTTTCTTAAAAATAAAAGAGAAATTAAACAACAATAATAACTTTCTTATCAACCAATTGAATTAGAACTTCACTAAATATTTTCTTCACTTCAAAATTACAATGAATTAGAAAGAACAATGTCTCTCTTTTTTTCAGGTCTGATGAAGAATGAACTCATTGCATTGCTTGTCCGTTCTTATTAACTTGGCCGGCCGACAGCTTTTTTGTTAGGGTTGTGGGGGTTTGTAAATTGCCCCTACAACAATTTGGCCTTACGTGGACAACAACATATATTTAAATAGCATGCATTTTTGTATTAGACTTAATTGTGAATTAATTACATGTATATATAAGTACGTACATATATATGTGTTTTTTGATTTCCATGTTTCTGTTCCCATTCCCAATTAACCTAATTTGTCTGTGACCAAGACTAACCTCCAAAACAAACGCATTTAAACCAATTTGGCTTTTACTTTGTATGGATCTGAATAGCCCTAGCCCTTCACATTTACCTATATTTCATGCATGGCTCGTCGACGTACAAAGGCAGAAAATTACTACGGGACACAACCGGCCCCTTTCACATATCTATACTATTATCGAGAAAATATTATTTGTCAACTATAACCAATATTTTTTATTTTAATAACTCTCAAATATTAAATAATTAAGAATAAAATATCAACTGTCATGGACAAAAATGTCAAAAACAAAACAATTTATTAAAAAAAACCAACTTATCCACTATTTTTACAAAAAAAAATAAAAAAAAAATATATATATATATATATATATATTCTCCACTCCTACACCCGTAGAGTGTGTTGACATTTCTAATATTAATTTAAAGGAATAAAACAAAAATAAACCCTAGCTAGCTACATGTATTATATAGGAACTCTTACGAGTTATAACAAATTGAAAGGTTCTTTGGCCAAAAATATCGAAAGGTTATGGTTTAATTCTGTGAAAAGCTAGAAATTAATTTCATTTACTTGATTGCTAAGTATATGCCGCGATTTGCTAAGTGAAGAACATGGGCAAAAGCCAAAAGACAATTAAAAAGAAGCAAAAGGAAAAAAAAGTAGCTTTTCATTGAAGCCTTTTATTTTATTTTTTGCTATGGTGATCACCTATAGCTTTGAATTGAACTTTATTTGTTTTTGGAGAGATGAGTGATGCATGGTTCGATTGTTTGCAATTAGTTTCATCCATATATATATAATTAAGAAAACAATCGATCGGACATCGGAATCTTTCCTATAATCGATAGGAAAGCTACTTTTGTATATGTGAAAGGTAGGTAGGTAGCTAGTACGTTGCATATATAAACAAGTCTTTAAAGTACGTAGTTTGATCGAATACTCCAAACAGAGCTAGTCATGCAACTAATTAATTTAGGTGGTTTTAATTAACTTGTGATAATATTGATTATAAGTCACCGGTTGGATGGTGTCCTTTCACACGTTTAATAGTTCTTAAAGCACTAAAGTCCTAACGATTTAAGATTTGAGTACACACTAAACTAGTGCCATGATTTAGTGCGTTAAAACACAAAGTTATAAGTAAAGGAAAAGAAGTGGAAAGTTATTGATCAATCTTCAACTTAAAAGTGTAACTACACTCTCTACATATATAAGCTCATCATTACACCTCATCTTGACGAGTAAATTGTTGATCATAATCATTTATATGTTAAGGTCATTATTCAAGGATTATTCTTATAAAAATGTATTCAAAATTGAATTTTTTTTAGCCATGCATGTAATTACCATAATCATAATATGTACGTGTTTATATATAAACTAAACAATGAGAATAGATGACCAAAATGATGTCAAAATTGGTTGAAATTTGGCAAACATATTTCTTAAAAAGAAAACTAAAAGACATAATTATGATGAAGAAGGCAAACACATACTCATATATGCATGCGCAAGACATAATACTGAGAGGTAATACTAGAAAGATTTAGTAAACAAGCTAGGGCGGGTAAAGTGTTACGTGAAAGTGAAAGTGAAAGTGAAAGGACGGGACGCGCGCACGATGGAGATGACACAAATGTCCGTAAGCTTCTGCCAATAGTACCGGTGTGTCCCCATCCATGCATGTGCTAGCTGCTGAACGCTGAGTTGAGAGAGAGAGAGAGAGAGTGAGACGCACTCGCGAGTCGCGAGGTGGTGTTGGTGAGAGTGAGAAATTTTGAATCGATCCAATTGCCAGGAGGCATCCACTGCCCAACGCCTTAATTTGTCTTCTTTGGATTCTCTTTCTCCTCGATCCATCCATCCATCCATCACATTTTTTACCGTTGCAGCAAAGCTATATAGCTCGTGATTCGTGTTAGCTCACGGGCGGCATCTGCATGGCTACACGTGTACGGTCATTGCTTGGCCCCGTGGAAACTCAGTAAGGTACGTACGTTTAATAATTAGGGCTCCATCCACACACACACACATATATATGATCTATGAGTAGAGCCCCTCCCTAAACGACTCCACGTACATTGGTAATAATGAATGAAGCAGCTGACGGCCGTTCATTGGGATTCTGGTGAACTGACCGTCTTACCCCTCCCTGGCATAATTCAATTCTGCTCTGCTCGATCCCTTGTGAGCCTAGTTAGATGATCTCTCGATCTGCCACTCCCACTCCCACTGTTTGTCATTTAAAAATTAACTAGTGCTAGTCAATAATAGGTTTTTGGTCATGCCATTGGTCTAGTGCTACAAAGAAAGAAAGGAACAATTAAGGTATGGCAGATGCACATTTTATTATTATTATTATTGGGTTGGTACGTACTGTGTCATGTGCAGCAGCACTTGCACAAATTGCACTCAGCCATGAGCCATGGCTTCCAATTTGGTTATGATCTCATATTAGACAATTTCGATTAGTGTTAGAAACTTAAATTATCAAAATTTCAATAAGTTGGACAAGATACAAAAAACCTACGCACATAAAAGACACTATTTTAATTGGTGGACGAATTTGAACTTAAAATCTTTTCTAACATCCTCCAATACTCACCAAGACGGACTCCAAGAGCTCATAATTAATCACATTTTTTACCGTTGGCCTGATAATGCAGCAATTTATTTATTTTACTTAAAATTCATTCTGCAGTAAATAAACAATATTGTGACGACCTGGGAAATTGTGCATTTCCTTAGTACGTTGAACCCGGTTCGTTCAAGTGACTGGACCCAATTAATACATACAAATATATTTTTAATCTGCTTCACTAAATAAAAAGAATACAAGCCACTGCCACCCACTGAAATGGTGGTGGTGGAATTAAAAAAAGTTGCATAATTGGACTGGAACATAAGAATCTTTGTCCAGAATAACAAAAAAACATGATCGTGGATGAGACTCCACGCTGTTAAGGATTCGCTTACTCATTTTATATATAGCTCTAATTTTATTATTATTATTACACACAAGAAGAGATATGCTATTTTATTTTCATTTTCGGTTTGGTTTGGTTTGGTTGGTCACGACCAATTTTCATTGGATTCCAATAAATGACGTTTAAATTATGCAATTATTATTATTTACAAGTTATTACTCATCACCCCACTCATACCAAAAATAACTCATTCCATTCCAAACATAAGAAATCAACCATTCAATGATAGGTGGCAATTTGGTAAATCTGATTGTGGGTCCATTCTTGGATACGAAGGGCAAAATGGTGAAACTGAAAAGATGTTTCATGGACCTCGCAAAGAGCAGGCATCCCAAACGACAAACCCCAAGTTGTAGCCCGTGGGGTAATAAGTTGCACCATTCATTTATACCGTGCCCGTGGGGTAATTTTTATTTTTTTTTTAGGGTTTTATCCTCACACATTTTCATAAAAATCTATGTAATTCATGGTCGAAATTTGACAATATGATGTTCATTAGTTTTATTACCTTCAATTCTCAAAATATAAATTTTTTTATTACCCTTAATCATACATCTTTTAGTCATTCAATATATAAGGGAACGTTATTGGTTAGGAAGTGTAAAATCTTTCAATATCTAGGGTTTACATGTGAAATATTATTGTGCTATAAGTGAATTCGATCACATATTTAGTAAAAAAATCTATCTAATTATGTGAAGAGAAGAGCACACCGGTGTACATATTTATTATAATTTCGAAAACTAGAGGTGACTTATTTAATACAATGAATAAGCTATTGAGGTTCATCTTCCTCATTCATGAACGATGAAGCGGAAATTACGGTTTAGAAAATATAATGAATGTTATAAAAATCAGATTAAGAAAAAAAAATCTTTGAATCAAAATCACAAAATATCAGTCAAAATGAAATTTAATACCTTTTTAATTATCATCATTAGCATTAAATAGTTAGCTCCAATTATTAAATGACATTGTACAGAGGTAGCTCAGAGAGAATTTAGCTTTCTTCCTTAATTTTTTTTCTAAATGAAGACATCTCCTTTTGAAAAATTTCCTTTACCCGTGCTCGTGCAGAATGCCTAATTTTAGTCTAATTTTCAGAGGGGCATTCATTGTAAATTAGTGAAAAGAAAAGTTGTAGAGAGACTAGAGAGAGGGAAAATGACAAGCAAGGAAGAAATGTGCAGTTCTTGAAATGTGAAGAAAGTAGAGAGAGAAAACGACAAAGTGCCAAAGTGGGTTCCTTTGGAGAGAGAAAGAGGTGGTGGTCAGTTTTATTGGAGTTTTGTGAGAAGAAGAAGCACACTGCACACCCACCTTTGCAAAGCTGGTTCCTTTGGGGCTTTGAGAGAAGAGAGGAGCTCTTGTGCTAATTTGTGGGTTGGTGATGTTCAATGTGCTTGAGCTCTAATTGAACTACACTACTGGGTCTGTGTAGTGTGGCTCTGTGAGTGAGAGAGAGAGAGAGAAAAAAAGAGCTGTGCTTTGATTTTGAGCTGTTGGGTCTTTGATTTGGTGGGATTAATCAAAATGGGTTTTGCTCAGTTTAGCAGAGGGAGGTCAAGGAGAGCACTAGTAGTGCTTGTTTGCTTGTTGATCTCTCTTTGTTGTGAGGCCAGATTGACTGCTACATCAAGGCAGAATCTTGATGTCCAGAAGCACCTCAACCGTTTGAACAAGCCTGCTGTGAAAAGCATCAAGGTTTTTCCTTTTCTCTATTTCTTTCTTCTTTCCTCATTCAACTTTCTTGGCTTTCTTTCTTTCTTTGGTTGCTGGGAAAGTGATGGAAAGTAGAACAAAGTCAGGGGATAGGATATATATAAAACTTATATTTCTATTGTTTTGAATAAAAGTGGGGTTTATGGCTTTGGGGATAAATGTTGGTGTATTTATTTCTGAGAAGGTGTTCATGTTTTTCCCTTGTTGAATTCTCAGAAATCAAAATGGGGTGTAAATGCAAATGGGTTTTTCCTGTGCTCTGTTCCGGGTCTATGATTTTCACATATTTTTGCTCCTGGATTTTTTAAATAAAGCAATGATTTTCTGATTCTACCTCTTTTTCTCTCACTCTACAATGATTCCCCTTTTAAGAGAGTTATTGAAGCCATAATGGAAATCAGCAGAGTGAAAAGAAATGCAATTGAAACAATATTGTGAAATTTAAGCTTCATTTGCCATTATGAAAAACTGTTCAGTGACCAGGCATAACATAAATGCAAATGACTACTTTGCTTCAGTTGAGTTTATCTAAAACTTATTTGTAATTTCTCCATCGTTAATGGTGAAGAAGCTTTTTGTTATCATAGATGCCTACTGTTTTTTTTTGTTGTATAAGATCTAATAACACCTGACTTTTCTGATTTTTGATGATTATCAGAGCCCAGATGGGGATATAATAGACTGTGTTCCCATCTCTCAGCAGCCTGCTTTTGATCACCCTTTCCTCAAAGACCATAAAATTCAGGTTAGTTGTTCTCAACCGTGAACCTTTATTGTTGACGATTCTTTTCCGTTTTCGTTTTATGCCTTGTTTCTAAGTGTTCTGGATCTGTTTGGTTTACTAGATGAGGCCTAACTACCACCCGGAAGGGTTATTTCAAGAAAACAAAGTAGCTGGTGAAAAACCAAACACCCAGCTGTGGCATGTGAATGGTAGATGCCCTGAAGATACCATACCCGTAAGGAGAACGAAGAAAGATGATATTCTGAGAGCAAGCTCAGTCAAAAGATATGGAAGGAAGAAGCAGAGAACCATTCCAAAGTCTGCAGATCCTGATCTTGTCAATGAGAGTGGTCATCAGGTAAAGATTAAAGCTTTGAAAGAAATGAAGTGTTTTTGACTGTAATTTTATTGGGTTTCTTTCATTAGCTTTCTTGATTCTGTTTTAATGATCTCTTCATTTTCTTTTGGGGACGATTAGCATGCAATTGCTTATGTAAATGGAGACAAGTATTATGGAGCAAAAGCAACCATTAATGTCTGGGAGCCCAAGATTCAACAGCCTAATGAGTTCAGCTTGTCTCAGCTTTGGATATTAGGAGGGTCTTTTGGTGAAGACCTGAACAGCATTGAAGCTGGTTGGCAGGTACTATTTTATTCACTCTAATCCTCAAGTCCAAAAATAATTGAGCCCTTATTTTTTCCTTTTGGAAAGTTGAATTATTGATCTTGATACTTGTATGTGCATACCAACAGGTCAGCCCAGACCTCTATGGTGACAACAACACAAGACTGTTTACCTATTGGACTGTAAGCTTTAAAAAAATACTTCCTCGAACTTTTTTGGTTCTGCATTTTGAGTTCTCTTCACTTGTGTCATTGCTTTTCCCTAATTTTCATGGCTGTGTTTACAGAGTGATGCATATCAAGCCACTGGTTGCTACAACCTGCTCTGCTCAGGCTTTATTCAAATCAACAGTGAAATAGCAATGGGTGCAAGCATCTCTCCTGTGTCGAGCTTGCGTACTTCCCAATACGATATCAGTATACTTGTCTGGAAGGTAAAAAAACATAATTGTCTGGTATAAATGTGTGAAAAAGATAAATGGAACTCCTCTAATTTCTTCAGAAAAGAAAAAAATATATCTTCAATGATTTGCAGTTTTCTGAGAATCATTGCATTTCAGATGCTAAGAATCTCTTGGCATTTTGCATTTGGATCCCTGATTCCCCTCACTGTAGGTGATAAAAAGGACACCATTGCATATGCAAGCCAGACATTGACAAGTTCCCAAGTTTCATTTACCTTTCGTTGCATGAATGATGAATGTCACGGGACAAGATAAAAAGACCATTGTCTTGTCTCTCAGTGCTAGGCTTCTAGCTTCACACTCCTTTGCTTAAGCTAGGAGCCCCTTTGTAGTCAAGTCGTAGATAGTGAATTAATTTGTTTACAATTCTTTATTGAGTTGGAAAAAACTTGTATATTTTGTAGGATCCAAAGGAGGGGCACTGGTGGATGCAGTTCGGCAATGACTATGTGTTGGGTTATTGGCCTTCTTTCCTGTTCTCATACTTGGCAGACAGTGCTTCGATGATTGAGTGGGGTGGTGAGGTTGTAAATTCAGAGCCGGATGGCCACCACACCTCAACTCAAATGGGAAGTGGTCGGTTTCCGGAGGAGGGATTTGGAAAATCAAGTTATTTCAGGAACATTCAAGTTGTTGATAGCTCCAATAATCTCAAGGCCCCGAAAGGGTTAGGCACCTTCACGGAGCAGTCAAACTGCTATGATGTTCAAACTGGAAGTAATGGGGATTGGGGCCACTACTTTTACTATGGAGGACCAGGTAGAAACCAGAATTGCCAGTGAAAAACCAATTTCACCCTCCCCCCATGTGTATCATTCAATCTAGTGTAATACCCTTTTCTCTTTTCTCCATAATTTGTATACCCTTTTTCACTCTTAGGTTGGGCTGTGGTGTAGTAGTAAATCATGTGATGGTTCTGTAGGGGCAAGTTTTGACTCTTTTGTTTTTTAGTAAAAGAATCTCTCCATGTAAGTGGGTGGATGTGAAGGAAGGAAGGAAGGAAGGAAGGAAGGAAGTGGCCAAGTTTCTCAAAAGCCTAAAGAAACAGGCCTTGTTGTTTTTTTATAACTCTAGCTTTGTACTCTATTTGTTTGTATACTCCTCTCTTGGAGTTGCTTGTTCGTGAATGAATGGAAGCAGTTTCTCTCGGGTCCTAATCTAATCTAATCTTGAGCATTACACTCTCAACTTAAATATTGCAGATTCTGCTTCTGTTTGCTTGGAAATTGATTTCGGTGGTGGAGTCGAGAATATGCTGTTTGAAAAAGTTAGCTTAATTGGGATGAGACCAATATTAAATTCTGTGGTGCATATATCCCATACTGCTCAGTGCTCACCTTTTGTTAGAATATGAAAACCCAGAGACCGACCACCAAGCGCCACTTTGCATTTTTCATTTTTCAAATACAAGTGCGGTCCTCTTGGAAATCCATTCATTTCCAAGTAATGCATTTTCAGAGAAGAAGACGACTCTTCTTGACAGATTAGTTGGAGTCTTTTTCGGGCAACTACTAATGTTGGAAAACATATATAGGTTTGCCACCTCAGTGAGGATTTAATGTGGTGGGATGGATCGGAACACCTTTTTGGTTCATGTTATCTCGATTTAATTTATTTTTTCAAGGAGACGATCAAGAATGTAGAAAATAAAGGATTAACTCTTGGACATTTGGTTTAATTTTTTGCATAAATGATTTTTGAATGGAGATCTTAAATATGAACGATTTGAATCAATGGAACGTGTAATTCATAAAATTTCTTTAAAAAAAATACATGTTCATCCTCGAACCATCTTATATCTCAAATGTACTTAACTAATCAATGCATATCATCCTAAATTGATTGACTTTCCAACATAAATTAGTGAATGCTCGGACCCTTGTTTTTAGTAGTTCATTGCATTTGTTGTGATAAGTTTGTTCAACTTTGATTGGGGTCAAACAAATGGTTGGAATGCTGGATTCGACCATTGATGAAAGAACAAGAAGGATATTTTACAACCTAAAAAGTCATAGAGAGTTTTTAGCATTTAAAAAGTTATAATTTCATTTTCAAAGCAATTACTAATTAGTATTTTAGCGGGATTAATTTCAAAGAAGTCCCCTTTGAAATATTAATTTCAAAAAGCAATGCATTGTCTTTGATCAATGTTTTCCTTAATATTTGAATTATACGTTCTTTGAAAAAAGCAATGCATTGTCCTTCTCTAAAGTTTGTATTTCTCTAAAGTTTAGGAAAAACTTAGGCCCCTTTCTGAAGCCCGTCTCGCTTAATATGTACAATAATAGGTTTTGGGTATCCAAACGGCCATCATCAATTTCAACCCAATTAATAATTCCCATGCATGATGCTTCTTTTTCAGTACGTTGCACCAAAATGCTCCACCCAATTGCTATCTGCATTTTTCATCTTTGCCAGACTCAAGTCTAACACCATCATCTTTTACAACCTAACAAATAATACAAGTTTGTATTTTGACCTTAAGTATTTACTTGGCATTATTGAGAGGCCCATATTCTGAAATTAACTAAGAAGATTGTTTCAAGCTTGATATTGCATGCTTTTTGCTGCCAACTTGGATACAAGGAAGATCATCCATTCATTGTCTTCTATATGATCATTCAAGCTTTTGTTTGGAGCTAATTAACATGTTAAGGTCTCCCTGATCCTGTTGTTGAAATGATATCAGCCAAAGCCAAATTGGGAATTTGTACAGCTGCCTGCTGACAGTTTGGCTGTAAAGCAAGCTTTGGTTTGGTGAACATTTGATTTGACATACATATATGGCAGCCAAGCAAAGACACCTCATTCCACACCACAGCTAGTTTTTGAACTTGTAATCAAAGAGTTGCTCCTCCCTCTGTCAAAGACCAATCTGGGCACAAGTCAATTACAAGAATAAAAAATATATACTAAACCCACCTTCCAAATTCTTTACCTAATTAAACAAATACTGTAGTAGGAACACATTATTCTACACCTACTAATTCAAGACATCACTCCCCTCAGGCAACAATCTTGACTCCTTAAAATATTAAACTCATAAATGTGGCCCCTTTTGTGGCAAGTGTTATTGAAATTTCACACTTTGTTTTCTTGTCTGAATATGGTGAGAAATTCATACACTGTGCACCTATCAAATTTCCACTCTCATACTCTCACTCTCACACCAAAGCAGCCGACACCACCTCCCAATACACAGGAGCCAAGTACCCTCATCAAGACTTGTCCTTTCACTCAATTGGCACGTATAATTCACGCTCACAGTCCGAGTGTGAGTATAATTCTCTCAAGGGCACAGAGATAGCTGTTATTTTATGGCCACTCTCCTTACTTTTTGATTTTTTTTTTCTACAAAAATAATTTTTATTTTGTTATCTGTGTCTCTCTCTCTCTGAAAAAGCTCTCCTTTTTTCACTTCGCAGTTCACACACACACATATTTCAGTAGGGTTTTTAATCTTTACTCTTTCTCCCTCTGAAACAATCTGTGAGAAACCAAACAAAGATAAAGCCAAAATCTTTTAACCAAACAAGCCCTAATTTCCTCCTATCATCTTCTTCCTGTTCTTGTTGACCCAAAAACCTTGGCTTTCACTCTGCTTTAGCTCCTCCCTCACTTCCAGCTCCAATTTCAGCTCCAAACCCTAGTCTCAGACCTCAAAATCAATTTGCAAAATGACCCATTTCCCCTGAATTCACCATCATGCTACAGCCATTCTAGGCAATTGAGGGCTAGTGGGTGCCCAACGCATTTACAAAGTTCGATTCATTTTACTGAATTTGGTCCTTTCTTAGTTTGGAAGTGGGGAAATGGGTTCGGATGCATGTGTTATCTAGGTGAGAGAGGGAAGCCATGGAAGGAGATGAGCGTCACGTGCTGCTGGCATGCGTGATTTCAGGGACCCTTTTCTCGGTTCTGGGTTCAGCTTCATTTTCTATACTGTGGCTTGTGAATTGGAGGCCGTGGAGGATCTATAGGTAAGTACATAAAGTTTTCAAATTTATGGAAAATTTCTAGCTACTATATTTGCCAAGACTAAAGAGTAAATTAAATGCATTGCCTTAGCTTGATGCTACTGGATTGTAATTTGTGGTTGCATTGGTGTGCTTGTTCACATATGTACTTGAAATGTATTTTAGTTAAGAATTTCATGATCGCAGTGGCAAATGTAGTTTATGGGTTTCCTATTGGGTTTGATGCTTTTATGGATAGAGGCTAAGGAGGGCTACATCCAGTGTGCAAGTTTGGGAATATTTGGGTTAAGGGCAGTTCAAGTTGTTGAAATTGAAGGCTCCAAGAAGAATTTGAGTTGTGACAGATTTGGGTGTAAAGGAGCCAGAATTCTAGAGTTTGAATTTTTCTTTCCCATTCCATAAAGTTTGAGGCTTTGAGATTTTGGTCAACCTCCAAACTTAGGAGACGCTCATCCACAAAAGAGGGAATCTGGTCAAAGAGGTCAATTAGGCTCTTCTTTTTTAATGCAAACTAGCTGATTTTGTATTTAACTCAGCAGCTTGATTTTTAAGAGGTCTACTGGCAGTGTATACATTTGGTTTTTGAACCAAGTAAGGTAAAAAATCTTACTATATTTGCCAAGACTAAAAAGTAAATAAAATGCATTACTTTAATCACTAGTGTACTTGTAATATATGGACCTGAACTGTATTTAGGTAAAAATTTCATCATTTAACTGGTATAAAACATAATTTAATACTTTTATAAACTAGAGGATAAGGGCTGCATTTAATATTCAATTTTAGGAATTGTTGTTAGTTTCAGAAAATTGAGAAAGGAAGGATTGAATGTGAATTAAAAAATCCTTGTCCTGAGGATTATCCTTAAGAACTTCTCCCAGGTTCTTAAGAACACATGACTCACTTGGTTCCTTGAGTGTACCGAGATTGTAAACTTTGGGCAGCCATGGCTATATGGTGTAGACTTTTGTCAGTGAAAGATAGGAAGTGCACAAGGTTTGTGGATTTTTGTTATCTGACTTCTCCTTGAAATGTCATTATTATATTATGGTAGACACAATTGGGGTACTAGATATATGTACTCTTATATTTGGTTCTATTTGGAAACTGAAGATTACAGTAAATCATGCTGGTTAGACCTTCATAAATTTTGCGTTTAGAGTACAAGGTTTACGAATAAATTTATTTCTTTTGGTTAAACTTAATAAGTTTCTACTGTTGAGAACATATTAGGATACAAGGTTTGGAATTTTATTAACTTTGTAGGGAAGATTTTTGGTACCACACTTCAAAATTGAATAGTAATGGATCCAAATGATTTGTCAAAATAGTTTCCTTTTGCATGCTTGATATTTTTCTCAATTTAGAGAGACCCAAGGTTTAGCTGGGACAGATATGTCGATGATATATCGGAATTGAGGAGCGCATTTGTTGGGAGAGAGGAAATATTGACCCCTGTAAAAAAGGAAATATTGGCTGTTATATCGAAGTATCGGCAGATATTTCAAACCCTGACCCTATTTTTTTATTGGGTGTGTGCGACCACATGTGTGCCTGATAAGCAGTTCTTGAGTTGATATACATCCCTGTGGGTTTCTTCATCCAAAGTTGTCAAGTAAGGATTGATTCCTATTGGAGGGCTTGCTTTGCTGGAGCACAGAGGATTTTAGATGCTCAATTTTGTACAAGTGGAACAGTACCATGGATGCCAAACATTTGGATTCATCCTCTATTTAAACGTGTTTTTGACAGGGTTGGTTACCAAATGATAGATTATGAATTGCATCAAAGAGGCATTGTATTAGAGTGAAAATTGTAAATTTTTGATTGGAGGGCTGCTGTAGTCTAGGTTTAGTTTTTTTGGGAGTTTTTTTCTTTCTTTCTTTTAGGAGTTTCTTTTCTCCTTCTATTCTCTTGTTTTCTTTTTTCGTGCTTGTGGATTTCTTGTCCACTTTCTTTGTATCTTACTGCTTGTGTTTCAATAAAGATGTTTCTTTTCAAACAAAAAAAAAATTGTAAATTTTTGATAACCTTATTACCGAGTGAGGAATAATGAATAGATCATTTCTGGTACAAATCTTTATTACTGGTGATGTGAAAATAGCTTAGTATCTTTGGAAGCCTTCTGCATGTTCCTTTAAATTAATGATGATGTTGTTTTATGTACTTATCTACCCTATTTGTGATCATTAATGGTATCTGTTTTTCAATTGATGTAGTTGATTTATGTTTGAATGCTTAATTGCTTAGAGTATAAAATTAATCATACAATCCTTCCTTTATCTCACTCACTTGGCTTTAACTCCAATTCTAATTGTATCACCTCAATTTGTCTTTTCAGTTGGATATTCGCCAGGAAATGGCCAGATATCTTCCATGGACCCCAGCTGGATATAGTATGTGGTTTTCTGTCTCTCTCTGCATGGATTCTTGTCATTTCTCCAGTTCTAGTACTAATCATATGGGGAAGCTGGTTGGTTGTAATATTGGATCGACATATAATTGGTCTGGCTGTAATAATGGCTGGTACTGCTCTTCTACTGGCTTTCTATTCAATCATGCTTTGGTGGCGAACACAATGGCAGAGCTCAAGTATGTATTTCCTCCACCTTTTCCTATTAATTGAGAGATCGACATTATTTTTCTTGATATGACTGTTTACTTGTTTAGTATATGCAAAGAGGTAGTAAGATCTGAAAATTTTAAGATAATAAGATATTAAGAATGATGCCCGGCAAGGTATTGCCTTTATGACACAGAGTTGATGGTGCAAATGGTGCCTTGGTCGTGTATGGTTGATGAGTTGGTTATGACACATATCGGTTCAGCATACATTATAACTGAACAAATATTGTTAGCTGAGGTTGGCTATCTCTGGTCCTGGCTTAACTTTCAGTCGCTAAAGTGTAAAAGACTGGAGAAATAGCTAACAGAAAGTCATTGCTAAATAAAAACAGGTTGTGATGGGATATTAATGATGAATACTTGGTAGGTCTAGTGTATTCATGGGGAAGTTACTTTCACATATTTCGATAATTGAAGGTTGTGTTGGGGCTCTAGTTTGATTAATTATAGTGGTTTGAAATATTTAAAGTTTTTTGCTTTACATATTCATGTTCTTATACTGTTTTTTTTTACAGATTTTATGCAAGTATTAAACCTGGTTTGAAATCTTATCTTTAACAGGGGCTGTTGCTATTCTTCTTCTTCTTGCTGTTGCCCTTCTCTGTGCCTATGAACTCAGTGCTGTATATGTTACAGCTGGTTCAAAAGCATCTCAGCGATACTCGCCTTCTGGTTTCTTTTTTGGCGTATCAGCAATTGCCTTGGCAATCAACATGCTCTTTATTTGTAGAATGGTGTTTAATGGTACCTTGCAAATTCTATCCCGTTTAGTATGATTTTCCTTTGATGCATTCTGCTTCTCAATTGAAAGATGTTTATCTAACTGAAGTGATAATCTGTAATTTCTGCTATCAATTTGTTTTCCTTCTGTAATCTCTATTGATATGTGCAGGAAATGGCTTAGATGTCGATGAGTATGTGAGGAAGGCATACAAATTTGCTTATTCTGATTGTATAGAAGTAGGTCCTGTGGCCTGTTTACCAGAACCACCAGATCCAAATGAGTTGTATCCTCGACAATCTAGCAGGCAGGCCCCCTATGTTCATGTTTTATTTCATCAGTTATTACTGGAACTTTTGCTTGTTATCAGTTAGGAGTTGCTAGTCCAACTCTGAAGTTGTTGCACTTCTTCTTTTCCCCTGTCCTCTGTTTAATAAATGCTTGTAAAGTAAATTGTTGTGCCTCTTTCACAGCGTTGTGTTGATATTCTCAAGATTTTTGTTTTGAATGAATATATTTCCAGATAAAAGAGGGATGGTGAACAGATTTATTTTCCAGTCAATAATTAGTCTGGATAATCTCTATAGATACTTATTAAACTTTTCCAGATAGAGGAGGGATGGCCAACAGATCACTTTTGCAGTCAATAAATGGTCTAAATAATCATTATAGATACTTTACTTATCTTATTAAACTTTGTGGACTTTCTTCAGGTTTTTGCCCCTCCTTTAGGGAGATATGGCATGGTTGGGTCAAGTCTCTTTGGTGTTGGTGTTTATAATATACTTGTGCCTTTATGTAGTGCATTTTTTTTTTCTGGTTTTAAGCTTTCCCAGAATTTTGTTCAATTACTTACCTCATTTTCCCATTTCATTACTTGAATGTAGGGCTTCACATCTTGGGCTTCTTTACCTTGGCTCACTTGTAGTTCTTCTCGTGTACTCAATCCTATATGGTCTGACTGCAAAGGACGCACGTTGGCTTGGAGCCATTACATCAGCTGCTGTGATAATTCTTGGTAAACCAAATCATCATGTTTTATCTATTTGCATGAATCACATGGGGATTTATGTATTTAATTTTGCTCATCAATAATGCTGTAGATTGGAACATGGGAGCGTGTTTGTATGGGTTCGAACTCCTTAACAGTCGTGTTGCAGCGTTATTTGTTGCCGGCACATCTCGAATTTTTCTCATTTGCTTTGGGGTCCACTACTGGTTTGTGCATCTTTTATACTTTAAGTGTAATGCCACTGCTTTGTTTTTTCATGGTTGTCATAGTATTGCCATTTATTTTTGTCAGGTATTTGGGACACTGCATTAGTTATGCAGTTGTAGCATCTGTTTTATTAGGTGCTTCTGTTTCTCGTCATTTATCTGTAACAAACCCATTGGCTGCAAGGAGAGATGCCTTACAGAGTACTGTAATTCGCCTCAGAGAGGGTTTCCGCAAAAAAGAACAGAACAGTTCATCAAGCTCATCCGAAGGTTGTGGCTCAAGCATGAAACGCAGTAGTAGTGTTGAAGCAGGTTGCCTTGGTAATGTTGTGGAAGCAAGTAACAGGAGTACAACACAGAGCACAGTTGATGCTAATAACTGGAGTAATGTTCTATTACGAACTGCGAGTTCTCATGAGGGGATTAATAGTGATAAAAGCATAGATAGTGGAAGGCCAAGTATAGCATTGTGTAGCAGTTCTTGTCGTTCAGTAATCCACGAGCCTGAAGTGGGAACGTCCTTTACTGACAAAAATTGCGATCAAAATAGCACATTGGTGGTTTGTTCTAGCAGTGGTCTTGAAAGCCAAGGCTGTGAATCCAGTGCATCAAATTCTGCAAATCAACAAACTTTAGATTTGAATTTAGCTTTTGCATTGCAAGAAAGGTTGAATGACCCCAGGATAACATCTATGCTAAAGAAGAGGGGAAGACAAGGTGACCTTGAACTGGTTAATCTTTTGCAGGATAAAGGATTGGATCCTAACTTTGCTATGATGTTGAAGGAGAAGAGCTTGGATCCAACCATTCTGGCATTACTTCAAAGAAGTAGTTTGGATGCTGATAGAGATCATCGTGACAATACAGATATCACCATAGCTGATTCAAACAGTGTGGATAATGGTTTACCCAATCAAATCTCTTTGTCAGAAGAACTGAGACTTCATGGGCTTGAAAAATGGCTCCAATTATCTAGGCTTGTTCTGCACCATGTAGTAGGTACCCCAGAGAGAGCATGGGTTCTCTTTAGTTTTGTTTTCATCCTCGAAACAATTGCTGTGGCAATTGTCCGTCCAAAGATAATCAAAATAATAAATGCTACACATCAACAGGTGAGTAAGGGCTTATTTTACTCTACGTTATTATTCTATTAGTTGGTAAGTTTATTCTTTTTTAATATACTTTGGATTGATGATCGGAGATGAATCTCCGTATTTAATTTGTTGTTATATTGTACCAGTACAAAACTTACGAAGTCTTATCTTTACAGTTTGAATTTGGGTTTGCGGTGCTGCTGTTATCTCCTGTTGTCTGTTCAATAATGGCTTTTCTCCGATCGCTTCAAGCAGAAGAGATGGCCATGACCTCTAAGCCCCGCAAGGTATTTACTACATCCTATGCTGTAATATTTTATTGGGTTGGAAAGTCGGTCTTATGATTTCATCTCTTCCTCCGTCCCAACTGAATTTTGATGTTGTGATTTGGTTTGGTTCGGGATGGTGGAAGTGCATCTGAGATACTAGTGTGGATTTCTGTGTAGTATGTAAGGATGGATTGAACTCTATGGATAAAAAATGTCCTCCGAGGTTATCCATATTGGATCTGTTTGACTGCAACTGAGCTTGCTAACTAGCTTTGTTACGTTTGGCTGGGGGAACCATTTCTTTTCTTTCCTTTCCTTTCCTTTCCTCCTCACTTCAGAGGTTCATGTCTTAAGTAGATTGTTGGTGAAAGTTAAGAGATTGCAAGGTTGCTTCAGGGAAGAAAAGGAAAATGAGAGATTGCAACTTGGTTGGAGGCTTTGTAGTGGGAACAGAGAGTACATAAGTGTCTAGCTTTCACTTTTTAGATGGCACAGTTCTCCACTTATGGGGAAAGGGATAGCTAGTATAATCTTTTGTAGTCTCCCTTTATTAACCCTTGTATAATAATCATAAACAGTAACTATTGCTAGTCTCTTTCTCACCTACTTGAGCTATTTCTTGCAACTTATCTTTCAATGAACCTGGATTATAGGGAACTGACAACTGACTGAGTTTTTTTAGTTTTGACTGAAGACGTTGGACTATTCTTGGGTCTGGAGCGTTTTATTTGAAGTACCTTTTTCATGTAATTTTAACGTTTGTTACTCTTCCCTGATACATTTTGTTTCTGAATAAAGAAACAATAATATTATAGAAATAGGGAGAACAAAGTAAAAAAGGGGATGGACAAGAAGTCTACAGACCGTAGACACCTAGAACAGAACCAGCCAAGGCATACAAAGGCCAACTAAAAAAAATCTAAAACAGTTGGCCACACTTGGCGCATAAATAACATTCCAATCTAAATGGATTAAGGCAATATCCTTAAGGTGCTTAGACAAAAAATAAAAAATAAATAAAGAAGGATATGTGACATGGTTATGAATAGCTATTTGCATTTGTGCTGAATATGTCAGCTGGAGGAAATCTAGGTAAACTCTCCATTGTGCTTTAGGCTCGCCTTCAACTACTTTTTGTTCTATTAGCATATGATCAACATCACTAATTCTGGCATTCTTGTGTTTTGAAGTTTGGATGTATGTTTCATTGTTATTCTTCTGGTATTGGGTATTGCTAATTGTACTATGACTCCTTTTTTTTTGGGTCTGAATATATTGTATTGTTGCTTATGTTGACTCTTTTGAAAATGTCATGTTTCTGCAGTATGGTTTTGTTGCTTGGCTGCTTAGCACTTGTGTTGGATTGTTGCTTTCCTTCTTGAGGTATGTTCTTTTCACTTAATCACTCAAGTATTTTTTTTTCTTTTGTAAGAAAAAAATTTATTTTTTTCTTCTGACCTTTATTGTGGTACTGTTTTATGGAGCATAGACCATATCATATATGGAGAACCTTTCTTCTTCTAAACATTTTGGTATCAATTGGATAATAAAGAAGATGCCTCCCCCCCTCCTTCTTGTGTGTATAAGAGTCTTGTGAAACTTATTTTATACTATTTGATCTTAGAAGGGATTTTCTCTCTTGCCAAACTAGTGGCTATTTAACATCAAGCGTATGAATTTATTATGAAGCTTCTAGTTGGACAGAAATAGGAAGATTTTTGAAGTCTAAAGAGGGTGCTGGGTTGGATGAGCTTTAGAAGTGTTAAGTTGTGGGAAGCTTTATGGGCATCTGTTTCGGTGGAATCCTTGTTATTATTTTAGATTGGAAAGCAGCTGTAGTTTAGGGATACTGGCTTGATTAGGTGTTTGCAGTTTAGGTTCTTTTGACTCTTTCCTACTTTCTTTTGTTTTTTCTGCTGTGGACTTCCTGTCAAGATGCCCATTTGTCTAATGCACGATTTGCAAACTGTATTAATCAAGATGCCCGTTCTTCTAATGCCCAAAATTATAGTACTGTCATCCTGTCTTCTGACCAATATATAATTGTATATACCTTTTGATTTCTTTGTTTTCACCTCTTCATATAAGTTAATTATAGCTGGTTGCTTATCCAATTACTTTCTCGAAGTTTTATAGTTACATTCTTTGGTTCCTGTTTCATTGATGTTCCTACACTATATATGCTCTGTCCTCTGTCTTTTGCAGCAAATCATCAGTTCTTCTGGGATTGTCCTTGACTGTTCCCCTCATGGTGGCATGCCTTTCTGTTGCCATTCCTACATGGATCCGTAATGGCTACCAATTTTGGGTTCCTCAATTACATTGTGCAGGTCCTGCAGGGAACCATCAAATTCGGGGAACAAAAGAGGTTTGTACTTCATGTATTTCAAACCAATATGTGAACCCTTCAGCACTGTAAATCTATTAGGTTTTGAATAGGATCTTACTGGGTGTTAGGGTCCTGAACTACTGCATGACATGATTTGCACACTGATGTGGGCTTGGTTGCTCTTACATTTCACTATTTAATGTGTTTTTCATTAAAAATATATAAATCATAAGAACTACTATTGCCAAAAGCTAAAATTGTCATTTCCAGAGCAATTGCATGTAAATAGTGGTGCATGTAAGTGTGGTAGTCTGGAAACAATTTAGCTCTGGAAATGTCATTTCCCAATATATACTTACATAGGACTATTAAGTGATATCTTACATCCATAATATTTGTCCCTAGGTTTTTTTTTTTAATTGGTAATAACTAAAATGGCATTGATGTAGTTTTAGGGTCAAATTTTTGAGTACTTCGGGGGTTGAGATTCATTTTCCCTGGAGGTGTCTCCCTTCAGTAGCTAGTATTGTTTCTTTTCTTCTACTTTTCACCCTTCACGTTTGTAGTTGACTTGAAATTATGGGTAATTCGAATTCCATCTTGTACTTTGCCAGGGTGTTATTCTTGTCTTCTGTACAGCATTATTTACTGGATCTGTGTTAGCTCTTGGCGCAATAGTGTCCGCAAAGCCCTTGGATGACTTAAAATACAAAGGATGGACTGGTGAACAGAACAGCTTTACATCTCCTTATGCGTCATCTGTGTACATTGGCTGGGCTATGGCGTCTGCCGTTGCTTTAGTGGTTACTGGTGTACTGCCGATTGTTTCATGGTTTGCATCCTACCGGTTCTCCTTGTTTTCTGCTGTGTGCGTCGGGATATTTACCGGTAATTTGTCTATATTTTCTTGCTCTAAGACTATTATTTTCCTATTGAACATCATTGGTACTTGAAGTCTGTTCATAATTATGTTTTCTCAAGAGTTGTATGGAACTACTCTCTTTTTGCAGTTGTCCTCGTGTCATTTTGCGGTGCATCCTATATTGAGGTTGTGAAATCTAGAGATGACCAAGTTCCAACAAAGGGTGATTTCCTTGCTGCTTTACTTCCTTTAATTTGCATTCCAGCATTTCTGTCTCTGTGCTCCGGGTTGTATAAATGGTGAGTGAACTTCTTGCTTTTTTGCAACTGTTTTGCGACTGAAATCCATGGCTCGATATGTTTAGACATTAGAACTTTGTGGTGAAGTGCTATGGAATTTATTTTTCCAGGAAGGATGATAATTGGAAGCTTTCTCGGGGTGTTTATATCTTTGTAACCATCGGTCTTCTTCTTCTGCTTGGAGCAATATCAGCTGTTATAGTCGTAGTTACACCATGGACGGTAAGAGAGGACCAATTTGTTGTCCTTGATTCTATTTTTTTCGAGGTAGTTGGCCTCTCTAACAGACTTCTTTTAACTTGACAACAGATTGGGGTAGCATTTCTTTTAGTTCTTCTGATGATTGTGCTGGCTATTGGTGCCATACATCATTGGGCCTCAAACAATTTCTATTTGACAAGGACCGAGACATTCTTTGTTTGTTTCCTCGCTTTTCTTTTGGCACTGGCTGCATTTCTTGTTGGATGGTTTGAAGGTGAAAACAATTTGTCTCCGCTCTTATTATTGCATTGCTGTCTCTTTAGCACTTGTATAATAAATTACTAATCTTATCTGCTTTACTCGCTTTATTCAGATAAACCATTTGTCGGTGCTTCTGTTGGCTACTTTTTGTTCTTGTTTCTTCTTGCCGGGAGAGCATTGACCGTGAGTTGTATTGAATATATTTGAATTCTTATTTTAGATGCTCACACTAGTATTTGATTTCTTCTTGTCTCTATTAGTTCTCCATCCCCTTGATGCTGTGTTATATGACCTTTGTTGCAGGTTCTTCTTTCACCTCCTATTGTTGTTTATTCTCCAAGAGTTCTCCCTGTTTATGTTTATGATGCTCATGCAGATTGTGCAAAGAATGTCAGGTTTGTCAGATGTCCTGTGTAGTTTTTCTCTCTTTCTTGCTGGTATCAGCATGTGATATGCATGCAGTTTAGCTTGATCATATGTTTTTATCTGATACTTGTGATTTGTGTTCCGTAATAGTGCTGCATTTCTTGTGCTTTATGGGATTGCATTGGCAACTGAGGGCTGGGGTGTTGTTGCGAGTTTGAAAATTTATCCACCATTTGCTGGCGCTGCAGTATCAGCAATTACTCTTGTTGTAGCCTTTGGGTTCGCTTTCTCTCGTCCCTGCTTGACTCTCAAGGTTTGTGCAGTTTCCTCTAGATTTTTCATTTGGCTCTTCATTCCACATGGTAATTTTGAAACAATTCTTTGTTATATCATTGGTGAAAATGACTCAAGATCTTTACAATAGATTACTTGTTTCTATATGCTATCCAACTCTTGTTTCTATATGTTATATCATGTGATTCTTTTGTCTAACTAAATGTTCATTTTCATGCCTAGATGATGGAAGATGCAGTACACTTTCTTAGTAAAGAAACCGTTGTTCAAGCTATTGCTAGATCTGCCACCAAGGTCCGAGTAATATTGTTATGAGCTGTTTTTTTCAAAGTATTGTTCTTGAATTCCCCATATGTACATGTAAGAAACACACATGCACAAGTATTTGGGGTGTGATAAGCTATCATGAATAAATAATACATATAGCTTACATAAAGCTAGCAATTAATCATGTTAGGTTATTTGGTTGGGCGTATTTCAATAATTACCATAGCAAGAAATGGGGACCTCTTGTCCTAGGCCAGCTGCTGTTGCATCTTGGGTTTTGTGTTCTACTCTTGACCAATTTCTTTATTGCATCTTCTTTTGATCAATAAAATCTGTTTCTTTTCAGATGAAAAATAAATAAATTAGCATAGCAAGAAGATATGCACTTGAATATCATAACAGTATCGTAAATAACTGCATACTCTTTACTTTTTATCAGCAACATGTGTTGCTTCCTTTCTCATGGCATTTGACTGTTGAGATTAAACTGTTGAGATTAAATGAAATGCTTATAAACCTATGATACTAAACAAGTACTAAAAGTATTTTGATTACTATCACCATAAACTGACTAGCATTTTACATATCACACCATGATATATCTCTTACTTGCGCAAATGTTAACATGTCGACTTTAATGTTTCTTTATTCTACCGCTGAATTTTCATTTTGTTTGATAAATAGTGTTGTATCTGTATGTAACGGGAAGTTATGCTCTTAACCATGCAGACCAGAAATGCTTTATCTGGAACTTATTCGGCTCCACAGAGGTCTGCCAGTTCAGCTGCTCTTTTGGTTGGAGACCCCACAATAATGCGTGATAGGGCAGGAAATTTTGTGCTTCCCAGAGCAGATGTCATGAAATTGAGAGATCGCTTAAGAAATGAGGAGTTAGTAGCAGGATCATTCTTCTGTAGAATGAGATATGGAAGGACTTTCCGCCATGAGCCAACTAGTAGCATTGATCACCGAAGAGAGATGTGTGCTCATGCACGAATATTGGCTTTGGAAGAGGCGATTGATACTGAATGGGTATATATGTGGGATAAATTTGGTGGTTATCTGCTTCTTTTGCTTGGTTTGACTGCTAAGGCAGAGCGAGTACAGGTAATTTACGACTATTGTTGCTTGACAGCTATGATATATTAGTTCTAATGTAAATACTGATAGCATTGTTCTTGTGTTCTGCTAGGATGAGGTACGCTTGAGACTCTTTCTTGATAGCATAGGATTTGCAGACTTAAGTGCCAAGAAAATAAAAAAATGGATGCCAGAGGACCGTAGGCAGTTTGAGATTATCCAGGAGAGGTAGAGTTCGATTACTTTTTGGTATATCTTTTTGTTATTATGACCATTTGTCGTGTTACTAATTGTCATAATATATTTATTCTGTAGTTACATAAGAGAAAAGGAAATGGAAGAGGAACTCTTAATGCAAAGGCGTGAAGAGGAGGGGAAAGGCAAAGAGAGAAGAAAGGCTCTCCTGGAGAAGGAAGAACGCAAGTGGAAGGAGATAGAGGCGTCTTTAATTTCCTCTATTCCTAATGCTGGCAGCAGGGAAGCTGCAGCTGTGGCAGCTGCAGTGCGTGCAGTAGGAGGTGATTCTGTTCTTGATGATTCTTTTGCTCGAGAGAGAGTTTCAAGCATTGCACGTCGGATACGCACAGCTCAGTTAACTCGTCGAGCACTTCAGGTGTTCTATCTTATATGATATCAAACTATTTCAAGTAAACCGTTATAAGTGATAGCAACACCATTTTTTTAATGAAAAAAAGCTTTTAATCTCAGATTCTGGAATTTATTAATGTATTTTAGTCTTAATGGCATCCACATAAGTTAATAATACGAGACTTATAGTCCCCAAGAGTACTTTGTCTTGCATGTTTTGATGTTTTCTCTGTAATGGTTGGTCTTGTTGTAGCCGGGATTTGGGAAGATTATTCCACATGGTAGCCTTCTTGGATAAACTGTTATACTTTAGGTTGAAATCACACGTGAGAGAACATGGAAACGAATAGAGAGTGAGTAGTTGATTTAGGTACATGGCATGGATAAAGTCCTTGGGGTTTTATGTGGTCAAACCATGTAATCACTAGATCCAATAAGAAATTCAAGTCCTTGGGGATTTTATGAGCTGTTGCTTTTCTGTTCTGTCTTATATCAATCCATTTTATTTATTTATTTTTGGTTCTCTTCTTTATCTTTCGCGTTAGTTTAGGTTGGAGTTTTCCTTTCCTGGATCTAAGCTCTTTTCTATAATCTGCAACACCTACCTAATTGTGAAAACTGTGGTTGTTAATGGTATTGGCAGACAGGAATTTCCGGTGCTGTATGCGTTCTAGACGATGAACCAACAACTAGTGGCAGGCACTGTGGCCAAATTGATTCCAGCATCTGTCAAAGCCAAAAGATTAGCTTTTCCATTGCAGTGATGATTCAACCTGTGTCTGGGCCTGTTTGCCTTTTAGGCACCGAGTATCAAAAGAAAGTTTGTTGGGAAATATTGGTCGCTGGTTCTGAGCAAGGAATTGAAGCTGGACAAGTTGGGCTTAGATTGATCACTAAAGGCGACAGACAAACTACTGTTGCAAAGGAGTGGAGTATTAGTGCAACTAGTATTGCAGATGGGAGGTTTGGGCATTGTCCTTTTTCTAACAAAATTATTGGCATTGTTCCTTTTCAAATATAATTATTGGCATTATCCTTCTTAGCTCTTACAACCTTGTGTCGTACATGTGTGTGAGGTGGTGGTTTTTTTTTTTGCTAGCAAGTGTTGGGGAAAGGAAATCAGTGCTTAATCATGCTTTTTCAACCCTGTATGCTTTTTTTGTTGATAGCTGTTGAATCTTACTGGAGTTGGTACTTATTTTTCAGGTGGCATTTGGTAACAATGACAATTGATGCTGATTTAGGTGAGGCAACTTGCTATCTTGATGGTGGTTTTGATGGCTACCAGACCGGTTTACCATTACATGTGGGTAATACTATTTGGGAGCAAGGAACAGAAGTTTGGGTTGGTGTTAGACCGCCTACCGATATGGATGCGTTTGGGAGGTCAGACAGTGAAGGGGCTGAGTCTAAGATGCATATTATGGATGTGTTTCTATGGGGAAGGTGCTTAACTGAGGATGATATTGCTGCTCTTCATGCAGCTGTTGGGTCAGCTGATACTAATATGATAGATTTTCCTGAAGATGCTTGGCAGTGGGCAGATTCACCTTCCAGAGTATGTATTTTTCGTCTTGTTATATTATTACATTTCCATGCTCGAATGTCAAGGATGTAATTTGGTTTATGATGTTAGTGGTTAAATCATCTGATTCTGGTTCTTGGTTTTTTTCACTAGGTTGATGAATGGGATAGTGATCCTGCAGATGTAGATCTATATGATAGAGATGAGGTTGATTGGGATGGGCAATATTCTAGTGGAAGGAAAAGAAGGTCAGAACGTGATGGAGTTCTGGTTGATGTGGATTCCTTTGCCAGGAGGTTTAGGAAACCTAGGATGGAAACACGAGAAGAAATCAATCAGCGAATGCTTTCTGTTGAATTGGCTGTCAAAGAAGCTCTCTGTGCAAGGGGAGAAACAAATTTTACTGATCAGGAGTTTCCTCCAAATGATCAATCACTATTTGTAGATTCGGAAAATCCCCCCTCAAAGTTGCAGGTAAGTTTTTTCTGACTGATTTTTTTTGTTTAGCGAGTGTAATATTAAATATCCTAAACTTTTGTGGTTTTGCGAATCTAGGTCGTTTCAGAATGGATGAGGCCTGCTGATATTGTAAAAGAGAGCAGGCTTGGTGCTCGGCCGTGCTTATTTTCTGGAACTGTGAATCCTTCTGATGTTTGTCAGGTTAGGCCCTTTGTCAAGATGACATTTCAATTTGCTATGATTTTGCTCAGCATTTTCCACAAGTGACTTTGTGTTCTATATAGGGTCGACTGGGTGATTGTTGGTTTTTGAGTGCTGTTGCTGTTCTGACAGAAGTTTCTCGAATATCAGAAGTTATTATTACTCCAGAGTATAATGAGGAAGGAATCTACACTGTTCGCTTCTGTATTCAGGTGCCTTCATAGTTGCAAGTTAAAATTATAAATCTGTATCCATCGAAGCTCAGTTGCAAATCTGGTTTGAATTGTCTGTTGGATCTATATATAGCCTGTTGGGAATTCTTTACATTCTTCACTTCAGGCTACAGTGATGATAGTTTTGCTTAATGTTAGCTAGGATAATGACAAAACTCTTTAATCGTTTGTGCTGTCCAACAATGTATTGGTGGACTTTTGTTTTACTCTATTGCCTTTTTATAGTTCTTGTTTCTGTAAAGTAGTTCTGTTACCTATCAAAAAAAATAATGTTAAAGCTTGCTCCTGACTTCTCTTTAGGGTGAGTGGGTTCCTGTTGTTGTTGATGATTGGATTCCATGTGAATCACCGGGTAAACCAGCATTTGCTACTAGTAGAAAAGGTAACGAGTTGTGGGTCTCTTTACTGGAGAAGGCATATGCCAAATTGCATGGCTCCTATGAAGCATTAGAAGGTGGACTTGTCCAAGATGCTCTTGTAGACCTCACTGGAGGTGCAGGTGAAGAGATTGACATGAGGAGTGCTCAGGCCCAAATTGATCTTGCGAGTGGTCGATTATGGTCTCAATTGTTGCGCTTCAAATTGGAGGGATTTCTTCTCGGTGCTGGTAGTCCATCAGGTTCAGATGTACATATTTCCTCCAGTGGCATTGTGCAAGGTCATGCTTACTCATTATTGCAGGTGAGTTGGAACATGCACCTGACACTGTCTTTTATGCGCAACCAAATGAAACTTTGATTCAGTCAGGTAGTCACACTAGCTAAACTTTGTAACTCAGGTGAGAGAGGTTGATGGTCACAAGCTTATTCAGATTAGGAATCCATGGGCCAATGAAGTTGAGTGGAATGGCCCTTGGTCTGACTCATCACCTGAATGGACCGATAGGATGAAGCACAAGCTGAAGCATATTCCACAGGTTGTTTATTGTAATTCATTTTTCCACATCATATAAGTCTTACCTTGTCATTACCTTCCCCACCTGGGCTAACCCCAGAGGGTTTACCTAGTCATCCATTTCATCTGACAGAAAGCAAGGTTTCTATCTCAGATTTGTTACCATGGATGGCCTATCTATTACCATTAAATTTGATATCATTGGTGTCACCTCATTTTTTTTCATAACGTTTGTGTTCTCTTTTAACAGTCAAAAGATGGCATATTCTGGATGTCCTGGCAAGACTTCCAAATTCATTTTCGATCTATATATGTTTGCCGTATCTACCCCCCAGAGATGCGCTACTCTGTTCATGGCCAATGGCGAGGTTATAGTGCCGGTGGCTGCCAAGACTATGAGACATGGCATCAAAATCCACAATTCCGTTTGAGGGCCACAGGGCCAGATGCCTCGTTTCCAATTCATGTATTCATTACGTTGACACAGGTATCTTTATTGGACCCTGTTGCGGATTTAATAATTATGTTTTTATTGCTAGATTTTATTGACTTTTCTCACATGTTCTCTGCCTAGGGCGTGAGCTTCTCAAGAACAGTTGCTGGTTTCAGAAACTATCAATCCAGTCATGATTCAATGATGTTCTATATTGGGATGAGGATACTCAAAACTCGAGGCCGCCGCGCTGCTTACAATATATACCTACATGAATCAGTCGGTGGGACAGATTATGTTAATTCCCGAGAAATATCTTGTGAAATGGTTTTGGATCCAGATCCAAAAGGTTACACAATAGTGCCTACAACTATACACCCTGGCGAAGAAGCTCCATTTGTTCTTTCTGTATTCACAAAAGCATCAATAACCTTGGAAGCCTTGTAGTCTGCAATGGTGGCTCTTCAGTTATTTTCTTCTCCTTTGGTCTGAGAACGCTTCTGCAGAAATTTTGAATTGCTTGGGCTGGACGTGGACTGTGTTTGCCTGCTGGCAGGTTATGGTGGCCACAAATCAGAAAACATGATGACGAGGTAATTTTACATCTGTTTCTAGTTCTATGCACACTTTTAGCAATTGTATATTATTCCCTATCATATTTGAATTACCAAAATAGAATGCCTGATGCACTTCTCATTTAAATATGTACTTGCAATGCATTAGGTACTAAAATAACTTTGCTGCCGGAACAGATGTGTTCTGAAATTAATGAGTGTCTTAAAGAAGTAATTAATTAGGACTTGTTCATGTACAGGCCGAGCAGACACTATGTGAGTGATTCTCTTGCAGCTTGAAATGCAAAGATGGGCCAGGTGCCAGGTGATTCTCTCTGGCAGAACTCAGCTCTACAAGCTCAATCCATCCAAGAGTAGAGAGTTCTCAGGGAGTGAGAATGAGTAAGATTGAGTGCCATGATGTGATGTGAACTGGTGCTTGTGAAAGAAAACTAGGGGCTCCCTAACTTGGCCTCTACGTCACATCAATCCTTTGCTTCTGCAGTATCAAAGAGGGAGGAAGAGGGCTTTCAGCAGGTTTAGTAATTTTATTTGTACATATAACTAATTGTTTTGCAGGGAATGATTATAGGATAGGTTTGATCTTGTAAATGAGAGGGGAAAATAGGAGGAAAGGAATAGGAATGTTTAGTTCAAGGCAGATATAAGTTGGCTAATGTAGCTAGAATTCTTTGTTGTTCAAGCTGCTGCAATTTTGAGTTTGAGGGTGTCATAAGTGGAACCATCAATTTGTACAAAACTTTTAACATTTTCAATGTAAGTTAAATTATTTCATTTAGTTGTTTATATGATATGATACTGATAGGCAGTAGAAGGCGCATGTGGCAACTTGCAATTTATAATTTTATATATAATTGCCTAGTGTTGCCTACTTGCTTTATTGTCTTTGAAAGGAGATGACAGATAGAAGGAGGAAGCATATCACAAACGCTAGCTAAACTCTCACAAATAAAGTAGGTGCCACACATAGGTGCCTTATTTTACCAACAATAGATAAAAACTGAAAATATGAAATACAAATTATGTACAGGAGAACTTATTTAAATTAATACTCGATAAATTAATATATATTCATAGTTTTAGCCATTTTAGGTATCTTTCAATCCATTCTTCAGCTAGAAAACACCTCACCTATTTCTTCCATTCATTTCCTCTGCACTTTTGCCTTTCACTTTCCTCTGTCGACCGGTCGAACCAAGTTGGTGACCACTTCTTCCTTCATTTTCACAACTTTTCAGACCCCATTTCTACTTCCATCCTTCATTGGAGTTGTTCACCACGACTTTCTCTACACCATCATCAATTTAGTTGTTGAGGATCCTCACTACCTCATTCAAGGACTCAAGATTCACAAGTATTGAGACTTGGAGCCAAGAAGGAACAAGGAGAAGGAGATAGGAGCTTGCATCTAGGCATTGGGTGACACAATCCTGGGGCAGCCACCATCTATTGAGCATTCCTCACCCTTATTCTCTCTTATACTTGTATCTAGACTTATTTGTGTAGTCTTGATGTATTATTTGATGGATAGTAGTGAGTAGTTACTCTTGTTGGGGACTAGAGTTGTGTGCCCTAGTCCAATGTGATTTTGTGACACTTTTGATGATGAATAAATGCCTTGTGAAGAATGAATATATGTGTTTTATCTATTTCAATATGTGTTGGATGTTTGTGCTGAGAATTACCACATCTTGAGCATAATAACCAATCTAATTTGATGAGATTGTGTAAGCTTGGTAACCTTGCACAATTTGGGCAATTAGGAGCATATGTGATGAGTATTTCTTGTTTGAGTTCCTATGTTTTGATGTTTTACGCCTCTTAAACACTTTAGGGAGTTTGGTATTAAGTAACTACGAGAAATTCTTTAAGACATCTAGAGAGTTCTGGTGATCCATAACATAACATTAGAATACTATTTGAGACACGGTTCTAGACCCAAAACATGGCTAGAATACAAAACTTGATTCATGATTTGCATTGACATACATTCGTTGTTGGAGTGTTACTTGTCGCATTAGATTTGGGTTAACCCGAAAATCCCAACGTTTTCTAAAACTTGCACACACGCTTTACTTTACTCACATTTACTTACTTGCATTTGCTTTCTCGCTTGCTTGATACTTGTTACATTTCACTTTCTTTCCAAAGATTGAAAACACTCCACTACACTCGCACATTATTGATAACACACTCACTCACTCTTTCCATTCCAAAATCCCTTCCATCATTGCTAATTGACCTAGTTTACATGCTACCTTAGGAGTCTAGGGCCATCGATTCCCGTGGACACGACAACCCCCGGTTCGTAATTTACACATCCACTCTTTGCATTCGTCATCTCCTTTGGCCTCGCTTGGTTCAGTATTGTTTTTCTTCACATTTGCCTACGCAAAATTTCACCATTGGAAAAAAATAATTTTTAAAAGATGTTCCAATTGACGGAGCTCGAAAATCTCTCACATTTTTTTTTAATTTTCTAGTTTTCCGAATTTGAAAAATTGTAAAAAATAAAAGAGTCGAAATTTTTGCGTTCCGTTAGTTCGAGAAGTCTTTAAAAATTATGATTTGAGGGTGGTAAGATTTTGGTACCAAAATAAGAACATGCGATTTTTACCAAAAATCATGTCCTATAATCCACAGTTTTGGGTGAAAAAACAATGATTTTGAAAAAAAAAATTTAGAGAAAAAAATTGGGTTATTTTCCACGGTGTTAGCTCATCATTTTTGAGTGAAACCTCGTGGTTGGACTTCCAAAATTGGCCACAGTTAGCCTCGCTTGCATGGCCACCTTTGGCCTCACTTGGGTGACCTTCTTTGGCCTTGTTTGGGTGGCCACCTTTGGCCTCGCTTGGCTGGCCTTATTTGGCCTCGCTTGACTGGACTCCTTTAGCCTCGCTTGGCTGGCCTTCTATGGCCTCGCTTGGCTGACCTTTTATGGCCTCGTTTGGGTGGTCTCTTTTGACCTCGCTTGGCCTCACTTGGGTGACCTCGCTTCGCCTAGCATGGATGGCCTCCTTTGGCCTCACTTGGCTGGCCTTCTATGGCCTCACTATTCGCTTGGCTGATCACTTTTGGTCTCGCTTTGCTAGCCTCCTTTGGCCTCGCTTGGCTGGCCTCATTTGGCCTTGATTGGCCTCGCTTGGAAGGCCTTCTATGGCCTCGCTTAGCTGGTCTCCTTTGGCCTCGCTTGGCTGGCTTGCTTGACCTCGCTTGGTTCGGTATTGTTTTTCTTCACATTTGTCTGCGCAAAAAATTTCACCATTGGTAATAAATGATTTTTAAAAGGTATTCCAATTGACGGAACTCGAAAATCTGCACACATTTATTGTTTTTGAATTTTCTAGTTTTACGAATTAAAAAAATCGTAAAAAATAAACGAGTCAAAATTTTTGCGTTATGTCAGTTTGAGAAGTCTTTAAAAATTATGATTTGAGGGTGGTAACATTTTGATACGAAAATAAGAACATGTGATTTTTGGCTAAAATCGTGTGCTATAGTCTACAATTTTGGGTGCAAACCATGATTTTGAAAAAAAAAAAATTTGGAGAAAAAATTGGGGTTATTTTCCATGGTGTTAAAACATCATTCTTGAGTGAAACCTCGTGGTTGGACAACCAAAATGGCCACGGTTAGCCTCGCTTACATGGCCACCTTTGGCCTTATTTGGGTGGCCTTCTTTGGCCTTGCTTGGCCTCGCTTGACAGGTCTCTTTTGGCCTTGCTTGGATAGACTCTTTTCGCTAGCTTGGCTGGCCTTCTATGGCCTCGCTTGGATGACTTCCTTTGGTTTTGCTTAGCTGGCCTCCTGTGGCCTCACTTGGCTGGCCCCTATTGGCCTAGCTTGGCTGCCCTCTTTTGGCCTCCTTTGGCTGACCCCCCTTGGCTGGTCTTCTTTGTCCTCGCATGGCTAGACTCCTTTCGTTGGCCTCGCTTGGCTGGCCTCCTGTTGATAAAAAATGATTTTTAAAAGGTGTTCCAATACACAGAGCTCGAAAATCTCTACTCGTTTATTTTTTTTTTTGAATTTTCTAGATTTCTAAATTTGAAAAATTATAAAAATTAAACGAGTAGAAATTTTTGCGTTCCGTCAGTTCGAGAAATCCTTAAAAATTATGATTTGAGGGTGGTAAGATTTTGGTACGAAAATAAGAACATGAGATTTTAGGCAAAAATCATGTGCTATACTCCACAGTTTTGGGCGAAAAACTATGATTTCAGAAAAAAAAAAAAAAAAAAATTGGAGAAAAAATTCGGGTTATTTTCAACGGTGTTAGAACATCATTCTTGAGAGAAATCTCGTGGTTGGACTGCCAAAATTAGCCACGGTTAGGCTCGCTAGCGTGGTCTTGCTTGGGTGGCCTCCTTTGGCCTCGCTTAGCTGGCCTCTTGTGGCCTCCTGTGGCCTCGTTTGGCTGGTTTGTCCTGGCCTTGCTTGGCTTGTCTCCTTTTAGCCTTGCTTAGCTTGTCTCCTTTTAGCCTCGCTTGACTGCCCTCTTTTGGCCCTCTTTGGCTGGCCTCCCTTAGTTCGCCTCGATTGACCGAGATTGGCCTTGCTTGGCTGATCTCTTTTGGCCTCGTTTAGCTGGCCTCATGTGGATAAAAAATGATTTTTTAAAAGCTGTTCCAATAGACGAAGCTCGAAAATCTCCACTCGTTTTTTTTTTTTTTTTAATTTTCTAGTTTTCCAAATTTGAAAAATCGTTAAAAATAAACGAGTCGAAATTTTTGAGTTCCATCAGTTCGAGAAGACCTTAAAAATTATGATTTGTGAGTGGTAAGATTTTGGTACGAAAATAAGATCATGAGATTTTAGGCAAAAATCGTATGATATAGTCCACAGTTCTGGGTGAAAAACCATGATTTTGGAAAAAAAAAAATTATAGAAAAAATTGCGGTTATTTTCAACGATATTAGAACATCATTTTTGAGTGAAACCTCGTGGTTGGACTGCTAAAATTGACCACGGTTTGCCTCGCTAGCGTGGCCTCTCTTTGCTGGCTTCTTGTGGCCTCGCTAGGCCTCGTTTGGCAAGCCTCGCTTGGCCTTGCTTGGCTGGCCTCATTTGGCCTCGTTTGGCTGACCTACCTTGGTTAGCCTCTATTGGCCTCGCTTGGCTGGTCTCCTGTTGATAAAAAATGATTTTTAAAAGGTGTTCCAGTAGACGGAGTTCGAAAATCTCCATTCATTTTTTTTTTTGAATTTTCTAGTTTTTCAAATTTGAAAAATCGTAATAAATAAATGAGTCGAAATTTTTTTGTTCCGACAGTTCGAGAAGTTCTTAAAAATTATGATTTGAGGATGGTAAGATTTTGGTTTGAAAATAATAACATGAGATTTTAGGCAAAAATCGTGTAATAGTCAGTTTTAGGTGAAAAACCATGATTTTGGAAATAAAAAAAAATTGGAGAAAAAATTGGGGTTATTTTCAACGGAGTTAGAACATCATTCATTCATTTTTGAGTGAAACCTCGTGGTTGGACCGGCAAAATTGGTCACGGTTAGCCTCGCTAGCGTGGCCTAGCTTGGGTGGCCTCCTTTGGCCTCGCTTGGCTGGCCTCTTGTGGCATCGCTTGGCTGGCCTCCTGTGGCCTCGCTTGGCTGGCTTCCTTTGGCCTCCCTTTGTTGGCCTCATGTGGCCTCTCTTGGTTGGCCTCTGGTGGTCTCACTTGGTTGGCCTTTTGTGGCCTCGTTTGGCTTGACTTGGCTGGCCTCGCTTGGCCTTGATTGGCTGGCCTCATTTGGCTGGTCTCCTTTGGCCTCGCTTGGCTGACCTCCTGTTGATAAAAAAAATAATTTTTAAAAGTGTTCCAATAGACGGAGCTCGAAAATCTCCACTCGTATTTTTTTTTTGAATTTTCTAGTTTTTCAAATTTGAAAAATCATTAAAAATAAACGAGTCGAAATTTTTGCTTTCCGTCAATTCGAGAAGTCCTTAAAAATTATGATTTGTGGGTGGTCAAATTTTTGTACGAAAATAAGAACATGAGATTTTAGGCAAAAATCGTGTGCTATAGTCCACCGTTTTGGGTGAAAAACCATGATTTTGAAAGAAAAAAAAAATTTGGAGAAAAAATTAGGGTTATTTTCAATGGTGTTAGAACTTCATTCTTGAGTGAAACCTCGTTGTTAGACTGCCAAAATTGGCCACGGTTCGCCTCGCTAGCATGGCCACGCTTGGGTGGATTCCTTTGGCCTCGCTTGGCTGGCCTCCCTTGGCTGTCCTCCTGTGGCCTCGCATGGCTGGCCTCAAAAGTTTTGTATTCCATCAGTTCGAGAAGTCCTTAAAATTATGATTTGAGGGTGGAAAGATTTTGGTATGAAAATAAGAACATGAGATTTTAGGAAAAAATCGTGTGCTATAGTCCATAGTTTTGGGTGAAAAACCATAATTTTTGAAAAAAAATAAAATTGGGGTTATTTTCAATGGTGTTAGAACATCATTTTGGAGTGAAACCTCGTGGTGGGACTGCCAAAATTGGCCACGATTAGCCTCACTAGCGTGGCCTCAATTAGGTGGTCTCCTTTGGCCTCGCTTGGCTGGCCTCCTACGGCCCCGCTTGCCTTCCCTTGGCTGGCCTCCCTTGGCGGGCCTCCTTTGGCCTTATTTGGCTGCCCTCCTTTGGCCTCGCTTGGCTGCCCTCCTTTTACCTCGCTTGGCTGGCCTTCCTTGGTTTTTCTCTATTGGTCTCGCTTCGCTGGCCTCCTGTTGATAAAAAATGATTTTTAAAAGGAGTTTCAATAAACGGAGCTCGAAAATCTCCACTTCTTTATTTTTTTTCTAGTTTTCCAAATTTGAAAAATTTTAAAAAATAAACTAGTCGAACCTTTTGCGTTCCGTCCGTTCAAGAAGTCCTTAAAAATTACGATTTGAGGGTGGTAAGATTTTGGTACGAAAATAAAAACATGAGATTTTTTGCAAAAATCGTGTATAGTCCACAGTTTTGTGTAAAACACCACGTTTTCGGAAAAAAAAAAATTGGAGAAAAAATTGGGGTTATTTTCAACAGTGTTAGAACATCAATCTTGAGTGAAACCTCGTGGTTGGACCTCCAAAATTGGCCAAGATTAGCCTCGCTTGCGTGGCCACCTTTGGCCTCGGTTGGGTGACCTCCTTTGGCCTTGTTTGGATGACCTCCCCCGGTCTCGCTTGGCCTTCTTTGGCCTAACTTTTCCTCGTTTGGCCTCACTTGGGCTTGCTTGGCTGACATCTTTTGGCCTCGTTGGCTGGACTCCTTTGGCCTCGCTTGGCTGGCCTTTTATGGCCTCACTTGGCTGACCTCCTTTGGCCTCACTTTGCCTCGTTTGGCTGACCTTCCTTGGCCTCGCTTGGGTGGCCTCCTCAGGCTTTGCTTGGCTAGCCTTCTATGGCCTCGCTTGGCTGGCCTTCTATGGCCTCGTTTTGCTGGCCTCCTTTGGTCTAGTTTGACCTCGATTGGCTGGCCTCATTTGACTAGCCTCATTTGGCCTCGCTTGGCAGACATTCTATGGCCTCTCTTGGCTGACCTCCTTTGGCTTCACTTGATCTCGCTTGGCTGGCCTCCTTTGGTCTCGCTTGACCTCGCTTGGTTCGGTATTGTTTTTCTTCACATTTGTCTGCGCCAAAATTTCACCTTTGGTAAAAATAATTTTTAAAAGGTGTTCCAATTGACAGAGCTTGAATATCTCCACACTTTTTTTTTTGAATTTTCTAGTTTTCTGAATTTGAAAAATCGTAAAAAATAAAGAAGTCAAAATTTTTGCGTTCCATTAGTTCGGGAAGTCCTTAAAAATTATGATTTAAGGGTGGTAAGATTTTGGTACGAAAATAAGAACATGCGATTTTTGGCAAAAATCGTGTGCTACCTTTTTGGGTGAAAAACCATGATTTTGGGAAAAAAAAAATTTGGTGAAAAAATTGGGGTTATTTTTCACGTTGTTAGAACATCATTCTTGAGTGAAAACTCGTGGTTGGACAACCAAATTGGCCACGGTTAGCCTCTTTTGCGTGGCCTCCTTTGGGCTTGTTTGGGTGGCCTTCTTTAGCCTCGCTTGGCCTCACTTAGCCTTGTTTGGCTGCCTCTTTTGGCCTCATTTGGCTGGCCTCTTTTGGCATCGCTTGGCTGGTTTTCTTTGGCCTTACCTGGGTGGCGTCCTTTGGCCTCGCTTGGTTGCTTTTCTATGACCTCGCTTGGATGGTCTCTTTTGGCCTAACTTTGATGGCCTCCTTTGGCTTCGTTTGGCCTCGCTTGGCTAGCGTCATTTGGCCTCGTTTGGCAGGTCTTCTATGGCCTTGCTTGGGTGGCATCTTTTGGCCTGCCTTGGCCCCGCTTGGCTGGCCTCCTTTGGCCTCGTTTGGGTGGCCTTGCTTGGCTAACCTCCTTTGGCCTCGTTTGACCTCGCTTGGTTCGGTGTTGTTTTTCTTCACATTTGTTTGCGCCAAAATTTCACCATTGGTAAAAAATAATTTTTAAAAAGTGTTCCAATTGATGGAGCTCGAAAATCTCCACATTTTTTTTAAATTTTTTTCTAGTTTTCAGAATTTGAAAAATCGTAAAAAAAAAAACGAATTGAAATTTTTGCGTTTTGTCAGTTCGAGAAGTTCTTAAAAATTATGATTTGAGGGTGGTAAGATTTTGGTACGAAAATAAAAACATGCAATTTTTGGCAAAAATAGTGCGTTATAATCCACCGTTTTGGGTGAAAAACCATAATTTTGGAAAAAAAAAATTTGGAGAAAAAATTGTGGTTATTTTCCACGGTGTTAGAACATCATTCTTGAATGAAATCTCGTGGTTGGACTTCCAAAATTGGCCACAGTTAGCCTCTCTTGCGTGACCACCTTTGGCCTCGCTTGGGTGGCCTCCTTTGGCCTCGTTTGACTGACTTTTTTTGGCCTCGCTTGGTTGTTCTCTTTTGGCCTTGCTTGGCTGGCCTTCTATGGCCTCACTTGGGTGGCCTAGCTTAGGGGTCATCATGGGTCGGGCTAGGGCCGGCCCAACCCTAAATTTTAGGGCATAGGGCCGGGCCGGGCCGAGGCTTCAATATACCGGCCTTAGCCCGCCCATAGGCCCAAGCCCATTCGGGCTTTTAGGGCCGGGCCGGGCCAAGCCTATTTTTTAATAAACTTAATGAAAAATTAAATTAAATTTATTCAACACTCCACAAAAAAAAAATATGTATTTTTTTTTATTAGGCATGTATTCTTGTATTGTCGTGCAAAAGCTATAAAACAAAAAAGAAAAAAAAAGAAAAAGAAAAATATATATAAATAGAAGTATAAAAAATAGAAAATATAGATTAAAATTAGGGCCGGGCCGGGCTTGGCCCTAACGGGCTAAAACGGGCCGGGCTTTAGGGCCGGGCCGGGCTTAAATACTTGAGCCCAAGCCCGGCCCTAAAAAAAAGAGGCCGGGCCGAATGGGCCGAGAGGAAGGGCCGGGCCGGGCGGGCTTTAAAGAGGCTTAGGGCCGGAGGGCCAAATGATGACCCCTAGCCTCGCTTGGGCGGCCTGCTCTAGCCTGGCTTGGCTGGCCTCCTTTGACCTCGCTTAGCTGGCCTCCTTTGGCTTCCCTTGGGTGGCTTTGCTTGTGCGGCCTCGCTTGGGTGGCCTCTTTTGGCCTTGCTTGGCTTGCCTCATTTGGCATCGCTTGGCAAGCCTTTTATGGTCTCCTTTGGCTTCGCTTGGCTGCTATATGAAGGGATTTTTTGTTGGAAATTAATTTGCGTCAATACCTACTTTCTTCGCCCAACTTGCTTGATGACTAGAGTTCATTTCAGGATTCTAAGAATGAAACATAACGGTGGGGAGTGGTTTAATTTCTTTATTCACTTAAAAATTTAAAAACAAATAACGAGACATCTTTACCAACGAATCATTCGTTGGCAAAACGCTTCCATCAATTTTTATTTTTATTTTTTAATGGGTTAGATAACTATTCAACTTCGCTTTATACTAAGCAGGGAACAGGGTAATGCAAAATACTAAGCAGCAGTATCATCAACCAACTAGCATATGCGTGCATGTTGTCTTGCAAGGTGATGCATATATGCACGGTGCTAGAAACATAATCCCATGAGCCAACCAGTTTCTTGCCAACAACTTAAATCGATTAATAGATCGGGCAAGATGCCTCTCGGCAAAAAAGGAAAAGAAAATTAGATTATGATGCCCGCCCTACCGGAGATTGCAGGGCCAAACTACAGGAGATGGTGAGTCTTCATCACCTAAATTGCAAGCTTGAACAAACTACTCCACAGTCGAGATGGATCCACTATAACCGATTACAGTGCATGCATAGAAGACTCGCATTACCTAATAATCCTAATTATATTTCAAACTTAACTCTCGGCTAATTTTATTGCGTGTTTTTTGATACCCTGGTCTGTTGTTTCATGGGGAAACTAGCAGGTTCTTGACATAACATGATAAACTAGGAAAACAAGTGACGGACTTCTGGTTTTTGGTTTAGGAAACTGCAAAATATTTAAGTTCCATGACACCCGTGATATGAAATGCGATCATGATAAAGTAGAAGAAGAGATCTTGGAAACTATTCAACTACCATGACCAAACAAAAGGAACAGATGCAGACGATGAAATTTATTTTCCAACTAAAAGAATGCCCGAGAAATGTCTACATAACAACCAAGGGAAGATTTGATCACACCATTTCTTTCATTGTACTTTGTCGGCTTTGATCAGTGTCCCTTAGTTGCCTACTAGAGTCTCCTAACTAATCCGAAAAAGCTGTATCATCTTTTGCCTTTGCTCCATCTCTCAGTCTGAATCGCTATCCAAACTTCCCATAGCCTTCAATCCCCTGGCTCTCTGCATCATCATACGGTAATACCATCACATAAGAATCTCGTAAATTTGCATAAGATCGAAACAAGTTTAAGAAGATGAAATTAAGAAAACACTAGGTAGTTAACTGAATTTTACACGAGGGACTACCTTTTTTGAAGCCTTCTTCTCCCTCACTTCATACCTCTCTCGGCACAAATCTGATAACCATACGCCTGGCATTACCAACTGCACACCAAAGTAATGAAGAATAAGTCACAAACTCACTCTCCCTCTCCCTCTCTCTCAGGGTCATGGACAACTTACATGTAAGCTTTTCTGGAGCAACTTTCCTCTTTTCTTGGGCCTTTGAGGTAACTTGCACCCTTTCATTGCCATGAAATCTTCTTCCTTTTCTTTACTAGACAATGATAGGAACAACTTTGGCCAAACATTGCTTCCTTTATCCTCCACTGCATGACCATGATGATCTAATCCTAACATCTTTCCATTCTCATCTAACCCTACGGAACCCCTTGTTGTGTAATACCGATCTTCCTTCTCCGGCGATGTGATAAATAACTTCCTACTATTCATCGGCGAAGCTGAACTCCTGCTATCAAACAAAACACAATCACTTAGAAAAATGATAAGCACCATCCCCTTTCCAACTATTCTGTTTTTGCTCAGAATTGTGTCAAAATAAACAAAAGGGTCATGAAAATTTGAATCTAATAACATCAACAACACCATCTCCACAACTATCATGTAATTCCAGGATTGATCAATTTCTTTCCAACCATCCAATTTAAGCATTAATCAAAGTATTCTCTTTCCAAGTACCCATTTTTCTTCTTTCTAAACCCAATCGAATTTCTGATTTCAATACAAGATGAGAAACAAGCTCTTAATGAAACAATAGCTTCTTCAACTAAAATCTCTGGCATATATAATCTCTCTAGAAAGTTAGGATTTTCTGTACTTGTTTGAACAAAAGCATTAGTCTTTCTTACTTGTTGATGCGCTGAGGTAGTGGAGAGGGAGAGTCTTTGATTCTCTTGGATTTGGTGTTGTTGTCAAAGCTTCGTTCTTTCTTGACCTTCACCTTCTGACATCTAAGCCTCTTTTTGTTACCCCATTGCAGCACAAACTCTGACTCTCTAGTTCTACTGCTTTTCCCTTCCTTTTCCATTCCTGCAACACAAATTGCACATCTTATTACTACCCATTTGAAATTTCAATCAAAAACCAATACAGAATTCATTTCTCCAACATATAGGAAACTGAAAACTGACCTCAAGATCTGAGGAGATATTGTGAAATCAATGGATTTTCTCTCAGATTACCCTGCATTTAAAAGAATTAATATGACCCCATAAGCGAATTAGATTGAAAACCACCAAAAGCAGAAAGAAGAAAACGAAGAACCAAATGGAATCAGGACTGCTTAGTCTTAAATCCATCCAAGTTCTTCTCTTTTGCTTCAGAAACCAAAGAGACCATAAAAATTACACAATCAGAAGATAGAGAGATTTGAAGGAGAAAGCTCATTACATATCAGAAGTGTGCAGTCTCTGGAGCAGTAGCATAAAAATGAAGAATTTGTGGTGAAGAAGAAGGAATTTCAAAGAAGAGTGATGGTGTTATGTTTAGAGGCCAAGAAATCAACAAATCGGCGCTTTCGTTGTTTGTTATCTTCACTGAAACCTGCGAGTCTCTCTGTGACTGTTTCTTTTTACATTCACCCTACTATGATTTGTTTACGTTGTTTGCCTCTATTCTTTGTATAACTAGTTACTAGTGTATCTGAACCGTCGGATATCAAATGGAGGGTAAGGATGGGTTTCCCTCCAAACGTCCAACTCTTTTTTCATAACTGTTAAAAGTCTAGTGTTAGTGTTACCCTAATAAAAATGATAGGGAGGCTGAGGATGAATTATTTGGCATTCGAATTCTTTGGCATTTTTGTAGAGGAAGGCTTGCAACACATCGAACAAGACCTTCTTCATGTTAAATCATGATAGGGTCTTAATTGAATTTGAATCAACTAACCTTCCTCCATTATGAATTTACTGGCTTGATAATCAATGATTTACATCTTCTTCATAGCTCCGATGATTTTGAAAAAAAGATAAGGAATTATTTTTGTTTATCTAAACAAAAATAATAATGAAAATGACTTTTTCCCGACGAACGCTTCGTCGGTAAAGATTCATTTCAATATTTTTTTTCCGACTTAATCATTTGCCATTATTTTTACCTAGAAATTTGAAACCAATACGTACTTTCAGTGTTCGAATGACGCCCGATTGGCCTCCTCAGTACTACAACTTCCCTTCTAGCAACGCCGCTTGAATTGTCGCCACAAAATTGCATGCAAACTTTCACTTAAAATTGTGTGCTATAGTAAGCAATTCTTCTTCCGTTTGTCACGCTTCATATTATCCTAGTTTGGAGGCCCTTGTGATTTTGAAAGCTTGTTTATAAGATCGAGCACAAGTGCCGTGAGTGGAAACCCTTTTGTTTAACCAAAGAAGGGGAAATAAAATATTTTTTGGAAACGATCTTTCCCGACCACTAATTCGTCGGCAAAAGTCCTTTTGAATTTAATTTTTTTTCTTTGTTATTTGCCTAGAAATTTGAAACAAATACGTATTTCTCGTGCTCGAACATCGCTTGATCGGTCTCTTCAGGATTACAACTTTCCTCCGATAACCCTGCTTGAATTCCTTCGATAATAATTATATAATGCCAACTTTCACCTAAAATTTTGTGTTATAGCAAGCAAATTTTTTTTTTCGTTTAGCACGCTTTATATTATCCTACTTTAGAGGCCCCTCGTGGTTTTGCAAGCTCATTTATATATAAGATCGAGCACAAGAGCCATGAGTGGAAACCCTTTTGTTTAACCGAAGCAGGGGAAATAAAAAAATTTTTGGAAACGATCTTTCCCGACGTCTAATTCGTTGGCAAAAGTCCTTTTGAATTTAATTTTTTTTCTTTATTATTTGCCTAGAAATTTGAAACAAATACGTAGTTCCCGTGCTCGAACATCGCTTGATCGGTCTCTTCAGGATTACAACGTTCCTCCAATAACCCTGCTTGAATTCCTTCGATAATAATTATATAATGCCAACTTTCTCCTAAAATTTTGTGCTATAGCAAGCAATTTTTTTTTTCGTTTAGCACGCTTTATATTATCCTACTTTAGAGGCCCCTCGTGGTTTTGCAAGCTCATTTATATATAAGATCGAGCACAAGAGCCATGAGTGGAAACCCTTTCATTTAACCAAAGCAGGGGAAATAATATATTTTTTGGAAACGATCTTTCCCGACGACTAACTCGTCGGCAAAAGTCCTTTTGAATTTAATTTTTTTCTTTGTTATTTGCCTAGAAATTTGAAACAAATACGTATTTCCCCTGCTCGAACATCACTTGATCGGACTCTTCAGGATTACAACTTTCCTCCGATAACCCTGCTTGAATTCCTTCGATAATAATTATATAATGCCAACTTTCACCTAAAATTTTGTGTTATAGCAAGCAATTTTTTTTTTCGTTTAGCACGCTTTATATTATCCTATTTTAGAGGCCCCTTGTGGTTTTGCAAGCTCATTTATATATAAGATCGAGCACAAGAGCCATGAGTGGAAACCCTTTTGTTTAACCGAAGCAGGGGAAATAAAATATTTTTTGGAAACGATATTTTCAGACGACTAATTCGTCGGGAAAAGTCCTTTTGAATTTAATTTTTTTTTCTTTGTTATTTGCCTAGAAATTTGAAACAAATACGTATTTCCCGTTCTCGAACATCGCTTGATCGGTTTCTTCAGGATTACAACTTTCCTCCGATAACCCTGCTTGAATTCCTTTGATAATAATTATATAATGCCAACTTTCACCTAAAATTTTGTGTTATAGCAAGCAATTTTTTTTTTTCGTTTAGCACGCTTTATATTATCCTACTTTAGAGGCCCCTCGTGGTTTTGCAAGCTCATTTATATATAAGATCGAGCACAAGAGCCATGAGTGGAAACCCTTTTGTTTAACCAAAGCAGGGGAAATAAAATATTTTTTGGAAACGATCTTTTCAGACGACTAATTCGTCGGCAAAAGTCCTTTTGAATTTAATTTTTTTTCTTTGTTATTTGCCTAGAAATTTGAAACAAATACGTATTTCCCGTGCTCGAACATCGCTTGATCGGTCTCTTCAGGATTACAACTTTCCTCCGATAACCCTGCTTGAATTCCTTCGATAATAATTATATAATGTCAACTTTCACCTAAAATTTTGTGTTATAGCAAGCAAATTTTTTTTTTTCGTTTAGCATACTTTATATTATCCTACTTTAGAGGCCCCTCGTGGTTTTGCAAGCTCATTTATATATAAGATCGAGCACAAGAGCCATGAGTGGAAACCCTTTTGTTTAACCAAAGCAGGAGAAATAAAATATTTTTTGGAAACGATCTTTCCCGACGACTAATTCGTCGGCAAAAGTCCTTTTGAATTTAATTTTTTTTCTTTGTTATTTACCTAGAAATTTGAAACAAATACGTAGTTCCCGTGCTCGAACATCGCTTGATCGGTCTCTTCAGGATTACAACTTTTCTCCGATAACCCTGCTTGAATTCCTTCGATAATAATTATATAATGCCAACTTTCACCTAAAATTTTGTGTTATAGCAAGCAAATTTTTTTTTTTCGTTTAGTACGCTTTATATTATCCTACTTTAGAGGCCCCTCGTGGTTTTGCAAGCTCATTTATATATAAGATCGAGCACAAGAGCCATGAGTGGAAACCCTTTTGTTTAACTAAACAGGGGAAAAAAAAGTTATTGAAAACGATCTTTCCTAACGACTAGTTCGCCGGCAAAGGTCAATTTGAATTTAATTTTTTATTTCTTAGTTCTTTGCCTAGGAATTTGAAACAAATGCGTATAAATGTCTACTTGCCTGGGTATATATCATGTGCCATTCCAAATATTCATCCCCATATATATAGATGGACGAATCAGTATGGGCCGAAAGGGTGTGAAGAAGAAATTAATATTGATAGTATTCTGGAATCTAAATTGAAGTTTGGGCAAATTAAGGCACTAATACTAACCCAAATAATCTCCACAGTCCACACCATGCACTCTGGTCCGAATTGATCGAAGTAGTTATTGTCCAAAAAAAAAACTAAAAAAGAATGAATGATGAGTTGGGTGTTGTTGGTTCCTAATTCTTTCGAGCTTGCCTTACTCTCTAAGTAATTAGATAGATATTGTCAATGTTGAATGCTTATCACACCTTGCCTGATATATGCTTGTGCATTTTTGAATTATCGGTTGGAATATTTATCGGGGTGATTTGGGAGGCATTAATGTACGTACGTAGTAATGTAGTACATATAGATCTAACTGAATGAATCAGATTATGTATGATTAATTCGACTTGATTTGCAAGCTAGCAACTAACTAGTTTAATAAATATTAATTAATTTGTTGAATTCTTCAACTTCATAAGTTCATAACTGGGTCATGATTCTATACGTACTTAGCTTCCTAATTCAATGGTTTTTTGGATTAGAGAAACTATATATGATCGAGCTGATTTTCTCTAGACGTGTGAACAACTCAGAGACACAAGGTTAGGAGAGGCTCATGCATGAACCAAAAAGAATCGGTCTCATGATCATTTATTTATTATTCATTTTCTCAAGGACAAAAACCTAACCTGCCTGGTGTTTATATGCATGTAAGAGTAGACTGACTGACTGAACTACCTTTGCGCTTGATAATTAAATATGTAGAAGACATCTTCTTTAGTTCTTTACCAATTTCATTCCAATATACATGGTATATACTTAATTCACTCAATTTATAGATTCTTATAAATTTAACAACATACGTTTCTTGTAAAGATTAATTGAAAATGATAACCATACGTTTTTATTCAATTAGATTGCTTGTTTGTTACTTTGTTTTGAATAAACTTGGTTCAGTTAGACTTTAGTAACACATTCTGATATGGACAAGACACCAATTCAATTCATGTCATCTGGTAAAAATTAGGTGGCCCATCTAAATTCTAGGCCAGCTGCCCTGCACAGTGTAGACTACAAACAGTTCAAATTTCCTTTTCAATTGGATTTTAAGCTAGAATTTCTGCTTCAATGACCTGACTTTCATCATAGCTCATGTACATATGTCCCCATTTAATTCAATTCATTCCTTAACTTCCAATTTCAAAGACAGAATAGTTATATATAGATCCCAGGTTAATTATTTCCAATTTCTTATAGAACAAATTAGACAATACAATGCAACAGCTCATCACCTCTCATTTCCTAGCTACCAAATTAACCACATAACAAAACAAGCTCATGAGTCTTGCAAGAGTAACAAACAACAACCACCACAAAACCATGAGGCATCAACTTAATTCTGCTTCTTTGTTTTGATTTTTGATTGAGCTTAATTCATTAACAAAGTAAAAAGAAAGTGGAAAATTATACAAAACAGTAGTTTAAGACAGCAAAGGTTGGGGACCTACAGAGAGGCAAAATGACAGCTGTGTATGGCAAGAGTGGCCAAAGCCAACCTGTCAAGTCTCAACTTCCATCATTTGGGCAGCTGCCTTTGAAACTTAATTGCATCTCTGTTTTATTTTATGGAGGTTATGTACTTCCTGTGTGTGTGTGTGTGTGTATATATATATAGCCCACCTCCCACAACCATTGTCCTTACAATTCCAATACTCTCAAGCCTCTCTGCCCTTCCAAAGCTTCTTCCTTTCATTTTAAAGTTTGAAACTTTTTCTTTCAAACACTTTGAAATGGAGTCAATGAAGATGAAGTTTTCAGTGGCTGTGTTGTTGGTTGTGATGGTAGCCTTGTCAGGCATTGAGAAAGTGGCTGCAGCTGATGCTCCAGCACCTAGCCCAACATCTGATGCCACCACCCTCTTTGTGCCCACCTTCTTTGCATCTCTGGCAGCTTTGGCTTTTGGGGTCCTCTTCTGAATCAGCTTATGATCAGTCATGACTACAATTTAGGCTGATTGGTGTAGTAGTATATTATGCATTTCTCTATCTTTCTCGCTCATTTTTCCTTCTCTCTCTAGAATCACTTGTATTCAGTTTTTCAGGAAAGAGAGAGGGAAAATGGGTTGGATTCTATCTTCTTTGTTTCTTTCTTTTTTGGGGATTTCGGGTTGTAATTTGATTATTTATTGGTGATGATATGAGGAGGGATTTGTTTGAGTGTGGTTGATGTATATTAATCTTCTTCTTCTTCTTGTATTGTATTTTCTTCCTATTATGATCTTCTGATTCATTGTATTTGTGCTCCATCTGTAGTAATAAAATCTCATTATTGTGTCTACATTTTTTGAAATACCATTTGTGAATTATGTTGGGCCATGGATTCTGCATACATTTTTGTTTCTTTGTTTATTATACACTTGAAAAGAAAACAAAAAAGACCAAACAGAAAGATTTCCTGCAAGTGCATGTGGACCTTGAAAATTTGTTGGCAGAGAAGGGTTATGATGAGCTGTTGCTTGGAAAATTCCACTGGAGGTTTGTGATTGTGATGGACATGTTGTGGGACCTCTGCCATAATATTTAGGTCATTGGAATTTGAAGGATGCTTCCCTTCTTTAAATTGAATCTAAACCTAAATACTTTTCTCATGACAATTGGCAAGTAGTAGATACCAAATATCAGGTTTTGTGGTAGCCTTGCTGTTTTCATCTATGATTTTTTCAGAACAGCCATGAATGCATTATTAACTTGTTGTGGTGCAAATGAATTCCTTAATTTTCTGGTGGGTCATAACCATTCAATGCCAAAGAATGAATAAGTTGTTGATTTTCTGGCCTCAAATATCATACATGTTACTTGTCTTTCCACCAAAAAAAAAGTGCAGAAAATGTAAGATTCATGTGCGTAGTTTAAGAGAGAAGTTGTATATAACCGGTATTAACAAAAATTCCTGAATGTCTTGAGCTTTAAGATTTTGGTAAGTAGTTAAGATTTCTTTCCAATGAAATGTTGGTAAAGATCTCAAGTTCGAATTCTCTCTCTTTTTAATAAAACAAAAAAAATCTTCAGCATCAATTATGTGTAGAAACCTACAGCCTAACAGGGAAGCTTGACATGAATAATAATAATACAGTTCACATGGAATGAAAAAGAATTTGGGAGGAGGACCAGGAGTAGGCACTGAATTATTTATAAACACCAAAACCAGAAAATGATGTGAACTTGTGAACAAACATCACGTGATTGGAGAGTTCAAAGAAAGAATGGTACGTAGTAGGACCAGCTGCCCATATCAAATGGGAAAGCTTTTGCTTTCAGAAAGACTGAAAGACAATAAGAAAGAAGTCTGTTGGTGTTGGATACCATTAGTTTCCATGTGCTCACTTAACATTGAGTAAATTCTTTAATCTAATTGCAACAACTACATATATGTCAGTCATAGATAGTAAAGCTTGAAAACAAGGCATGAAATGAAGCATGGAGGAGCCTAGCAAAGCCCTTCATTTCTTCCTCTAATCATACATGAAGCTCAGTCATTCCTACATCAAGACATTTTTTACAAGATACACTCGCATAAATCAAATTCTCAAACGATACCCCAAACCGTACATCTCAAGAATACAACCACTTACTAGCTAGTAGAAGCTTGTTTACATAATAGAGTTAACAACTCATCAACTTTCTGGTCAAATAATATGGGATTGCCAACGATTTTATTATTAGTCACAGAAACTTCGAATTATAATTTCTATTTTTCACGAGGTATTTTAACAAAAAAACGAGTCATATTCCAGGATCTGCGAAAAACTATATATTTTTTTACTGCATAGGACCTAAACATTGATAAAATGGGGAGAGTTGGGATTTGTTCCCAATCTCAATAGACTTCAGTCATGCTTCGAGACCAATTCGGATAACTTGTTTTATAAAAATCTACATCAGCATGTTCTTCAGTCCTTCAATAGTTCATTACATCATCAAAATATACACGTTAGATCTAACTATTTCCTCCCAGACTGCCTATTTTTGTTTACATCAGTTTCGAAAAAGATTGCTATAAATTAGCAGGCTAAAACTAAATCTAAAACTTTTAAGTTACAAAAATTTGTATATAGAAGAGGTAAAGCAGAGAGCTGTCACGGTCTACCTATAGCTGACCAGGGCATTTCATTCTTCAATATTATATTTACCAATGACTGCTGTCTAGATTTTTAACCCACAGTTTGTGCCTTCTCAGGATGCTTAGAGAGCTCCTTATCAGCAAAATGAAGAAGCCTCCTTAGTCTCAAAACCATATCACAATGGAAAGGCAGCGCAGTTCGCCTCTCCAGGTATGCTGGACTCACAGTCATCCAAGAGAGTGCATGAAGCTCTGCCGCAACAGATTCAAGGATGGCATGAGCCTCAATTTCAAATTCTCTAGCTTCCGAGTTTGGACTCCTTCCCAGTTGTTTAGCATTAACTCTCATGATCTTTTCTTGGCTAAAGTTATTACCACCATAATGATCAATAAGACTGACCAAAAGAGTTGAAGGCCATTCTTCTTTCAAGTTGCTCCTATAATCTTTCCTCATAGTAGGTACAGCTTTTGAAACCACAAAACAAGTAGAAAGGGGAATAGCAGAGCCTTTGCTGTGAAGGAGATGTGCAAGTGGAGGTGATTCAGCAGTGAGACATGTGGGCAGCTGAAGAGGTGTTGGAGGGAGGAAACGCATGCTAGGTGATGGGATCAGAATGAAAGAAGCAGGCGTGGAACCAAGAGACTTCACAGGAGTGAAGCCTTCCAGATATCCGGATGAGCCCACACCAAAACCACCTTGAGCTCCTGCATAAAGCTTGGAGTTAAGGACAACCAAACAACTTCACTAACATTCACTTGAAATGTAATATAGAAATATTTTTAAAGTCGCTCTGTATCAAACAACTGATGTGATGTATAGCTAACTCAACTATTTCATACTAGACAACTTTAAATGGAAATGAGGACGGGAAGAAAGAACTCACCAGGAGATGGTATATCTGCTTGAAACACAAGCTGTAAAGAATGATCAATTGCAATTGTGACAAAGCTGATGCTTTGCACCCACTGAAGCAAACTTCTTGAGCTGTCAATCAATGTATGTGCACCCATAAGCTGCTTTCTCGCAGAAGGTTGTCCCAAACCACCTTTCATATATCCAGACATCTTTGAGTGAGGGCTTCCATACAGAGGGCCCGGTGACGAAGGTAGATTTCTTTCTTGAATCAAACTCATGTCCTGCTGCTGCATGGAAGGCCCATTACTACTAGCAGACATCCCATCAGACGATCGCCGCAATTGCAAGTGCCATTTTTTCACTTCTGAACCCCCAACTGAATTAATTGCTTTCTGCCACTCTGTTCAGATGGGTAAACACACAAACTCAAAACCAATGCCAATTTCACGAGAAAGGAGGATGAATTACAATTTAATGAAAATGGTTTAAGTAACATTGAAGATGTACAGATAATTTATCTTCATGACAGTTCATCATTAAACAAAGTATGCATATGGTGTTTCTATTCAATACTGTTGCATCATTAAATGAATTTTCAACATACAAAACATAAAAACATGGAAAAATAAAATGATGGGATGAACTACTATACCTTGGTATTCGAGTTCATAGAAACTTCCAATGCGTGCAATCACGAAGTCCCTGGGTTTTGCCATTCCAGTATCAGAAGAGCATACCTGCAGTATCTGACAGCCTTGCTGCAGAACTTGGACAAAAAGGCACTCCAGTCCCTTCGTGTCCTGTCTACTGCTAATTCCACCAAAGGGGAATATGTGGCTATCAAGTAATTCTCCCCTTGAATCTGTCCAGATGCATATTAGCCAACGCCAATCCTCTGTCCATCCATAGCAACAATGTAGGCTTGGAGTCTTATCTAACTCAGATACATCAGCTTGAGAGCCTGATCCAGTATCCCCACTTGCAGCAGGCATAAAGACTCCACTACTATCATCGGCCAATGGCTTAGAAGATTCTGATGGATAATTACCAGAAGCCAAAGGTGAAATCCCACGCTCTACAGAACCAGGTTCCGCAAGAATAAAAAAGGGTTCAAACATGTAGCGAGTCTCATCTTGAAGGAAAATATCTCCGATTCGGCTGGGATCACAGCTTACTGCTCCAGTTCTTGTTTGCCATGAACTATCCCAGGTACCAGTTCTCAAACTAGCGTCAATTTCACCCTCTCGTGGAAGGGAATGCCCAGTAATTCGAGGGCCAACACAATCCTTCCACATCCCCGGAGAGGGAGAAGACATTTGTGTGAGGACTGAATGGGATCTACTAGACAATGCTGATGATTGGACTGTATCATTAGAAGATCCTCTTGATATTCTACGAGCCTTGTTGTAAACAGTAAAAGCAGTCTCCTTAAGAATCACAAGCTCATTCAGTGATGGACTAGTAACTTTAAAGATAGCATCAACTGTCACAATATGCAGTACCAACTTAGGAACACTAAACCCTGAGAGTACTAAAACATTTGATATTGATGCTTCGTCCACTGCTGCTGAGTAGCTTAATGCCTTTGAAACCTGACTGTGCAATATAGATCTCCTTTCTCTGTCTGATTGGAAGATAACAGATCCAATAGCAACAGAAGATTCAATAACTGTCTGTAAAACTGCAATAGGCTCGGGGAAGGGGCACACCACATATATCACCTGTATACAAAGAACCAACAGCATATGTGATGTCAAATCAGTTAGCCATGTTAGATTTGTGCGGAAATTAGATGAAAGAACAACTGAGTTAAGATGGTTCTCTAGTTCGCAATATGCAGTGTGGGCCTAGCAGACAATTAAGTTTTCAATTAACCATCAAAGTAAGAGAAATGGGTTTTCCAACATACTCAAAAGAGTCCCAGATAGATAAGTAAAGCATTGTAATTTAGCAAGTACTTCTCAAATCTAAATATTAATTTTCATAACTATAGGAACACCATAAAGTTTTTATCATCCGGGAAAACCAAAAAAAACAAAAGAACATGTTTACTGCAACAACAATTGAAGGCAACTTTAAATTGCTACTCCTACTCACCATGGAAGGACCGCTACTTCCTTCTTTTGCATTTGTAGATAAGCATTGACCAAGTTTCAAAGCTTTGAGAGCCTTTGAAAGAGACTTCAGGTAGCTTGTCAAGTCCCAACCATTTGAAAGAGAGAGAAAATAATCGCTTATTGAGCCCACAAGAGATGCATTGCTGCTTTCTATCTTCATTGCTTGAGGGCAATCAAGTAGCACGAATCCAGCAGATGACAATTTCCCGGAGTCAACCTCCATTTGATTCCCAAAACACTGAGGTGAATGAGTTCCCAATTTGCATGTTTCATAAACTGGAGAAAAAGAAACCACCAGAATTAATTAAAACACACACACACACACACACACACACACACCTAAAAAGAAAGAGGGAGAGAGATAAAATGAGCAAACAAAGAACAACAGGGGGCATGCAATTTCACCATAGATAACAGAGTTACCAAGAGTCGATAGCAACTATGCGGCCAACTTTTATTTTCCCTTTAGTTAACAACTCAGGAACTTCTCATTCATTCATCATATTAACACTACGTGAAACTAGTTTTTTTTTTTTTTTTTATCCTAAGAGAGTTTTCTAGTTATAATTTTCTTAAAGGATGGTGTATCCACATTTCCTATTCCAGGGGTGGACTAGTCATGTATTACTCTTAACGTGATTCATATTTTTCATGGCCTTCTCCTGACACGAGGAAAATGTCATGCCCCTTACCTAACTAACACGGGACAGGATCAGGGCAGCTGCCCGAGGCCGAAATGTTACCTTGTATGACTAGGATTTGGAGTCAAGATATTAGAGTTTGTCAGTTTGTTATTCGTAGTGACTAATCACATTGTTTTTCTCCTTCACTAACATATAGATGCAGAGCCAATAGAGAGAAATAGCATGAGGGAGGAAATTATGAAGTTACTTTGAATATCAGTCAAAAGACTATACCGTAGACAACTTAAAGAGGTTAATCCAAAATCCCCTCATTATATTCAATATTTAAATAAAGTGCCCAATCAAATCCCTGGAAGAAAAATTAGGATCTACATCATTTTTTCATCCCATAAGCAACTTCCGTAAGAACGAATTCTTGTGGTACCGGTGGACTGTTCTTTTTTTTTTGTTCTTCACTACAATACTTCAGGCATTTTGCACAACAGCAACATCAAATACCGGGAGATGAATAAAAAGCTCATTTTGTTAAGCAGAAAAGCAGATAATTATAACCACCATTAGTAGAAAATTACCACTTACCACTTCCTAGTTGTTGGAAAAAATCAGCAGCAGCAGACGTAAGAGGATCGATGTCTGGACATATAACACAATAAGTAATCTGCAACAATTAATGAACAAATAGAAATTTCAAATATCTGACGAATGCAATTTCAAAGTTGAAGTACCATTGAAAAATGCAAGCAATTTCAAATATTCCTCCACACTAGATATACAGGGATGTGTATTACATAAATAATTTATATCTGACAATTGGTTTCAAACGTTCAATGAACTTACAGGTTTTTGTAGAGCATATGGCTCAAGGGGAGCCTTTTCCCAGAGCTGCAGAGAGCTTGCTGATGTCTTAAGCCAATCATCCTGATACCTAGATACAAACAATTTGTTGAACATTACTCTACATGAAACTGATGCAAAAGCAGGTAGAAAGTTAAGTCAATATGCCAACTAATTCACATCCTCTATAAAAATAGTAAGAAGAAGACCCAATCATCTCAACGAACTGTGTATGAAACAAGAAAGATAATATTGCTCAAACCAGAATAGTTGCGAGAAAGTCAAAGTAATTGAACAAGAAAATTGGCATATTTACTAGGTGGAACACTTTATAGGTTTGCGAAACAATTTTCCTAATAAAATGAAAAGAAGGCATATCCATAAAATCACAATATTTTCAAAGGCAAAAGAAGGCAAACAAGGTGTTTTAATACCCGCCACAAGGCAAGGCTAAAGACAAGGTTGATGTCTAATATCACTTCCAGATGTTGTGATATAAAATTGATATCAGGACACATACCCAACAAGTATAGCAGGCAATGGAGCAACCAAAAGTGTCGGTCTTAGCCGCGAGCTCATCTGCAGGTCAGACTCAGAATTACAGTTTTCTTGATTTGATCTTCTTTGGGATGTCTCATCCACTTTCGCTCCATCTATTATAGTACATAATGTTGAAAGTCAAACTGATTGTCATAATTAAATCAATATTTTCATCAATTACATACAAGCGAAATTATACCCTTAAGGCCAGTTGATCCAACAGAAGGTGATGGGCTCAACGGTTCTCCCGTAGATAGTGCTACAGTACTTGATGAATCTCTACAATCACTTATAGTGGACTCAGCAGAAAATCCGTCAACTGTGGTTTCACCTGATTGGTTGCGGCCTTTGCACCAATCAGTGACAGACAATGGCCCATCCAACATACCAAATGCAGATTTTAAGGCTGTCTTTATGTCAGACTGCAGCAAACTAATTACAGATGAAGCATGAACCTGAAAGAGAAGGTGGGGGAAGGGGGGGGAGCGATAAAAGGTAATTCTCAGATATCTTTTCAAACAAAATTCCAAAAGGTAATTCTTCACATTAAATAAAATCTTTTTCTTCTTATATATATACAAATATGATATACACATCTATGCGTATATATATATATATATATATATATACATATATAAGAGATCAGCATCAGCATGCTCTTAGGAAAAAGAAAAAAAAATTATTCTGTATAGAAGAAACCATATATAACAAAAGCTTACATCAGCAGAGAGTGGATCAGTTAACTCCACACCAGCAATGTCCAGGGAGTGACAAGACGCCAGTGTACCCCCACAACCTGCATGGACCATAGAAGGCCCACAAGAAAATCCCTTTCTCCACTGCTCTTGTAACGCAAGCCAACCATAAGGACCATCACCACAATCTGAGTCCAGGGTCAAATCAACAAAAGCAGTAGCTTGTTGTACAAGTAATGTAATGCCATCAAGAAGTTCCTGAAGTGGTTGTCGTTGTCCATAAGAAAGCATACCCTCCTCATTGAATGAAGTATGAGGCAAGGATGTGGTAATTTCCATATTAGATGAACTTGGGGGTTTTGAGACCCGAGGAGCTCCTACAGAGCGCCAAACACCAACAGGTGCATTGAGATGTCCATCTATTATGCCTCCATCAATATCACCAGCAATTCTAACTGGTATGGATTCTTTCCTCTTCAGCTCATACTTTCCAGATATGTTATCTGGCATGATACTTGGGTCACCAGGCAGCCTACCAAAAGATGAAAGGCTACTTGAAGACAATAAGGTGTGCCGTATCCTACACATTGACGCTTGGAATATGATACATTCAATTTCAGTTGCAAGAATGGTCCTCATAGACAGAAAGGGATTTTCTGAGTCAAATGTCCCTTCAATCATTTTCCTCTGAACCACTTTGACAGCATTTGTAGAATTGAGAATCGGGAATGAAGATGATGCGACCCCATCATGTGTGAGTACAGTGTCGTTACTACTTGTAAACAATCTTCTGTCTTGTTGCTCTTTACCACTCCCCACGTGGATGTAATAGTTCTTTGACCAGAGAATGTTGTTTCCATCTTTCTTTCCAGGACATGCTTTTGAATTCATTGGCATACCAGTCTTCTCATCAGATACATCAAAGCAAGGAGAAGAAGGTGGTGTTGCACCATATGTGTAATTATTTGCACTTGAACTTGAACTATCCACTTTTCTAGATTTTGGCACGTAAGGGCTTCGGAAGATGGATGATGAGACTTCACTTGTAGGGGTTTCAACAGCCCCATATTCAGGAGCAAATGTCATCAGTGCCTCAGCTTTTATTATGTGATCAAATTCACTGACATTAGATGTTGAAGAGCAGTTCACTGGACCCAAGGACAAAGCACTATTTGCAGCTCCTAAATTTTTGCCGAGTGTCTCTTCTATGGCTGCTGGAGGGGGTGGAATAAGGCTTTCGAAGGATGCAAAACCCTCGGACAAAAGCAACTGATCAGAAACATCCATCGCCCCAACTGGATTGTCGACTACATCGCCACAATCTGGTGCAGAAAACATGAGCGTCTGAGATTCTGCAGTTCCTGGGGGCTTCACAATACAAAGAAACATAATCAGATTTAAAAGAAGCACAATCTTTTTTTTTTGGGTCAAAAAGAACAATCATTTCATTAAACTGAACAGAGTGGAAAAAAACTATGAGGGTCTGTTTCTCCCGGGGAGAAAAAGGAGAAAGGAAACTGAAAACTCAATTCAAGTAAGTCAATGGATATGAATGTTCCTCCATTAAGTCCATGGGTCTTGATTTCAATTTACTAAATCCTAATAAAATTGTTTTGACCAATGTCAAATGAAGGATGCCCTTCATTGTCATCAAATAATTAGTAATGTATATGTGAAGATCAAACAAACACATATTGCAATACAAACTGCAAACAGACGCTCTTTTAAAGAAAATTCATCAACATGCGTACTGCTCTAAGATAAGAAAATACCTCCCCAAAAGGCAAGGCATCATTTTCAAAGAAGTCTCCAAAACCTCCAAACTCATCAAGCAAAGCATGAATATCAGTGCCATTATCGCTATCATCACCATCCCAATCCCAATGAGATCCAATCTGTTCGGTTGCAAATCCAGTGATCGCTGAGTTGTTGATTTCCACAGAACCAAAATCAGACTTGTATGTATCCTGCAAAGAAGCACTTGTAGATGTACCCACTTGAGCAAATGACTCAATCATCCCTGGTCGAGGACGCTTAGAACCCTATAGAGAAAGAACAGTCACATTATCCCACATACTCATCTCACATAAACAAACAGAAGCCATGAAATCCATCTCAATGCCACCGCATTCTGACATTCACTTTATTCATAGACAAAGTGCTATATCCAGATATAAATGAGTTCACATTCAATATTCATAAACAAGTGCTACATCCTAATACAGTTGAGCTCATATTAGTTATCCATAAAAAAGTGCGCAAATTCTGTGATTTTATTGATAACCAATCAATTCCACCAAGAACTGAAAGAAAAGTAACAAGTAATAACGTATTATGAACAAAATTGGCAGCACCCTTAGTCAACATATTGGGTACGGCATACATGCCATGTGACTAGCATTCGACAGTACCCAGTATATTGCAGACCCTTCTCCCTACTAACACTAGTTTGGGCATCTTAGCCGACTCAACAGTGTTAAATATATCTAATACCTTAATAGACTGCAAAAATTATTTTATTTTCTTATTTGTATTTGCTAGTGTCAGACATTGTTATATCACAGACACGAAAATCACTAGTCCTGCCTTACTAGTTTCCAGAAGCTGCAAGTTTAAGATTGCTTATTAGCTTGAAATGTGATACCAATGTGTGTCGATATACCAAACTGTGATACCAACGTGCGTCCATATATCATAGGAGAAATATGTTTATTAAAGATTAGACGAAGTACCAATTTCAAGATGTCATTTTCCGAACGATCATTAAAAGATAAACCAGACTGTCTACAGCTTAAAGAATCGGCGTCAGCCTCTAGTTCACTGGCTCCTGTTGCCATCTTGTAATCAGTTTCACTTGAGCTGCTACTTATGCTACTAATGCTGCTACAATTACTGTTGCTACTACTATTATAGCCACGTTGTGTGCGAATAACATTGGTTTCATTCCATTCCTCCATAGGATCTATGCTGTCAGAACTGCTGAAACCATAACAACCAGAAGAGAGAAGATAAAGTTTTAGCCAACATATATTAACTCTATCTATAAAGAGATTATTTTACATGAACCTCAACAATAAAAAAATATATAGAGATAATAAATAGAAACAAAGGTCAAATATATGGTTTAGAATATCAATTCAGTTTTTTTTTTTTTATCAAAGGGGAAGGGGGAACTCCAACTAGGGACAGCATTTTGTTGTAGAGAAATGCCTTGCCATTAGGCCAACATCAAGTCCTATTAAGTGACATCAGAATGAGAAGCAACTGTTCTAAACTAGTCTGGCACCAAAAAACTTGCACCGACACTACATCAATCCACCATAATCAGCTAACTTTTTTTTTCCCTTTTCTAGGATAAAGATACCTTTTATTACTTACAAAATTCACATTTTACTCCAATATCAAGCCACATACGGATTGAATTCAATTTCCATGGTCTTTCTGAGGGTGCTGGACTTCAACTTTAGCCCTAGGATTCTAAAATCTATGTATCTTTCAAACAACAAAGGCTACTGCATCATTAGCCATAGGGACATAGCACATTATCTTCTCAATCCTCTTTGCCTAGATTGCCTGCACTCTGCCATCCGAAAATTCCTGTAACCTGAATTTCTGCTAGATAATGAATAGCTATAGATTTCATTCTTTCTTCTTAGGCCCTGTATCCATCTAAGCCCCAATTATGTTACTGCTGTTCTAAGTCAAGCTAATGACAATGGCATCAACAACCATAGTCCACTAAAAGAAATGCAAATGTATGTGTGTGTGTGTGTGTGTGTGGATGCGTGCGTTCTGACGGTTCCATGGTAGAGAGAACCTCAAAAAGAATTAATTTACTATATTGAAGGGAGTGTGATAATAAAAATGCTTGAATGCAGATATGAAGTCACTAACCAAAGCATATAGAAAGATGAGCCCGGCATAGAGGGTCCTATCCAATTTTGCAGCCAAAATCTGCAAGTTCACATCAACAGTAACCATTGCATTATATAAGGAGCAGAACACATAAATTACAAAGTCTAACCAGTTCATCTTGGACAATATAGGTAATAAACTCATATTGGACTGAACTAATTGTTTTTGAGAAACGCACAGATTTTTGTTCATGCATGCATGCATGTATAGAAAAGTGGAAAGGAATGAAAACAATACCGATCAGGATGGACGAAACTGTCATTGCACAAGCTTCCAAAAATTTAGTATATGTAAACATATCCATTTTTTGTATAAGCAAGAATGTTCTACTATTAATCACAAAAAGGTGCAAAACTTGTGGGCAGTAAATCCAGAAACAAAGTACAAGTCTACCGAACCTAAAAACTCAGGGAGACACACAACAACTACAAGATCAAGACATAGCAACTGGTCTACTACAGCTTTTTTTAAGAAGATCTAGACTACTACAGTTTTCCAATTAGAAAACATCCCCGAAACCTTAAAGACTGCCTACACTGATGCACAGTAAAAACATCGAACTGGGTTGGATTATTGCAACTAATTTGAACCAAGCTGATAATAAAATTTCAATTTCATGATTGCAGCAATACTTGACTGAGAAAATTGAAGTACCTTTTGAGAGATGATCTGGCAAATTGCAAAGCTGGGACAAGCACTGCCTCAGCTGGATATACAAATGTTTTCTCATAAACTGTTGAATTATCCAAAGATCCCTTCTGATCACCTCTTCCCAAAGCAGGAGATTCAGCAAGCTGATGCTTCACTACATTCCTGAAGGAATTTGAGTTTGATTGCAAGGCCCTGTCACTTCCAGGTCTTGGACAGCCAAGGGTAACTTCAACATAGCAATTTTGACCTCTTAGTTGGCAACCAGAACCTTGAGAGATATGATTTGGCAGACCAATGAAACCATTTGAAGTCTTAAACTTGCTAGAACTGCTGGAAGATGAAAAAATAAATAACAAACAAACAAAGTGGTACTTGAAATAGAATATTTTATACACAAGATAAAAGAGTAAAAGCTACCTGAAATACACTTGTTTCACAAGATCACTTGGGCAACATCCAGTAAGCCTACCACATATACCATGAGGAGATGCAATTACTGTGACAATCGATTTCAAAGAATATTAGTACAGAGCCAATTTTTCAGGTGAAAACATAATTAGGCATCTTTTTATTTTGCCACCAACCGCCATACCCAAACAAAAGGGCATATTGGCTGGGCTCAGCTTCAACAGTTCCCGGTTGGGATCTTCAAAGCTCTTATTTTGAAGCCTTCCTCCAATAAAAATGAAAACAATAAAAAAAAACAAAAAGAAAAACAAAATCCTCAAGTAAACAAAGCCCTCAACTATCTACACTTGCTAGCATTAAGATTTACCTACTTCAGTACTTCATTAAAAACTCATAATGAACCATATAGGGTTAGTTGAGTATGGCCTTTTTATAGGAGGCTTGGCTGGTTATAGGAAACTGAAATAATTATATAAAAGGAATGTTGCCAATACAAAGAAAGTGAACAGGTATTCCACTAAATTAGAAAGCCCTCGAGCAATACAGACTACAAGGGTCTGAAAATCAGACCAATAGGACACTAGAACAACAAATATGCCAATAGAAGACAACCAGTCGAAACAAAAAAAGCCTATGAAATAGCTGCTTCCCAATCCCCAGGGCGAGGCCCAGAATCTAATTTTATCCCACAATCTGCGAAATCAGTATCACACTACACCTCCATGGAAACCTTTGCCTTTTCTCTCCACTAAAACCACAAACCTGTAAGGAATAAGGAGTTGCAAGATGTAACAAAGCATTACCCAGCTTAATTTAGGTACCTGAAAATAGTTTAACACAATCTCAAAGCAGGACAATGAGGAACAAGTGATTGATACTCAAGTTTGCCACTGGCACTATGGACATGATACAGCAAAGGGCAAAGAGACAGACAGAAGGCCTTAACCAACCCTCCCTAGTATACTCCACCACCCCAAGTAAATTACCATAGCATCCCTGACCATCATTGCAACCCAACAATCAACTTATTCATTGCATTTGATTTCCTCCTTGTTGAGCATTCTATCATTCTACCAAACAATCTTAGATCGATATCCCCTTCTTTTGCCCAAGCAACTTTCACTTTGTCTCCAAAGAATCTCATTCTTATAAACCGACTCCTCAAATATCAAAGTTAACCATGCTGTTTCATTCCTTAAGGAATCATCTAAACCTCCCCTCTACTCTAGGTTACGAAAAAACAGTAGCTTAACCCCAATTAATTTTTCTTTTTTACAACATCGCCCGACTCTGGACCTTTTGTCTTCTTTTTTTCTGAACCAACTCCAAGTGGAGCATCTTCTCCGTACACTCCATAAACACTCCTTCAAAAGGTGGTGCTCCAACCACATGTTCTCAAACCACAACGACACTGAGACCAGCTTATATGATTAATTCTACAGAACCCCTCTATCTAAACAAAGGCTTCTTGCCAAACAGAAATCAAAATATAAGAACAGATCCCTCTGCTATATCTAATCAGACTCAACAAAAACAGAACACATTCTAATGTAGTAATCAAGGTTAAAGAGTTCTACCACACACACTCCTAAAAGTAAATAAGAGAACCCACAGAATAGAAATTACACATACCTGGAAGCCTATAACCAGAATTTTTGGAAGAACGCTTCAGTACTCTCTCCAAATCACCACTGGAAAGCGCTCGGACATGCCTGTAATGAGTTTTAAATGCAAAAATCTTTTTCCATTAGTGTTTCATTAACAACTATTCCAGTGAATAGAATGAAGGTGTGAACTTTACACACTTTGCAGATACTAAAGCATGCACAAAGATTCCCTCTTCAGTGGCAGCAAAGATAAATTCAATTGTAGGCTGCCCTCTCCTGCAAAACATCAATCACGCATTAGGCAATTCAAATTAACATAAGAAAAAACACCTGTCAAGGTGAAAACAACTTAATACCAGCAAAACTAATTATCGTCCAACCACACATGCATACCCATGTGCACACACCAAAAAGAAAGAAATCAAGAATTTATTTTGCTTTGCAGATCCTGACTTAATTGGGCAGATAGTCATTTTACGGCCAATTCAGTTACTTCTCTTTTTTGAAGAGAAATGACATTTTATTAGAACAGAAGAGAACAATACACGAAGTGGATAAGAAATCTACAACCAAGGGAAATAGAAAAAAAAAGAAAAGAAACTAAACAAGTCTAACAACCAGGACAAACAAGAAGCCAGCCTCATTTCACAGATTCAACATAATAGAAGAGATAGAATAGTCTTTAACAAGCTATGGGTGAAAACGGGGAAAAAACTGTTAAAGATAGCAGATGCTAAGCTACAATTTATCAACAATGGCATATATTGATAAATACTTTGGTTTATTCTTTCCTGGTCTTCCACTTTACTTGGGCTGATCTATAATAAATATGATATAAGCCCATTATCTAACCACTATGTTGATATTCGGACAGACTGAGTTACTTTTCTTTGACATTTATAGCTAACGGTGAAAACGGGAAGAAATAGTTACAATAGCAGATGCTAAGCTACCATTTATCAATAATGGCATATATAGATAAGTCCTTTGGTTTATTCTTTCCTGTTCTTCCACATAAATATGATATAAGTCATATAACCCATTATCTGGAGACTATGTTGATATTAAGAAAAATCAAGACATGTTGAACGAGGAGCAGTGGGACACCCCCACCCTGAAGAAGAAAATAAATACAGCCTAGATAATGTATTATGAGTCTATGACCAAGTCCAGAGCACACGTTAATAGCGTTAATAGACACAAATCACAATTGCAAAACAAGTATTTGCAGTGATAAAGAAGTCAGATTTATAAGAAATTCATTTATGATTGAAGTTTATGGAACCAAGGCTATGTTGATTTGGAATGAAATAATAAAAAAACCAGACCACATTTAATGACTTATGATTACTAAATGGTGATCATCACTGTTATCATGTTGCAGCAAGTAGTAAATAATACTTTCAATTTTTAAAATACATTTCGACCACTAGAGCTGTTAACCAACATATAAAATACCTGAGAAGCTCTTCACTTTGTGATGGATGGAACTTTGAAAACACATCTCCAAATCTCATGTAGGCGAATCCAGAAAGCACTCTGTAGATACCAATAAAATAATTGTCAAATATGAACGTGAGGAACTTTACTACAAGGACTTTTGATGATTGATGTACAATGACCTCTCTATACGATTCCTCAGAGCCTGAGAAAGGGCAGTTGCAACCTCTTCTGAGTCCCCCGGAGATATCCAAACTCCAGATGCAACAACTTCCTCATAAAAAATCAAAATTATAATTTAATTTCACAGATACAATTATATACCAAAAATAAATATGCAAACTGGCTATGGTACAAAACAATTATTTGATAACAATCAAATTAACTATCATTTAATCATCCATAAATATTACATGCTACAATAACAAGATCCAAGAGCACATAGTACCTCTTAATTTAGAGACTGCAGCTTGAGCAGAGTCAGTAACAGTTGAATAACGCCCAGGAAGGAAAAGCCAGAGTTTAATTTTCTCATCTGTTTATGTTGTACAAAGCAGAAGTTAGAACCAAATATGGTAGCCCATAGTACAGACGGTCTATGTGGAACTCTCCATATTCTGTTAAACAAGTACCAAATCACTACTGAAGCCAAGATCAAAAGCCATTAGGTAAGGAAGTTTATTGGATATTCATACTTATATAAATGATTGTATATTATCAATGTGGGATTATTTCTTCAACCAAAAAGATATACAAACAGTCAGATATTGAGGAACCACATGACCCATCTCTTACCTGGATTGTGCAAACCCTGCGATGGATCCCAAGGCCCAACAAAGGAATTGGTCCATGTGCTGAGAAATCCTTCCTTCTGCAACTGCAAATGTGATGAAAGTACCATCTGTGTGGCAGCATCTTTCACACTGCTCAGGGTCAAAAAAGATTTATGTTTGTTAATGCTTAGAGCCCATGACGAAAAAAACCTTTCGCCTAATTATTAGGAAACTAGAAAGAACCTGGGACGGATTTTAACCTTATGTCTGGTAGTTGGATCAACTCAGACTCGTGAGGGAGACATTGAAACCACGATATTTGATTAAAACCAGGCTGCAAAATTGATCTCAAGCAATCACAATAGTAATATTAAAAATTAAGTATCTTAAACCTTCTACTAACTATGACATTTTACAACACCCAGAAGAATATAGAATACCATCAAGTGAACTATTTAGAGAATTAGGATCAGAGAGTTATTTTACATACTGAAAGAATATAGAAGTTCCGCCCTGCATTTTCATATTTTAACACTCTCTATGCTTTGTTCTGACATAGTGTGAATTTGAGTGGGTGGGGGTTGAGTCAAAGTGAAAGAGTTATTCTATGCATAAATTGTACTTGAGGGTTTTTCTGTGTTTAAGACAGTTAGACTATGCTGTAATACTTGTACATTCTTTTCTCTTCATTGTTGTATTCATAATTACACGTTCAATAAGATTGTATTCACTCTCATCTCCCTCTTAACAGGTTATCAAACATAACTGCACTCAAGACATTGAGCGACACAAGTATGCCATGTTATACTGAAAGCAAAGAGATGAAGCTACGAGAATTCAAAGCTAGTGAAAGAAAAGGAACATACAAGTTTGAAAACATTGGTCCACATTCCTTTTCAATATGATGGTAAAACCTCTATAGCTCCAAAGCTCCTTCACTTCAGTCCTCAACTATTCCCAACCTTCTGTTATTCTTGTAAACTCACACCAAATCAAATCCCCAAGAACTTCTCATCCCTGCAAATAATAATAGCTCAAAACTTCATACCATTGCAACCTAATAGATAAAAAAAAACAGCAATGAAATCCAGTTTTGACATACACGTAAGTATGAGCATATGTGAGAGAGTTATAAACCCTAACATGAAAGCTCGGAATTTCAGAGACATGCTTCAATAAAAACGGAGCTACAGAAATTGAAAATAGAATGAGCGAGCGTACCTTGTGTTTGCGGAATTAGAATTCGAGTTTTGGGGACGGGCACTCAACAGTCCACGAGAATTGATTTGGATCGATTTGATTTTGTCTTGCGAGTATATATTAAAGGTAAGTGCGCGTAAACGAGTCGGATCTTCACTCGGATCCTGTTTGATGTCATGCTTATATAATATATAAGCTCAAGGCTGCACTTTTACTTTAATTTTACCTAAATTAATTAATTAAAAATTCTTGTTTTACTTTTACTCAATTCCATACTCCTTCATATTATCAAGTTTTGTATTTACTTGTGCACTAGGGGTCTAGGGTGTTGTAGTCTCGTTGGACTAAGGTAGCGGTCTGTCCAGTACATACCCGAGTTTGACTCTTACCCTCTTTATATTTCTCGAACTTTGGAGCCTCTTCTCCCTCCCTAAAAAAAAACGTTGTGTATTTACTTTTTAATTCAATCTATAATGATTTTATTTTTGTTTTAACAGTATTATTTTTTCAACAATTGAATTTAACGATAGCTTATCACATCAATCAGTAAATCTCCAACTACGTACATATTATGTGTTTATGTCACGTATCACAATAACAAATCTAAATTATCATAAGGAGTCAACTATTCTTTCCTCTTAACAACCTATATCCTCTGCAGTCTGCACCCAATTAGCCTTTGATAAATTATCCAACCCCGAGCAATCTTGGTTGTTTGTGGGGGTTTGGTCTCCACAAGCGAGAGCTTCATGCACTACTAATATCATTGCGGTTGAAGAGATTTAAAATAAAATTAGGATTTCTAAATATAGAAGCTTACTTTACTTTTAAAATCTTACTCTAGTAGCTTGATTTTAAGTTTTTTTTTTTTTTTTTTTTATCAATAGTTTGATTTTAAGTTGTTTGTTGCCACGGCGCGAAGAGCTTTTATTGGTACTTGTCATTTATAACATCGGATCGCATAAATCTTCCCTGCCCAACAATGACAGTCCATTGGGTAATTGGGCTTTAGGTATTTACCACGTTTGCAATATTTAGCAAAAATGGGCCGAACCCAATCGAGAATAATTCACTTCACAGGGGCAGTGACTGTGACTCCTCTCTGGGTTTCAGTTTGGTTGCAGTAGAGTCACAGAGAAGAAGAAAAATGCAAGCAGTGGCTGCTAAACTGAGCAAAAGCCTTACTCGGCCTCACTTCCCCCTTGCAAGAACCTTAACCACCCTCACTCTTTCTTCTCCTCTATCCAACTTGCTATCCTCCCCTGGCTGTGACACCAACATCAGCCACAGCACCAACACGTGTCTCACCGGAAGAACTCTGCTTACAACTTCTCCTTGGTCCGCCACTCAACACCGCGGAGCCAGAGTCCAAGGCGCCGATGTAAGTAGTACTACGACGACGTTTTCGATTGTAATCTTCTTCTTCCTAATCATAATTCATAATGATTGTGCAGGTAAGACCTGGAAATGTAATTCAAAAGAAAGGTACTTTACAATCAAAAGCAGGATTCTTTTGTATTCAGTTTGAATTTTCATTTCAAATTCTATATTTACTGACAAAATCTATGAATAATTCGAATAATCAAATTGCGGTTGGGATTATGGTGGACTGTTCCTGCTTCAGATCGTATTTACCAGGTGAACAGGTTTATTATATCATTCAATTGAAAACAATGTTATTGGTTAATAGGCTATGATTTAATCGTTGCATAACTTGCTATTGTATAGGTGATAAAGGTGGATCATTCACATGAAGGAAGAGGAAAAGCCACCATTAAGGTGTGTTACTTTATCGTTAGAATGTTAATCATGACTTTAATTTGCTGTTACTAATTATCACTGTTATTTTAAAAAGCTAACTGAAGCTGTTGTTTTTCGTTGTAGCTGGAGCTTCGTGATGTTGACTCT